>CM057452.1:126565000-127107500 GCA_016271365.2 Neoceratodus forsteri
TTAAAGTATATTTAGCAGTTACGGTCAGTTCCGGAACTGATCGGGACCTGGGAACCGAGATAAAATGAACCGAGGCTATCGGTTCAGTAATCGGTATTAGCGGTTCTTAAAACAAGCTAATTTAATAAAATTAAACACAACTAATGGAGTTTTTTAAATCACTATACCGAACCTGGAGAAACCGAGAAAATTTAAAATTTAAACACTAAAACTATGGGTTTACCTAAAATTACAAAAAGTAAAACGCAGCAAATGAAATGTAAAGAATACTTATAATATTTTATAAGGTCTCTCACATCAGAACAAAAGATGAGGAGAGGATCTCTGAGCATCTAGTCTTGATAGGCAGAGGGAGAAAAATCAGAGGGGGTTAGAACAAACGCAGTTAGTATAAGGCAACATTTGAAATGTGGCTCATGCAAAAGATTCCATCATTTGCATATGTTCCAAATTCTCTCTACGCAGTTCTACTTAGAAGGCTGACTGCATAAAGTTATGAATACCGGAGTATTACTGGGGTGATAAACCTCTAGTTATGGTCTGTTGTAGCTCTGAGTTAACCTCCGACTCAGGCAGAGCTTCTACAGTAGCTTTGAGTGAATGCCAAAGAACATACTCGAATTGAGAAAAAAAACCCTGGTAGCTAGCAATACGCATACCCAGGGTTGAGGCAGCAAAGACTCTCTTACCCAAGGTGTCTATCTTGTGAGATTCTTTGTTTATAGGACAGGCTGTGGATTCCAGAGGGAGGACAGCCTTATCATTCTCTGCCAGGACCACTATGGCATCAGCAAAGGCTTGTGAAGCCAAAATGGGGCGATCCTTGGGAGGAGCACATTTCCTATCTATGGACTTGGCCACAGAGGGAATAAGAGCCGGATTCTTCCACACCATCTGGGAAAGAGTCTCGAAAAAGGGCTGTACCAAAGGGGGTTAAATCCATAGGGATTTCTGGGACATGTAGATAATGGAGGCACAGAAGCTTCCCAGGATCAATTTCCAGGGTCTGGACAGAGTAGAATCTAAATTCTTGAGCAGAGACTTAAAGGAAATATCTTCAACAACAGGCTCTGCAGGAGGATTGATCCCTGCCCCAGGGCAGAATCGGCATCAATATCATCACCTAGCCGAAGATCTGGATCAGGCTCAAAATCATCCCGACAGTCCAGGGGGGACTTTATAGACAGGAAAGGAATGAAAAGCAGGAGGAAGACAAGGACGAGACAAAATCTGAGAAAAACCTCTGGAAACTAGGCGGCGCCGTACACATCCCCGGCACCATCGCAGAGAGCGGCGCCGAGTACAGAGACGGCGCCAACACAGAAAACAGTGCCATGCTTGGTGCTGTCTGAATTGTGCTCTACGATGGCGCCAATAGGGAGTATGGCACCGCATATGTGCTGACACCACTCTGGATGCCAAGGACGGTGCTGGCATGAGGCATGCGCCTGCCGGGATGGCACTGACACCACTTGCGGTGCTAAAAAGGACCTCAGCGCTGGAGAAGCTGGCACCGCAGGCAGCAACACCACCGCAGTAGTCTATGAACTGTGAATTGATGGTAAAGAATGAAAAATGGCAGGAGATAAAGGTAACAGTGTGAACCCCTGCACCGCAGCCATGTGAGGGGGATAGACACCGAGGTGCGGAGTCAACGGCACCGAAGAAGGCGCTGTGTGACTGGGAAGTCCTAACTGCCCCACCTGCCAATCCGAAACAGACAGGCCTGAAGGCCCTGGAGATGGACTGACCGGCTCAGGCAGGCAGGACAACCTCCGAGCCCACTGCTCCATAAGAGCGGCCCAAGGGTGAAACTGCTCATTGGAAGCCCCTCCAGTAGATGGAGAGGGGCTCCGTTGTTGAAGAAGCCAGATGCCAGAGACAGAAAGCGGTGACTCCGAAAGAAGTGGAGACCAGCCCCTGACCCCAACAACCGACTGTCTACGCGCAGACGTACCAGAGTGCGACCTCGAGTGATTCCATCTCTTCTTCGATTGGTGGGCCGAAGAACTCTAAGCTGAACGGTACCGTGAATAGGACCGTTTCTTTTTATGCTTTTGGGAGACCCATCCCTCTCGAAGGTGGCGGACCAGACCCGGCCTGGCTGACTGAACAGCTGTCATGCGAAGTCTCCCTACTGTCACCTGCCCCACTCATAGTCGACTCCGTCAACAGAAGGCTGAAGACTTCTTTCTTTTACAAGTTAGAAATTAGTTAAAATGTAATCTGTACTTTTCGTGATAAGATACAAATAACAAAACTGAAAACTAATCTGCTAGTTTGAAGTTTGACTCCTGGCGGGCAAGCGACGTTGTCACTGAAGTGCACTTGACGGCAGGAAAAAAGGAACTAAGGCGGTTGGAAGGTTGACGACAAGAAATACAGGTTACTCACCTGTAACAGGAGTTCTAGGAATGGTATATGTTGTTCATCCACACATACTTGCAGGTTCCTTGCCGCTTTAAATCTTGCCGGAAGGTCTTCAAGCTGGCTCCTCCCACCCACCCGGGTGGTAAAACTCTCGGCTCTGCCCCATGATGCCAGATCTAGCCTGCTGGAAGCCAGGTTGCGCGTCGAAGCCAGGTGGGCTGTGCGGATGAACAACATATACCATTCCTAGAACTCCTGTTACAGGTGAGTAACCTGTATTTCTAGGGACATGGATATGTTGTTCAATCCACACTTACTGGCAGACTCCTAGCAGTTCTCCATGAGGACGGAGGCAAGGCGTGCACCCCCTACTTGGGAAATAAGGACTGGAGAATCGAAGTCCCAAAACCAGCATCCCGGCGTGACTCAAGGTCGATGTGGTAGTGGGTAATGAAGGTGTATGCTGACTTCCAGGTAGCAGCCCTGCAGATTTCCTGGATAGGGACATCCCTGGAAGCAGCCACCGAAGCAGCGGTATGGCGGGGAGAATGAGCTCTTATCCCTTTGGGAGGCTCCATGCCCGCCAACCTATAGCAGAGATCTATGCAGGAGGTGACCCACCTGCCTATCGTCCGCTTGGCTGCACGTCTGCCAGGTGCGGCTTCAGCACAGGTGACAACAGCTGGCGAACGTCTCCCCGAACTTCAGCCATCTGCTCCTTATAATATGAGCGTGCTCTTCTAGGGTCCAGAGTATGGAGCCTATATTCGACCTCCGAGGTGTGATTGGGGTAGAAACCCGGCAGAGTCAACACCTGGTTAAGGTGAAACTCCGACACCACCTTCGGAAGGAATTTTGGGCAGGGGCGCAGGACAACCTTGTCCCTGTGGAAGACCAGATAAGAAGACTCGATGGAAAACGCCTGGAGCTCTCCCATCCTTCTGGCTGACGTGATAGCCACCAAGAAGTCAGGTCTTCCACGACAGGTGGGAGATATCGCACCTGTGCATCAGTTCAAATGGCTTGCCCATGAGCTTAGCCAATACCAGCAGTAGATCCCACGGAGGTGGAGGTTCTCACACCGGAGGTGATATGTGATCAAGGCCTTTGAAAAAGCGCGCAACCACCTTTTCCTGCGCCACAGACTGCTTTCTGGCCCGCGCCCGGTAAGCAGAGATGGCTGCCAAGTGCACCTTAAGGGTTGTCGACCGAAGCCCTAGCTGAGAAAGGGACCATAGGTAGTATAGAATGCTGGCCAAGGAACAGGAGGATGGACCTGTTTGCCTCCAGGGAGAATGCGAAACTGAGGCTGTTTCATGCCCACCCCCCCCTCAGCAGGACTCGCTGTGGGGGGATGCCTTCTCAAGGCCGTGGACCCCGGGCCTCTTCTATGCCTTTTCCCCATTTCCCTTGATCCACAAGGGGCCAGTCTGGGGCTACCAGAATCACCTGCGCCTTGTCCCTCCTTGCCTTGAGAAGCACCTTGTGGATCAAGGGAAATGGGGGAAAGGCGTAGAAGAGGCCCGGGGCCCATGGCCTTGAGAAGGCATCCCCCCGCAGCGAGTCCTGCTGAGGGGGGTGGGCATGAAACAGCCTCAGTTTCGCATTCTCCCTGGAGGCAAACAGGTCCACCTGAGGTGTGCCCCAGTGGGAGAACAGATTGTGTACTACCTCCGGCAGGAGAGACCACTCGTGAGATGTAGCACCTATCCGCTTAGGCATCGGCCAGAGTGTTGGAGGCCCTGCCACATGGATGGCTAGGAGATCCGCCCCAGTCTGCTCATGAGAGACCAAGTGCGAGAGCCTCCTTGCACAGAGGCAAGGAGTGTGTCCTGCCCTGGCGGTTTAGGTAGTACATGGTTGTGGTGTTGTCCGTCTGGACCTGGACCACTTGGCCTCGTACAAACGGAGTGAGGGCGGTGAGGGCTAGTTGGACCGCTCGAAGCTCCAGCAGGTTGATGTGGCATCGAGACTCCTGAGGGGACCAGAGGCCGTTCGCTCTGAGCTCCCCTAGATGGGTACCCCAACCCATCAGAGGCGCGTCGGTTGTTAGAGTGACCGTCGGCTCTGGGCGGACAAACGGGATAACCCCCTACAGATGAGCCAGAACGATTCACCACTGGAGAGCATTCCCCATCTCCCGGGTCACTATCACTGGCTGGTCCAGAGGACTGGAGCGCTGTGACCATTGGCAGGCCAGCCCCCATTGCAGGGGACACATATGCCAGCGGGCCCAATGGATCACGCTGGTGCAGGCCGCCATGAGGCCCGGGAGGCGCAGGAAGTCCCAGGCAGGGCACAATTGCCCAACCAGCAATGACTGGGCAAAGGAGGAAAGAACCTCGGCCCTGTCTGCCGGGAGCCGTGCTCTGGCTCGAACAGAGTCGAGCTCTGCCCCGATGAACTGAATCACCTGCGTTGGCACAAGTTCCGATTTGGCCTCGTTGATGAGGAGGCCAATCTGAGAGCAGACCTGGAGGGCCAGATCCCTGACCGCCTCCGCCTCCAGCCTGGAGGGGGCTGCAATCAGCCAATCGTCCAGGTAAGGGTACACCCGGACCCTTCGGCGCTGCAGGAATGCTGTCACCACTGCCATGCATTTGGTGAAGACCCTGGGAGCTGGAGAGAGGCCGAAGGGCATGGCCTGGAACTCGTAAAGGGATCCCTCTGCCCTGAAGCGGAGGAATCGCCGGTGAGACGGACGGATTGGGACGTGAAAGAATGCGTCCTGGAGGTCCAGAGAGCAGAGCCACACGCCTCGTTCCAAGGATGGAATGATCTGAGCCAGAGTGACCATCCTGAAGGTATGAGAGCTTAGGCACTTGTTCAGGTCGTGTAGGTCTAGAATGGGGCGCCAGCCCCCCATCTGTTTTGGGACCAGGAAGCACCTGGACACAAACCCTGCGTCTGGTGGAGGATCCGCCACTTCCCTGATCACCTCCTTCTGGAGAAGCAGGGCAATGTCGGCTCGACGGGCTGACAGAGAGGCTGCGGACCCCATAGCCCCCTGTGGGGCGACGGTTTGATAGGGTGGGGACTGCTCGAATTCCAAAGGCAGACCCTTTCCTACCACTTCCAGCACCCAGCGGTCCGTGGTGATATCGGATCAGGCGGAAAGGAAGTGGCGGAGCTGTCCCCCCACGGGGGGAACCCGGGGAGGAGTGACGAGGTGGGGGTGACACCCCTCAACCGATCACTGGGCAGGCTTGGAGGAAGGACCAGCCAAGGAGCCTCCTGGACCTTTCCCTTCTGGCTTCCTGTTGGAGGAAGCAGCAGGCTTGGCTTTGGGGTGCTAAGCGCGAGCCTGCTGGCCCTGATGCTGGTGTTGCTGGGCCGGACGTGTCGCAGGGGCTGAAGGCCGAAAGGGCTTACGCTGTTGCTGGCGGCCTTTGTCCTTCTGGGCAGACGTGACCGAGTTGGACTTCACGATGCTTTGCAGATGACCCTCCATCCCGGGACCGAACAAGTCGGTACCCAAGAAGGGAACGTCTGCTAGCTTGTGCTGGGTATCTGCCGTAAAGGTAGAGATCCGCAGCCAAGCTCTGCGGCGCATGGCCACTGCGTCCGCTACTGACTGGGCACACGAGTCAGCGGTGTCCAGGGAAGTCTGGAGCTGCTGCTTGGCCACCACCCTTCCCTGATCCCGCACCTGCTTGACCGTCGCCTGAAGGTCAGCCGGGAGATGAGGAATCACCTCATCCAGGGAGCCCAAAAGGGCATGTGAAAAGTGTGCCATCAGAACGGCCGAGCTGGACTGATGAAGGCCCAGCGAGGAAGCTGCATAGACTTTCCGCCCAGACTAGTCCAGTTTCTTGGACTCCTTATCGGGTGGCTTGTCCACATCCTGAGCGCTCCCGGAACGCCGGAAAATGCTGTCGGTCACTAGCCCCTCTGCAGAGGGGTGCTCCGAGAAACTGGAGAGTGAATCAGTGGGTACAGCATACTTCCGAGCCATCCTGGCCGAAGGTGCTGGACAAGAAGCTGGCCACTGCCATAGCTCCAGGGCCGGGCCAACAATGGCTTCGGCCACCGGGAAGGCCTCCGTGGGGGAATCCCCTTTGTCCAGTATCTCCGTGAGGGGATACTTGGCCCGTTTTGAAATGGGTTTGAGCTTCATCCCAGTGGACTCTGAGATGAGTCGAAGCATTCCAAGAAACAAGGATGGGCTCTCATCCACTAACTGACCCCCGGTGGACTCCAGGTCCAGCAGCCTGGAGAACAAGGAGTCGTCGTCGTCAGACTTCGAGGAGTCTGCAAACCGCTGCCGAGGGCCTGAGCCATCCTCCACCTGCCGAGGTCAATCGGGAGTGAGGGTGACCAACAACTGATGGGGCAAGCCCTAACCCGACCGAGAATCCTTGATCGGGGCCCCAGTTTTAGGTTGTGGAGGCAGGGGTTCCACCACAATGGGTGGCGCAGCTGGTTTTGGCCGAACAACCGGTGCTGGCTACGGCTCCTCGACTACAACGAGGGGTTGTTTCAGCTGCTCCAGTGACAGCCACTCAATGGCCGGGGAAGGCGATGGAGTAGGCTTATTCCCGGTCAAAAGGAGCTGCTGCCACATTAGATCCTCATAGCGCCGACACAGTTTGTGCCGGAGCCTATCCTCCGAAGAAGACGAAGACGAGGCGCTAGTGGTGCAGCTGCTTCCATGGTGCCGAGACCACTCGGCTGTCAGTGGACTAGTTGAACCGGAAGAGGTCCAAGACCGACCTCGGTGTTTCCGCGGTGGGTCTGAGAGGGGTGGGGAAACCCGGCCCTCCCTCAGTTCAGGGACCTTAACCGGGACCCGGTACAGGGGTACAGGCAAGTCTCTCGGTTTCCACCGGGGAACCGTGAAGAAGGGTTGTCGGCTTCTCAAGTCAACAGCCTGTCCGACGGGTCGAGAAAATCTCGATCAAGGCCATGGGGTGTCTCGCCGGTGACCTACCAGGGACACCGTGAAGCCAGTGGCCTTAGTGCAACCCTCGACTGAAGTCGAGTGTTGACTATCCTAGAAGGGACCTTCGGGCCCCACGAACGCCGACGGTGGGACTTATGCTTAGAGTCCTCTTTTGGACCCCGAGAGGAATGTCCCGAAGGCCCCTCTCCCTTGGTGGAGAGGGACTGACTAAGCTCCTTGAACGAAGCTGTGTAGGAGGATCCCAAGGAGAGCGGGATAAATGCTACAACCAATGAAGATGATGCTGCGGCTTGGGCCACTTCCTCTTCGAGGGCAATCATCTGTTCGAGCTGTTCAGCCGAGCCCGCAGCCGCGGACACCGCCCAATGGGCCTCCTTTGACTTGACCGGAGGATAACGTTTCTCGGGGAGCCCAAGTTACAGTCTGGGAGCACGCATCTCTTTAAGACTGCGTGGTCGGTAAAAGTGACTTGGTACAAGTCGCAGGCTCATGTGAATCGTTCGAAGCCTCCCAGGCAGTAAACACACGGGAGTGTGGATCGGTCCGGGACATCATCTGCCCAAAGGGGCACTGACGAAATCCGGGAGTCGATTTGTCCATCGCAGCCGCGAGGGAAGATAAAGACCGAAGTCTTGTAAACTTTAAAATTACTTTTGGGTTAACCGAAGAATTTGGATCCGGGCCTAAAACGCAGAGCACAAAGGAGGGAATCTGAGCTTCCAAGCGGTAAGGAAGTGCTGGCATTATAGGGATGGAGTCGAGAGTTTTACCACCCGTGGGGGTAGGAGCCAGCTTAGATTTCATAAGGAACCTGCCAGTAGTGTGGATTGAACAACATATCCATGTCCCTAGAAATACAGGTTACTCACTTGTAACAGGAGTTCTAGGAATGGTATATATTGTTCATTCACACTGTCTGGCAGGTTCTTGCCACTTTAAATCTTGCCGGAAGGTCTCTGCTGGCTCCTTCCACCCACCCAGGTGGTAAAGCTCCCGCTTCATGACGCCAGATCTAGCCCGCTGAAGCCAGGCTGTGCGTCAAGCCGAGGCTAGGTGAGGATGAACAAATATACCATTCCTAGAACTCCTGTTACAGGTGAGTAACCTGTATTTCGGGAAATGGATATGTTGTTCATCCACACTGTCTGGCAGACTCCTAGCAGTTCTCCGGGAGGAGGGAGGCAAGGCGATACCCCTGCTTAGGAATAATGACTGAGAACAGAGGCCCCAAACCAGCATCTCGGGGTGACTCAAGGTCGATGTGGTAGTGGGTGATGAAGGTGTGTGTGGACTTCCAGGTAGCAGCCCTGTAGATTTCCTGGATAGGGACATCCCTGGAAGCAGCCACCGATGCAGCGGTATGGCGGGTAGAATGAGCTCTTATCCCTCTGGGAGGCTCCATGCCCGCCAACCTATAGCAGAGATCTATGCAGGAGGTGACCCACCTGCCTATTGTCCGTTTGGCTGCAGGTCTGCCAGGTGCGGCTTCAGCATAGGTGACAAACAGCTGGCGAACCTCTCCCTGAACTTCAGCCATCTGCTCCTTATAGTAAGCGAGCGCTCTTCTAGGGTCCAAAGTATGGAGCCTATATTCGGCCTCCGAGGTGTGATTGGGGTAGAACACCAGCAGAGTCAACACCTGGTTAAGGTGAAACTCCGACACCACCTTCGGAAGGAATTTCAGGTGGGGGCGAGGATAACCTTGTCCCTGTGGAAGACCACATAAGGAGACTCGATGGAAAGCGCCTGGAGCTCTCCCATCCTTCTGGCTGACGTGACAGCCACCAAGAAGACAGTCTTCCACGACAGGTGAGAGATGTCACACCTGTGCATCGTGTTGAATGGCTCCATGAGCTTAGCCAATACCAGCAGTAGATCCTACTGGAGGTGGAGGTTCTCGCACCGGAGGATATGTGATCAAGGCCTTTGAAAAAGCCGCTCAACCACCTTCCTCCCGCGCCCACCGACTGCTTCCCTGCCCGCACCCGTAAGCTGAGATGGCTGCCAGGGTGCACCTCAAGGGTCGTCGACTGAAGCCCTTGCTGAGAAAGGGACCACAGGTAGTCCAGAATGCTGGCCAAGGAACAGAAGGAAGGGTCCAGGCCCTTGCCCTGACACCAAATGGAGAATCTCTTCCATTTGAAGGCATAGCATTTTCTGGTCGACTCCTTACGGGATGCCTCAACAACGTTGAGGACCTCGTCGGAAAGACCCAAGGCCTGGAACTCTAGCAACTCAGGAACCAGGCCGTCAGGTGCAGGGATTGAAGGTCCGGATGGAATACCTTCCCCTGATTGACAGAGATCAGGTCCGGGCGGGCTGGAAGCCGCCTCGGGAGCCTGGAGCTGAGACTGAGGAGATCTAGATACCAGAACTGGCAGGGCCAGTCTGGGGCCTACAGAATCACCTCGCCTTTTCCCTCCTCGCCTTTCTATAGCACCTTGTGGATCAAGGAAATGGGAAGGAAGAGTGCCGGGGTCCACGGGCTCGAGAAGGCATACCCCTGCAGCGAGCCCCTGCTGAGGGGGCGGGCATGAAACAGTCTCAGCTTTGCATTCTCCCTGAGGCAACAGGTCCACCTGAGGCATGCCCCAGTGGGAGAACAGATCTTGTACTACCTCCGGCAGGAGAGACCACTTGTGGGACGCAGCCCTTATCCGGCTTAGGGCATCGGCCAGAATGTTGGACGCTCCTGCCACATGGATGGCAAGGAGATCCGCCTCCAGGCTGCGCACGAGTGACCAAATGTGGACAGCTTCCCTGCACAGAGGCATGAAGCGCGTCCCGCCCTGGCGTTGAGGTAGTACATGGTTGTGGTACTGTCCGTCTGGACCTGGACCACTTGACCCCGTAGAAATGGAGCGAAGGCGTGAGGGCTAGACTAACCGTCAAGCTCCAGCAGGTTGATGTGGCATCGACTCCCAAGGGGACCAGGGGCCGTGCGCTCTGTGCTCCCCTAGATGGGCACCCCAACCCATCAGAGAGGCATCGGTCGATAGAGAGATCATCGGCTCGGGGCGGACGAAAGGGATGCCCTCCTGCAGATGTGCTGGAACGGTCCACCACTAGAGGCCGTTCCACATCTCCTGGGTCACTGTCACTAGCTGATCTGAGGGATCGGAGTGCTGTGACCATTGGCTGTCCAGCCCTCATTGAAGGGGACGCATATATCAACGGGCCCAACAGACCACGCTGGTGCAGGCCACCATGAGGCCCAGGAGGCGCAGGAAGTCCCGGGCAGGGCGCAATTGCCCAACCTGAAATGATTGGGCAAAGGAGGAAACAACCTCGGCCCTGTCCGCCGTAGCCGTGCTCTGGCTCGTAGAGAGTCGAGCTCTGCCCCGACGAATTGTATCACCTGCTTTGGCACGAGTTCCAACTTGGCCTCGCTTGATGAGGAGGCCAACCTGAGAGCAACCTGGAGGGCCAGATCTCGACCACTCCACCTCCATTCTGGAGGAGGCTGCAATCAGCTAGGCATCCAGGTAGGGGTACACCCGGACCCTTCTGCACCACAGGAATGCTGTCACCGCTGCCATGCATTTGGTGAAGACCCTGGGAGCTAGGGAAAGGCCGAAGGGCATGGCCCGGAACTCGTAGAGGGATCCCTCTGCCTTGAAGCGGAGGAATCTCTGGTGGGATGGACGGATTGGGACGTGAAAGAACGCGTCCTGGAGGTCCAGAGAACAGAACCACATGCCTCGTTCCAAGGATGGAATGATCTGAGCCAGAGTGACCATCCTGAAGGTTCGAGACCTTCGGAACCTGTTCAGGTCGTGCAGGTCTAGAATGGGGCGCCAGCCCCCCATCCGTTTCGGGACCAGGAAGTACCTGGAGACAAACCTCGGGTCTGGTGGAGGATCCCCCACCTTCCTGATCACCTCTTTTTCAAGGAGCAGGGCGATGTCGGCTTGGCGAGCCGACAGAGAGGCTGCGGACCCCATAGCCCCCCCGAGGAGCGATGGCTCGGAAGGGTGGGGCCTGCTCGAACTCCAGGGGCAGGCCCTTTCCAACCACCTCCAACACCCAGCGGTCTGTGGTGATAGTGGACAATGCGGAAAGGAAGTGGTGGAGCCATCCCCCCAGGGGGGAGTGACGAGGCTGGGGGCGAGACCCCTCAACCCGTCACTGGGCAGGCTTAGAGGAGGGACCGGCCGAGGGACCTCCTGGGCCTTTTCTTCCCTGCTTCCTGTTAGAGGAAGCCGCAGGCTTGGCTTTGGGATGCCAAGCGCGAGCCTGCTGGCCCTGATGCTGGTGCTGTTGGGCCGGACGTGCCGCAGGCACAGAAGGGCAAAAGGACTTATGTTGTTGACGACGGCCCTTGTCCTTCTGGGCAGAAGTGACCAAGTCCAGGGTAGCATTGGACTTTTCGATCCGCTGGAGGTGGCCTTCCACTCCAGGGCCGAACAGGTCAGTCCCCAGGAAGGGGACGTCCGCCAGTTTATGCTGGGTATCTGCCGTGAAGGTGGATATCCTCAGCCATGCTCTGCTGTGCATGGCCACTGCGGCCGCAACTGATCTGGCACAGGAGTCTCCAATGTCCAGAGCCGCCTGGAGCTGCTGTTTTGCCACCGTTCTTCCTGGTCCTGCACTCTGCTTGACCGTGGTCTGCAGGTCGGCCGGGAGATGAGGGATCACCTCATCCAGGGAGCCCATGAGGGCGTGGAGAAGTGTGCCATCAGCATGGCCGAGCTGGCTCATGGAGGCCTGGGAGGATGCAGCATACACCTTGCGCCCGCATAGTCCAGCTTTTGGACCCTTGTCTGGGGCTTATCCACATTCCTAGCGCTCCCAGAACTCGGAAAATGCTATCGATGGTTAACCCCTCCGTGAGGGGGTGCTCCAAAAACGGATAAAGAGCCGGTAGGGACCGCATACTTCCTGGCCATCCTGGCCGAAGGCGCAGGGCAGGAAGCCGGCCGCTGCCAGAGCTCCAAGGCTGGGCCAACAATGGCTTCAGAGACCGGAAAGGCCTCCGTGGGCGAATCCCCTCGGTCCAATATCTCTGTCAGGCGATATTTGGCCCGCTTGGATACGGGCTCGAGCTGCATCCCAGTGGATTCCGAGATGAGCCGAAGCAGACCCATAAATGATGATGTGCCTCGCCCATTGACTGCCCCTGAGGACTCAGGAGGAGGACGTGACTCCGAGGAGTCCGCGAAGAGCTGCCTAGGGCCTGAGCCACACTCCACCTGCCGAGGACGGTCGGGAGTGAAGGCGACCGACAACCTGTGGAGCAGACCCTGACCCGACCGAGAGTCCTTGGTCGGCGCCCCCGATTTCGGTTGTGGAGGTGGAGGTTCCACCACAATCGGTGGGGCAGCTGGTTTTGGTTGAACAACCGGCCCAGGCTTTGGCACCGACCACAGCGAGGGGTTGTTTTGGCCGTTCAGGTATGCAGCCACTTGATGGCCGGGAAGGCGCCCACGCCAGCTTGTTCCGCCAAAAGTAACTGCTGCCACATTAAGTCCTCGTAGCATCGACGCAATTTGCGCTGATGCCTCTCCTCTTCTGAGGAGGAAGATGAGGACGAGCAGCGCCGCTGCATACCTCGGTGCCGAGACCGCTGATGTCGGTGGGATCGGCTGGACCAAGACCCTCAGAGTTTCCGAGGGCGGGTCTGGGAAGGGGCGGGGGACACCTGCTCTTCCCTCGGCTCGGGAGCCTTGACCGGGGACTCCGGCACAGGAGGTGCAGGCAAGTCCTCGGTCTCCACTGGGGGAACTGGTGAAGAAGGGTTGTCAGCTTCACCAGTCGACAGCCCGTCCGACGGGTCGAGAAAAATCTCAACCGCATTGATGGGTGTCTCGGCCGGCTGACCTGACGGGGACACTGTGAAGCCAGCGGCTTTAGCCGCAACCTCGACCGAAGTCGAGTGTCAACTGTCCGGGGAAGGGTACCTCTCCCACAAACGCCGACGGTGGGACTTATCTTTCGAGTCCTTCTTTTTGGACCGAGAAGAGTGTCCCGATGGCCGCTCTCCCTTTGTGGAAAGGGATTAGTAAAGCTCCTTAAAAGAAGCTGTGTAGGAGGATCCCAGAAAGAGCGGGATAAATGCCGTGACCGAGGAAGATGAAGATGCGGCCTGGGCCGCCTCCTCCTCGAGGGCGATCATCTGCTCAAGTTGCTCAGCCGAGCCAGCTGCCGGACACCGCCCAACGGGCCTCCTTGAACTTCACCTGCGGGTAGCGCTTCTCGGGGCACCCAAGCTGTAACCAGGCAGCGCAGTCTTCCAGGACGTTGGCCGAAAACGACTGACATAACTCGTGAGGCCTGGGCGGGTCATGATCTAGGCCGAGGCAGTAGACGCACATGGAGTGTGGATCCGTCCTGGACATTTTCTGCCTGCATGGGCACCGCCGAAATACAGGAGTCGATGTGTCCATCGCAGCCGCGAGGGAGTAATTAGACCGAAGTCTTGAAAACTTGAGAATTAGTTTCAGGCGAACCGAAGAATTAGGATCCAGTCTATACGCAGATGCTTAAGGAGGGAACCTGAGCTTCCAAGCGGTAAGGAAGATCTGGCGTCATGGGGCGGAGCTCAGAGTTTTACCACCCGGGTGGGTGGGAGCAGCCAGTTTGAAGACCTTCCGGCAAGATTTAAAGCAGAAAGGAACCTGCCAGACAGTGTGGATGAACAACATATCCATGTCCCTAGAAAGTCTACTCCACGCGAGACTGGCTCGCGGTGCCGCTCCCTCACGGCTCCATCTCAACTCTGGCCCTCCTGAAAAGGTTTGGCTCCCGCTGGGTCCTAGTGCCTACGGCATACTCCCATTCGTGTGAATGAGTGGTGGACACTTCATGTCCTGGGAGATCTTGCTGTTTTCTACTGATGATGTCTCTCCCTATGCATCCCAGTATCCCCTCAGCCCTCCTTCCTGCTTCTCACATTGCTTGCCCACCTTTAATTCACCTGATATAACCATCCCAGGTCCCTTTCCCTTTTTGTTGTTGTCAGTATCTCACCCCCCCCCCCCAAATTATGTACTCTTCCCCTGGGTTTTTGTTTCCCAGATGCATTACTTTGCACTTCTTTGCATTTAATCTAAGCTGCCATACATTTGACAATTCCTCCAACCTTGCCAAGTCCCTTCTCATCCTTTCCACCCCACCTTGTGCATCAACCCTGTTGCAGATCTTTGTGTCGTCTGCAAAGAGACTTACTTTTCCTTCCAGTCCCTCTGCAATGTCACTTATAAAGATATTAAAAAGGATCGGTCCCAGTACTGAACCCTGCAGTACCCCACTAGCAAGCCCCCTTTCTTGGCTGTGGACTCATAACTATTACCCTCTGCATCCTGTTGTCCAGCCAATGTTTTACCCAGGCTGTCACCCTGGGACCCACTCCCAGGCTGGCTAATTTGTTTATTAATCTTTTGTGCGGGACTGTGTCAAATGCCTTGCTAAAGTCTAGGTAGGCCATGTCCACAGCTCCTCCCTGGTCTACTACTTTGGTCACCCAGTCAAAGAAATCAATTAGATTTGTCTGACATGACCGTCCCACTTGAATCCATGCTGCCTTTGGTCCTGTGCCCCACTGGCCTCTAGGTACTCAACAATTCTTTCCTTCAGAAGTGATTCTATCATTTTCCATATCACTGAGGTCAAACTGACAGGTCTGTAGTTTCGTGCCTCTGTCTTGCTCCCACTTTTGTGAAGGGAAATCACATCCGCCTTCCTCCAGTCCTCAGGTACCACACCATCCTCCCATGATTTGTTAAAAAGGGTAGTCAATGATATTACTAGTTCTCCTCTTAGTTCTTTTAGAATTCTGGGGTGAATCCCATCAGGCCCAATTTGTTCACCTTCAGTTTTAGGAGTTATTATAGAACCCTTTCTTCTGTGAAAGGACTGATATTGACCGCCCCTTAATCCAGAGTGCTTTTATTGACTGGATTAGGTACCTCCCTCCTCTTCCTTTCTGAATACTGAGCAGAAGTATTCATTCAGTATCCCTGCTTTTTCATTGTCCCTCTCTGCCCAACCACCCTCCCCTTTATTCAGCCTCAGTATCCCCCTCCCTTTGTCTTTCTTCGCTCCCTAATGTACTATAAAAGGTTTTATCCCCCATCTTAACCAAGTTGGCTATCTTTTCCTCGATTTGGGCCTTTGCTATTCGGACTGCCTTCCCAGCTTCTTTCTGCTTTAACTGGTACAGTTCTCTGTTCTGCTCCTGTGTTTCCTTATACTTCCTGAATGCTACCTTTTTCTCCCTAACCTTCCCCGCCACCCTTTCTGAGAACCATAGTGGGTTTTTCTTTAATTTTGATTAATTTGCTTTACACAAAGGCTTGTTGTTTCTGTGATGATGGTTCTGCTGTTTCCCAATTGTTGCTCCACACCTCCTTCTTGCCTGTTTGCTAGTGCTTTTCTTAGGCACGCTCCCACTTGGACAAAATCAGCCCTCCTGAAGTCCAGTATCTTCATTTTTGTATGGCTTGACTCTACAGCTGAGTTTATCGTGAACCACACTGTTTGGTGGTCACTTGTTCCCAGATAGCTACCCACTTCTAGATCTGAGATCTTCTCTCCATCCCCGTTTGAGAGTACCAGGTCTAAGATTGCTCCCTCCTGAGTAGGTTCCAACACTGGCTGTCTGAGGCATGCTCCCTGTAGGGCATCGAGAATGGCCTTGCTCTTGGATGTGGCTGCAGCAAAGGTGCTCCCGTTAGTATCTGGCATATTCAGGTCCCCCATCAGCAATATCTCCCTCTTCTCTGCCATGCTAAGGATGTCTTCTAGCATTTCCTTGTCCATTTCCTCCTCTGAGATGGGGGTCTGTATACAACCCCTGTGAGGATTGTTGTGCCATTTCCAGGCTCCAGGGTGACCCACTGTGCCTCCTCTCCTCCATTTACCCTTTAGTTCCGCTGCTTTGATCCCTTCCTTTACATAGACAGCTGCTACTCCTTCTCTTCTACCCTCCCTGTCCCTCCTGTAGATTGTGTACCTTGGTATGTCGACATCCTAGTCATGGTTTCGCTGTGTGCCATGTTTCTGTGACTGCCACAATATCCAGGCATCCCTCTTCCATCAAGGCCGCCAGTTCAGAGAGCTTGTTACCTAGACTACGGGCACTGGTACTCATTACCCTCCATTTTTTGATGGCCTTACCCCTTTTTGCCCCATCCCTGTCCTTGCTGCCTTTGTCTTTTTCTCCATTTACCCCTGCCCTTCTCCCTATCGACTTGTCTATCTTGGTGTTTACCTCACTAACTACCCTGATTTTTTGTTGGGGGGGCTAGGATTTCCCCTTTTCCTTTTCAGTGCCTCCCCCCTTGGCTAGTTTAAATGCTTGTTAATGAAGCATTTAAACATATCACCTAGGATCCTGGTTCCCCTCCTGGACAGATGCAGACCATCGCGCCAGTATAGGCCTGCATCCCTCCAGGTGGACCCCCAGTCCCCAATGAAGCCAAAACCCTGAGCTCTGTACCAGGTTTTCAACCACTGATTGAATCCCATGGTGCAGAGCACCCTAGCCTCACCCATACCATAGACAGGCAGCACCTCTGAGAAGGTTACCATGCATGCTACTTGTCTAAGGCCCCTCCCCAACTCCACAAACTCCTCCTGCACTGTTCTGATCCCTTTCCCAGCCAGGTCATTTGTCCCTAGGTGGACAATGACATCCAGCTCCCTCCTCGTGCAGCTGCTCCCACAATCCTTAGGACTCGCTCCCTCTCCCTCTTCCTCCAAGCCATGGTGCCAGGCAGGCCCTTTACCTCCCTCCCCCAGTTCTACCCTCCTAACAATGGAGCCCCCCACCAGGAGTTGTTTCCTTCCCCTGTGGGGTCCCATGCCACCCTCCTGTGGGTCTCCTTTGTGGAGGTTCCCAGTGTAACCCCCCTGCAAATGGGGGTTCCCAAAAGACTTCCAGGAGCTTGCTTGAATGCTCCAAGCCTGAATGGTGTTTGGCATTTAAGCCATTTATCAGTGAGTGTTTTTAGAACCTCTGGTACTGTCTCTTTAAGAGCTGTCTGCTTGCAGACATAATTAGTTTGTATGGGGACCTGTGTTTCTTTGATTGAGTACCACTCAAGCTGCTGCACATTCACTTCATTTTGCAGTCACTAGGAGTGCAAAGGGAACCTATCTGAAAGATGTAACTGTTTGCCAGAAATTATTTAGAGTAATAATGAAATTACAGTTTGTCTAACCTGCTTTCTTTGCAGTCAGAACTGTGTCTGCTAGTTCCCCATTCTAGTTTTGAACTGCTGAACTGGACCAATCAGTGTGGGGTAAGCTAGCTCTAAAATGGTGCCTTGGACGTAATCAGAACTTGGACTCATAATCTGAGCCAGCCACAAGAGGATTGTATGGGCAGTGACTCTGGGAGATGTAGTTTAGACTTCAGTGCCTTTTGGACCAACAGCAGCAGTCTATTGTGAGTGACAGCCAATCCAGTCAAGAACTGGGAGGAACTCAAAGGAAGTGCCCGGTTTTGTCGGTTGGAGTTTCAGTTGAGCTTTGGGGAGAGAAGGAAGGAGCCCTGTGCTTTTTCAGTGTGCAGTTTTAGTCAAAACGGTGTAAGGGCCCAGAGTTCCGTCTGCAGCTTGTGTAACAGCTTGTTAGGACAGAACTGCCCTGGAAAAGAATCAAAGGATCTCTGAAGAGTAGAAACCAGGCTCACCCCTGTAGAAGACTGGAAGAATTGCTGAAAATTGCACTCGGTCTGTCAGGAACTGAATCTGCTGTGTGTTCTCCCGGGTATTGTGCAGTAATTGATCGAATACAGATGCAGCCTGCCTGGTATAGTGCTTTCTTTATATGGATGTGTGAAGAGGTTTGTGTACCTCAAGTGAGCCCTGCTGACATTGAAGGACCCTATCTTATTTGGAGGTCGTGAGTACTAATTCAGGGTTGCTCCTGTTGAATTGCCACATTAAATCCAAATGGAATTACTGTACTGCTGACTGTTTAATTCTCCTTTTCTCTGTGTGAAAGGGCCCTACCAGCTGCCACGGTTTGGACTAGCTACTAGGGCTTGGGTACCCAGGGACAGTAACTGATAGGGATAGCCTGTGCACAGAGCCATAGGTAGATTATTAGAGTGATAAGCTGATTAACCTGATTTCCCTTGTCCTTGTTATATCCCTCTAAATAAATCAGAGCGCTTGTTTCAGCAAAGTTATACTGCCTGGAGGTATTTGTCTATGTTAAAGTACTGTACTGTGATTGTTGCACTGTATCTCATTTCACAGGAGGTCCCAGTGCCGAACCAGACCTGGGGTAAGTGTATACTGTGAAGGTAATTCTGATATATTGTGTGGGCCACTAGTGGAAGAAAGGGGTTGCAGTGTCCCAGAGGGCTGTGACCAAGTTAGTTTAACTATTGCAAACCCTGACCTCTGGGTGGAGGCACCCGTCATTGGATCCAGGCCCCTCAACCTGTTAGTGGCAAATCAGACAGGGGTAGTAGCCCCTGGGATAGCGCCATCTAGGGGTTACACCAGCATCCTTCTTGGTCTCCACTGCGGGTGCCTCCATAGAGGAACCACACTCTGCTAGAATGGCATATGACTCGTGAAGAGGTACAACTGGAGGGATGCGCCTCTGTTCCACCACACTCACCCTCCCTGAGCCCATTGTGGTCCAACCGCTCCTCTTTCTTGGCAACCTCTGAGGAAGCGGCGGTGGCCCTGGGTGGGAAAGGAGGTCCCCCAAATCCAGGCCAACTCAGCCTGGAGATGGGAAATCTCCTCCCTCAGCCCAGAGAGGTACCTGCAGATGGGACAACACCACATCCTCCAGAATGTCTCCTGGAAGACTGCTGCTCCACAGCCACTGCACTGCACTGCACCACTCCCATCATGTCTTATTTGTGGCCCTTTAACTGTTGTTTTGTATACTTACTCTTTCCTCTCTCAATTTTATTTTTTTATATAATTTTTTATATAAAACACAGGAATATGTTCTATCCTGTGCTTTTCTGTCTTTTGTCTGTCTGGTTGCGTAGCCAAATGTTCTCGAGAGACCTAGGAACTAATCACTCAGACGGTCTCACGATACTCCACCTCTCTTTGCCTCTCTGCTTCCCCTTGCCGTTTCTGTCTTTTCTTCCCATTTGCATATCTGTCATTATAAAATGATGGTGAATCTTTGTGTGAAACTGTGACACTGGGATTCCTTTCTTTGAAATGTATATAGTTATACTGGAATTTAGGGAATTAACTGGAGATGCAGTTTGAGCTCATCTCAGGCTTGTTTGCAAACTCTTTTGCAGAGCTGTCAGCAGGGGGCCAGCTTGAAGAAGAAGAAGAATCAGCATTTATATAGCGCTTTTCATACATCCAAAGCGCTTTACAAGCAATACTAGACTGGTAGTGAAGTGACTGAATGTGTGGTGGCGGCCATATCGCACATCATCACCCACACACAGCCTGCATAATTGCATGAACCGGGTTTATGGGAAGGGGAATGTTGGCCAGGATACCGGGAATGTTCCCTACTCTTTGCGAAGAGTGCCCTGGGTTCTTTTACTTCCACCTGGACACCCACCAGGACAACACCAGGATGGGCAGAAGAGACCTCGGTTTAACGTCTCATCTGAAGGACGGCACACCCCAGCAGTACAGCACCCCCCAATACTGCACTCGGATGCCAGCGATTTTTATGTGCAAGTCCAATCCCGGTGTGGGACGAGAACCCACGACCCTCTGGTCCAGAGGCGGATGTGCTACCAACTGAGCCATGCTTGGGACATTGTTCTATCTGTAAGCCTGTTCTGCAAAGAAACTGGCAAGAACATTTTGTGAGAAACAGGATGTCTCTTAACGAGTTCCCAGGCAAAGACTTATAAAAAAAAAGAGAAGCAATGCTTTTGCTAGAAAGAGTGAGTGACAGAGACTGAGATCTGGAATTGAAAAGAAACCCTCAGATGAAGGACTGTGTTTCTCTGTTTGTACTGCCTTTGTAAATAGTTATACTTAATTTTAATTATTTTACTGTCATTGAAAATAATAAAACACAACTTGCGAATTTTACAACTGCTCCTGGTCTTCCTGTGTTTCCTGACCTGTGCCTCGATGACACTCCTCCCCCAGGCCACCAGGGTGCTCAGGGGAAGAGGTGATCACTACCTCAGACTTAGGGGTCAGAGTCAGCTCCAGATATGACCACTCTCCTGACACTGTGAATGGCACCAGAAGGGGGCTCGGTCTTGCGACTAACGCCACACCACACTCCGGAACCGGAAGGGGGGGTCTCAGGATCGGGGACAGCACAAGGCTGTCACACTGAGGTGCCCACCAGTGTAGACTGAGCGTATAGCTTCGGCCTCACCACCAAGGGGGTTCCGCTGCCCAGAAGGGCAGAGGGATTGGGGGATGCTCAGTCAACCCCCGAGAAGGCATCAACTGTCCTCTGAACCCCCACCCCAATCTCAGAAGTCTTGGCAAGGCAAGCACAGGGAGGATACTGGTCTTGCTCAGTACCAGAAGTACTGGAAAGTGGCCTAGGAGAAAGGTACAGAGACCATGCCTTAGCATCCCTGCTGTGGCATCTGCCTCCAAAAGTGTGTGTGTGGGGGGTCGCAACGACCTCACTTTAGCACATGGGTTTTCAGGATAGGCTTAGCCATAGATAGAACAGGCATCACACCTCCATCCATATCATGGTCAGGTTCAAGGCAGGCCTGGCACTTCAGATGCCAGGTCCAATGTTGAGACAGCCTCCCGTAGAGTACCAATGCATGGGTGTGAAGCCTTTGCTCTTCTTTTGCCCTTTCGAACTTGGCATCTCGATGGAAGAAAATAATAAAATGAGAAGGAAAGAATACTGCACCAAACGGGAGAAAAACCCGGAACCATGAAGAAAACAGTACAAAAAACAGTGCCAGAAAGCATTTGGCATCAAAAAAAGAGGTAAGCCATGTCAAACTGAGGAAAAACACTATATGTGCAATACAGAAAATTTATGTATTTACTGTAACTGTGGATCTTTCCAAGTATCTTTACCATTTGTAACTGGTGGGTCTCAGCTGGAGGCGCACCTCCGGCTGAGAGCCTGCAGCAGTTCAATGGTGAAGACTGACTCAGGTAAGATCAGCAGTTCTGGATCCATGAACTGGAACTGAACCACTAACAAAAAGAAAAACAAAACAATAAACTAACAAAACTCAAACTTTACGTAGTAATAAAATGGTTGTCAAAAATAACTAAGACAACCTCGCCACAGGGACAGGAAGACGACTCAAGTGACTGATCTCTTCAGCAGAGTGTTACATCTGCTGTCAGAATGCCAAGAAAGTGTGACCACACTGCAGTGTTTTCACCTTAACATTCTGAAGTTCTATCTCCAGGACAACACACATCAGGGTTGAGATGCTACAATTTGTAGACATCACTAATACACTTTTGTAGACAGAAATGACAGAAAGGCTGATATAACTCTTTATTGACAATGCACATACGAAAATCAGATTTAGCTTCTGCAGCTGTCCCTTTTTTTCCTGGAGGGACATAGGCCAGAAGGTCGGGGGGCAGCTGACTCCTCACTTTTGTAGCTGTGGGGTCAGACAATGAATTGAACAGCACCATAGGTTGAGGTATTCTATGCAGTTCTGATCCCCCACTTTTTGGTGCACTCCTCCGCTGCTACTAGGGGAAGATCTAGTAACCGCAGCATCTTATCACAGTGCTGTATTATTAGCTTTACTGCCCCTGTTTATTTCATTGAATTTAAGCTGAAGCCCTGATATTTATTGGCAGGCTTCTCTCCTTAAGGTATGGAACTAGGAACTATTCCTGAATCCTTTTTCCTCATTTGGATTCTTTAATTGCTTACCCATTTAGGCTGTCCTGTTTTTTTTGGGGAGGGGAGGTTAGTAGTGACAGACACTGCTGCGCCACAAAATGACAGAATGGAACATAACTCATGTTGGGATTGTAGGTGCATTATTAAACTGTACACCATCTGCCACTTTACAGTCCATTCTCGATTTACTGAGGTCTTTTTGCAATTTATGACATTGTTCCTTGATGTTTACAGTACCTGCCACATTGATGTAATCTGTGGAATTTGCCACATGGTTGTAGACTCCTACATCTTCTTCATTAATGAATGTGTTAATCGGCACTGTTCCAAAAATCGAGTCCTGTGGTACCCCACTGTAAATTAGTCATATAGTTGCCCAACAACTCTCCCTCCCTATATACCGTGTCCCACTGACCAGCACTGCAGCCACTTTTCTGTGCAACACATCTTGAACATTTTACTGCAGTGTTAGCTACATTGGTTCAATCCTGAATAACAGTCCGGCGGTCTGTGGACATTTCTCAAATTTAAATGTCTAAATGAAGGCAGTACTTCTACTTACCATGTCAGAAATAAATTTTCGCACATCCTCGCCTTCAGGTAGGAAATCCTTCCAATTGAGGCCAGCCTCCCTCCATAAAACTCCAGCTTTCTTATGGCTCTAAAAAACACGGAACAAAGAGAATAGTGATTCCCAGCCAGAGCAAAGACCCCGACAGCAATGCACTCTGGTGGAAAACAATTTTGTTAGCCTACCATGACTATATAAATCTTTACAAAATGGCAAAAACGCATAAGAAAAATTTGACTAGCTAATAAACATTCCAAACCATGTACAGTAATTATTGCACCATAACAACACACGTTGGGATTTCTTATACAGTCAAAAAAAAAAATCACATTTTAAAATCAAAATGCTGTTTGTAATGCATTTTTTTACTTTTATTTTTACAAAGTCAATTTGAAAGTGCGGTAAGACTCTTCATGTATATGTAATTATGTCCAAAAATAGAAGTTTACTTACCTGTAAATGAAAATTATGTACTCACTGTAATTCTTGATCTTCCAGAATATCTTCATCATTCATCACTGGTGGGTCTTTGCCCGCAGGCACTAGGACCCTGCGGAAGCATATGCCTAAAAGCTTTGGAGGAAGGGAGCTGATGTTGGGGACGGTGCCGCCCACAAGGCAGATGTATAATGTGGCACTCCTGGGGCTGGCCAGTAACCAAAACTGGCTCCCCCCTCCTCCTCAGTTCTGTCCGCCTAGGAGAGGAAGAAAGGGTAAGAAGAAAGAAGAGTTGGGGCAAAAGAACCCAAGGCCTAGGGAAAAGGATATAGGATATAAAATGAACAAATTAATAAAGACCGACCAGAAGACAGAAGAATAGAATTCTGGCAGAGCGACTCTGGAATGGCAGAGGATAACCAGCAACTGGGCACCTCAGAGAAAGAGACAAGAGACTGAGAGAGACAGAGAGAGAGAGAGATAGAGACAGAGAGAGACAGATCCCAATTCTTGGACAGAAAAGGAGTGCGTCAGAAGAGCTAGCTTGTTCTCAGTTTAACTGAGGCATGCCTGACACTCCCTGAATTTGGCAACTCAGAACAGAGATCTGGTCATAAAAATGAAGGACCAGCTAGGATGGACTGCAAGGAAAGAAGCACTTCTCTGAGCTAGGAAATATGAGAAAGCCCATTAGTCCTGGGAAAAACATATTCAACCCTAAAAGTGCCTCCGAGTAGGAAGAGAATAAGTGGCTTAGGAGAGTGTCCTATATAACTGAAAAGTAATATGGGAAAGGCATGCCTCCGATTTCGAAGGTCTAAGGGTAAGCTCGGGCTCAGATAGCTAAAATCAAGAGCCGTTCCTAAGAAAACAGGAAACCAAGCAGAGAAGTAACTCCTAAAGGGCAGACTGAGAATAGGGGCCCCCCAAAGGGCAAGGGAATGAAAAGGGATTCCGCACTTTTCTTGAAACCTGAGCAAGTGGGAGAATCCCCAAACAGGAGATCAACAGAAGAGACGTGTAGCAGGTCGTAAATAAAATGATGGACTGCATGGGGAGGCTGAACTGGTAGGGAAGTGAGCTACTAAAAATGACTAGCCCACAGAGGAAGTACAGTTACATACAAACTTACCTTAACAGTAGATCTTCGAGAGGATCTCTTGCATCAGGCTACACCTATGGCACTATAGCCATCAGGCACTAGGACCACATGGAAACTTTTTAGCTAGCAGTCTAGATGGGGCCGCCCATGACAACGTCATATGTCGATGTCCTGCATACATCAACGTAGGCAGCCTTGAGCCCTCCTCAGTAACCCCACTGGAGACCATATGCAGAGAATCTCCTGGGGAACCGATTGAGAGCTAGAGGTTCCCACCACTAGGAAAGGTGGAACAGTGGGTACACCATCTTGGAGAAAGAGACAGTAAGAGAGAAGTCCTGAAGCTAAGGTGGATGGAGGGTGGGACGGTATGGCCTGATGCAAGAGACCCTCTCGATCTACTGTTATGGTAAGTTCTTGCATAACTACTACCTTTATCAAGGCTATCTCTTGCATCAGGCCACACCTATGGAACGAGTTCCACGCAGTACTGACACAGTTTGGGTGACTGGAGACTACAGGCCTAAGAAAGGAGGCCATGAAGCACAGCCAGGCTGAATCCTGCCCTTCTCTCAGACACAATGTCCAGACTGTAGTGTTTGGAGAAAGTGTGGACAGTACTCCAAGTGGCAGTGGCAGCAGCACAGATTTCTGCAGCTGACACATTCCTGAAACAGGCAACTGATGTGGCCATGCCTCCGGTTGAATGGTCACGCACAACCCCAGGAACTTCCTTTACCGTATTTCCTATAACAAAAAGTAATACAGTTGGCCAACCATTTGGATAAGCACTGTTTAGAAACAGGTATGCCCTCTTTCCCTGGGGCAAATGAAACAAAAAGCTGTTGGATTTCTTAGAGTCCTTTGAATGACGAACATAATGTATTCTGTGTACATCTGAAGTATGGACCAATGCTTCCCCTGGAGTGGCAGACTCCAGGTAATACACAGGCAGGTGGATGGACTGATTCAGAGTAAACTCAGACAACACCTTTGGTAAAAACTTAGGGTTGGTATACAAAGACACCCTGTCTTTATGAAAAAGCAAATAAGGAGACTCATACACGAGAGCCTTAAGCTCAGAAATCCTTCAAGCAGAAGTAATGGCAACTAAAAATAATGCTTTCCATGACAGAAAGCACATCTTGCATGTCTCAGACGGCTTAAAAATGAGCCAAAGTAAGCTTTTCTAATATGAAACTGAAGTCCCACAGAGGGTCTGAATTACAGATGGGAGGCTTCAAGTGAAGAATGCCTCTCAAGAATATATGGGGCACCTTCAGTTGTGCCACTGTACGGCCTTCAACAGGCACATGGAAGGCAGAAATAGTGGCCAGGTGCACCTTAATGGAGGAGTATTGCAGACCAGAATCTGAGAGGGACAGCAAGTACTCCAGAATCTGATTCACGGGGCAAGTGAATGGATCCAGATGATGGGAAGCTGCCCACAGAGCAAAACGCTTCCACTTCATGGAATAAGTGGCACTGGTGGAGGGCTTCCTAGCAGCTCCCAGGACATCAGCCACATTTTGGGCTACCCCAAACCTAGCCATGGCTATGTCTTAAGGAGCCAGGCATGGAGGTGTAGAGACCTGAGGTCCCGATGGACTAGAATGCTCTGCTCCTGGAAGAGCAAGCCTTTGTACAGGGGCAGGGGAACTGGATGTTTCACTGCCAAGTAAGAGGAACCAGATGTGACAAGGCCAGAAGGGTGCCATGAGGATCATCGTCACTCCTTCCATCTGAAGCATGATCAGCACTCTCTGAAGCAGTGGAAAGGAAGGGAAGATGTACAAACCTCCTTTTCCAAGAGAGGGACAACATGTCTTGCCAGAAAACTCCAAACCCTGCAGTAAGTGAGCAGAAAAGCATCAGTTATGCATTGAGTGGGGACACAAAAAGGTCCATCTCTGTATGACCCCACCTGTCAAACGGGTCTTCTACAACTGGGATCAGCAGTTCCCACTTGCGTATCCTGGACTGTGACCTGCTCAGACTTTCTGCCAAGTAATTTTGGGTGACTGGGACATGGACTGCCGACAGTTCTAGGCCATGTTCTGAGGCTCAGTACCAAATCCTCATTGCTTCCCTGCGCATGGGGTATGAATGGATCCCACCTTGCTCACTGATGTAATGCACTACACTGATGTTGTCTGCCTGCATTAGCAGAGGCACCGTAGACCAACAGTCCTGGAAGGTTTGCAGGCTGTATAGGACAGTTCTCATCTCGAGGACGTTTATGTGGCGGGAATTCTCTACTGCAGTCCAAGCACCCTGGGTCTGATCAGGGCCTAGATGCACTCCCCAGTCCATCCTTGAGGCATTTATAGTGAGGATCTGCTGGGGGGGGAGGCAATCAAGAAAGGGACCCCTTTGAGTAAATTGCTGCGTTCCATCCACCACTTCTTCACTTTCTTTACTGGTCAGTTACTAGAACTTTCTGTTCTAGATTGTCTGTTTGTTGATCCCATTGAACTGAGTGTCAGTTGGGGAATCTGCACATGTAGACTCACCAGGGGTACAGTGACAACAGCCGCCACCGTTAAGCCCAGTAGATGCAGGAATTTCCTGGCTGAGACAAACAGTGTGCTGAAAAGTAGCCTGGCCTGTTCCATCAGGCGTTCCGCCCTGTCTAGGGGCAAGAAAGCCATACCCTGAGTAGTGTCCAGTATGGCTCCAATGTATTGTAGATGTTGACTGGGGGTCAAGACTGACTTGGGCACGTTGACTGTGATCCCCAAGGTGTGGAACAGTTGGCTGGTATGCACTACGGTGCAGAGCAGTTGCTTTTCGGACTCTGCTTTGAGCAACGAGTCATCCAGATAGGGGAAGACGTACAGTTCCTCCCTCCTGATGGCCACTGACACTACCGCCAAGCATTTGGTACAGACTTGCTGCGCAGAAGACAAGCCAAAGGGTGAGGCTCTGAACTGGTAGTGTTCCCCCTGGAACAGGAACGTGAGGTACTTCCTGTGGGGAGCAAACACCTTAATGTGCAGGTATGCATCCTGCATGTTCAAAGGAATGGTGCTGCGATCAGATCAACCCCAATTAGTGACTGGTACAGTAGTTCAGGGGTGGCCTGCCCCAAAACACAAATTCAACGAACAAATTAACCACTGCGCTCGGACCAGTAAAAAAGAAATACAGTGACCAGGATATAAATTTAAGTGGATTACTTTATTCCACAGCCTGCACATACTGGCCACGGTAAATAAATGTACAACTCGGCTTCCCCAGTGCTTCGATTCCAAATGAATCTTTCTCAGGGTGTCATGTCCAGGTAGCATATCCAGTCTCTCTTGTGCAGAAGAGGCAGCAGGCCTTGGACGGTTACCAACCTGAACTTCTTGTGCTGGATGTAGAGATTCAGGTTTCTCAGGTCCAGGATGGGTCGTAAATCCCCTGTGGACTTGGGAACTAGGAAGAAGTGGGACTAGAACCCTCTGGTCCTCTGAGTCACTGGGACTGGTTTTATGACCCTTTTGCGTAGCAGCATGTGAACCTCCTCCAGCAACACTGGAATGTGATCTGAAGCATAGCTCGAGTGAGCTGGGGGAAGGTCTGGGGGCCACTCCAGGAGTTCTAATATGTAGCCTTGCTCTATGAGCTGTAGGACCCATGCATCTGTTGTGATCTCCCACCACCGATCCAGGTGGAGGGAGATGCGACCCGCCTTTTCCTGCAGTGCTGGAGGAAGGGGGGGTCTGGCGAGGAGTCATGCGAGGTAGGGGCAGCAGCCAGACTCCATCTCCACTTTTGTGTGTCTTTCCAGCGGTGGAAGAAGGGGTGGGGTGGGCTGTTGCTCGGCACTTGCCTGGCTGGCGGGCACCTGGCCTGGGTTTGTGGAAAGCTCGACGAAAAGGCACCATCTGTCCACTTCTTGGCTGTGTATGGTAAAGAGAGTGGATGGACCGCAGGGTTCTGTCTGAGGCCTGTAGGTCAGAAAGGATGTTCTGGACGTCAGCCCCTAAGAGCTTGTAGCTTCTAAAGGGGGCATTCATGATGGACTGTTGCACGTTGATAGCAAACCCGGACACTCAGCCAAGAATGTTTCCTGAGGCAGATGCCGACCACAGCTGCTCTAGCAGAGGTATCTGTAAAGTCATAAGAAGCCCTCAAGAGATGCTTGCCCACATCTGCCCCACACTGGAGGACTTTTAGCAGCTCCTGGCACTGTGGACCCTCTAGACGGGCCTGAGCCGCAGCTTTGCCATTTTTCTAGAGGGTATTCTAAAACTTGACCATATGGGCAATGTAATTAACAGCTCTGATGGACAGTGTGGAAGAGGCAAAGGCCCTCTTGCCCATCAGGTCCAGCTTTCTGGACTCCTCGTCTGCGGGAAGACAGCTGAGGTACTGGGACCTCTTGGACCTAACATGGGCAGCATTTATCATGACAGAATCTGCCCTGGGTTGCTCCGCAAAAAAGGGCTTCCCGGAGGGAGCCTGATACAATTTGTTCGCCTTTCTGGGCATCGCATGGATCATATTTGGCCTGTACAATGCAGCCACAGTGGCATCCTCAAAAGCAGCCAGCAGAGGAGGGATAATCAGAGGGGGTGAATCTGGCAGTTCCAAGTATTCTGTCAGATTTCTGCTGGTCACATCCTGCTCTTCAGTGTCAAACCCCATAGCTGCTTGCATTTGCCTCATCACAGAGACGAAGGATGGGTCATCGTAGGGGGACCTCGGGGTATACTTGGTGGAGTCTTCACCCCCGAGGAGACAGTGGAGACTGAGCTGGGGGGGTAAGACGGGAGGCGCTGGTACCCCAATGTCAGAGAAGTGGCCCAAACAGATGACGGATGAGGCACGAAGCTCAATGTCGAATGGCCAGCGCCAGCGGAAGTACAGCCAGCGGAACCCCTTGTCTGAAGCTCCTGGGCAGAAAGGGGCCATAACAGCAGGGGTTCCTGAGGTATCGACAGGGTTTGGCTGTAGGCCTGGCATCAATGAAATGGCCTAAGAGGTCGATGGGGGAGCCGAATACCCCGATGTCGATGGCCAACACTGACCAAGGGAGGTCTGGCGGAAAGTTCTGTGTGTTGCCCCTGAACTGAAAAGGGTCTGAATGACAGGAGTTGCAGCATCAGCAGGGGAGACAGTGGGCTCGATGCCGATGAGCCTTCACCAGATGAACCAACATAAAGCACTGCCAAGGCCGACCCTGTAGAGGAGAGGGTGTGGGCGACAGTGGGAGTCATCGCAGAGGCAGTCAATGACCCAGCTTCGGTCAGCGCTTGACGTGAAGACCAAGACTGCACCGGTGAGGATTTTTCCTTAATCCACTCCTTCTCCTGGTGCTTGTGCTTGCCATAAGGCATATCTCGAGCCTTGGAGGAGTGAGAGCCTACAGATGGAGCTGGTGAGGTAGAGGAGCGTCTGGCCTAGGGCTCCTTCTCCATCTGGGTGGCCTTCTGTAGTAGGAGAATGTTTTCTAAAGGCTTTCTGACGGTGCTGCCAGGTAGCCTGGTTGAATCCGCAGCAAACTTCGCCGGCTTTAATGTCGTGGTTGGCGCAGAGAAAGCAGATGTAAGTGTCATGGTCACCCTTACTGTAGATCTTTTTTTTTTTCCTTAATCATTTTTCTCCCTCTGGACCTGGTCTACCTACCTCTATCACGTCCTGGCATCCCCTTCAGGTCTCCGGCCGCCATCTCCAGGGATCCCCCAGCTCCCGTTTGGGTCCCGCAGTTAGTACTTCCCAAGCGGGGCAATGGAGGGCCCCGCACCTCTGGCCGAACAGGATCCAGTGTGTCGCCACACCGAGCCATTGTCTCCGGGAGACGGCCATCATGCCGCCACAACCAATGCAAGTTTTTCCATTTTCTTCCCCACGGCGTGAGGCGGTAATGATGCCAAGGATAGAGTGCGAGCAAGCAACAAGACGCACGACTTCCAAGGCCCCGCCTCAGCACGCCCCCTCTGGCTGCCTGTGCTACTGACTCACCCCAGCCACCGCTAGAGGCCACCAGAGCACCGGTGACAGCATTCTCCTCCCCGGGAAGGAGAGCAGTCCGGCGGATGCTCCATCCTTCACCCTCCCCGCTGCCGCCCGATGACCCTGGCTCGCTCCTGTGCCCGGCCGCCGCACAGCGCAAGGTGGTGCCCAGCGACCAACCCAGCGCCACCGGCCAGCTATATTGTAGATCTTCTTGATGCACCCGCAAAGACTGAAGAGTTTCCCGAGGTTGGATGGCATAAATGAAAAGCATAAATCACATTATAAAGTGATGGGAAAACTAAGATAAGAAAAGGAAGATAACGAAATTGAAAACCCTGGAAGATTTGGCGGTCAACTGAAGCTGCGGTGTTTCTGTGGAGTCTGATGCATCGTGATCGACGACAGGAAAAGAACTGAGGAGGGCGTGGGGCCACCCACATTGATATACGCAAGACATCGGCATTTGGCATCGTTGTGGGTGGCCCCAACTAGACTGATAGCTAAACAGTTTCCGTGTGGTCCTAGTGCCTGAAGGCTATAGTTCCACAGGCGTGGCCTTATGCAAGAAATACCCTTGATGAAGATTAAGGTTTTCTTGTCAAGCTCTGTTCCTCAAGGGACTCAGAGAGAAAATCCAACAGCAAAAACATAGATCCTCCTGCTAGAGGATTTGGGGGTTGGGGGAGAGAGGACTGAAGGCTATGAGAGCCTGAGAAGAGTCTCTCTCTCTCTCAGGAAAAATGCCTTTTTTTTCCCCTTAAAAACAAGACAACCAGTATATGTATAAATACATTTATACAACAGGGGTTAAAGATAAATCAGTTACATAAAAAACAGATATCTTCACCCCCACTGAATAAATCAGCAGTAACGCATGCAAAAGCACTTACACATTTATCTATACTTTGCATATGTCACAGCTTGATTTATCAGTACCTGATATGTCACAACCTGTCTCTGTCTCATAAACTCCCTAAGTTAGTCGGTGCTAGCTCCACAAAGACAGCCCTCAATAATTACACTCGCCTGAAAGATCACTTGTAGCACAGAAAGCCGCATTCTCCCGTGGTAAAACAGAAACACTGAAATGTACTCTCAACAAAGAAACTCTTACTGCTGCTGCTCTTGGCCCTTTTAAGAGACAACTCCGACTTCATCTCATTTCAACTAGTCGTTGTGACTGCCTCGCCTAATCAGGGGCCCACCGCTCACTGCCCTCCACTTCAGTCTTGACAGCTACCTCTCCCCGCCTTGCCTCCTTCTACCTGCCTACCCTTGCCCCCTCTCCTCCCCCAGGCATTTCCTGACTTTATCCTCCCCTCCCTCCCTTTAGAGCTCTTACCCTCACCCTCTACCCTCCAACAATGGCCTTCCTGCCTGCATACCACCTTCACTCTCACCTTCAGTGCTTATTTCTAAGATTGCCCTTGGCTGGTATGTCATGCTACCTAACATTTGGCACATTTTGAATTACTGGAATTTCCTAAGCCTCAGTCTCTTATTTCTTTTTATTGTGTAACTATGTATTATTATGTTGACCTTTGTATGTATGTATACCCCCATTCCTTCGACGTGGAACCTCTGTAAACAAGCAGTTCCTGCTCAAAGGTATTTGTAATCTTAGATTTCAATAAAATAAAATAAAAAAATAAAATGGACAAAAGAGAAGCATCTGAAACCGCGATCTGCAAAAACAGCATGCTACCGGAGTCCCACACAAAACATGCCCACAAAATCCAAGCAGCTCCACAAAGACAGCCCTCAATAATTACACTCACCTGAAGGATCACTTGTAGCACAGAAAGCCACATTTTACCGTGGTAAAACAAATGCTGAAATGGACAAAAGAGAAGCATCTGAAACCGCGATCTACAAAAACGGAATGCTACCAGAATCCCACACCAAACATGCCCACAAAGTCCAAGCAGCTCCCCAAAGACAGCCCTCAATAACTACACTCACCTAGAGATCACCTGTAGCACAGAAAGACACGTTTTATGTTAAAACAAACACTGAAACCTCGATCTGTAAAGACGGAATCCTGCTGGAGTCCCACACCAAACCACACCCACAAAATTCAAGCAGTCTACAAAAAATGAAAATTACGTACCTACCGTAATTCTTGATCTTCTTGGACGAGTCTCCACCACTCATTCACACTAGTGGGATTAGCGCCGGAGGCACTAGGACCCATCGGGAGCAAACTTTTTGCTGGAGGGTCGGCGCTAGAGATGGCGCTGCGAGGAACGGCGCCGCGAGCAGTGGCTCGAGCGGCAATCACTATCTCGGCGACGACCCTCCAACTGCCTCGGTACCTTTTTTACCACGGAGGTGCAGCGCAACTAACGTAAAGAGTAAATCTAACCTTAAGAAACGGACATAAGACAGTCCTCGATTACCCGTGTAAGAAGGGTCAGCAAAGAAGTCTTCCGACCTAAAGATTTGAGGAGTGAAGACCAACACAGCAGTGAGCTCGGGGGTGGAGGTGGGCGTGTGAATGAGTGGTGAGACTCGTCCAGAAGATTACGGTAGGTACGTAATTTTCATATCTTCCTGGACATAAGTCTCACCACTCATTCACACTAGTGGAGAGTACTCGCTGATAATCCCGCAAAGGGCGGCAGGATGTCAGAGCCTACGAGTAAGATAGAAGTCCATTAAGGATAGTTCTGTTGAATGCGGAATGTCATTGGCATGAACATCCAGTGCATAATGCTTAACAGGTATGCACTGAGCTCCAGGTGGCGGCGTTGCAGATATCTGCAATTGGAACATTGCGACTTCCACTAGGGATGCCACGACTACTCTAGTAGAGTGAGTGACACCTACCTTCTAATTTAACTTGAGCCATGGAATAGCAATGTCGAAGGCATGCCACTAACCATGATGAGATGCATCTGATAGCGACAGGTTGACCCAGCCGGGTGTCGCTGAAAGAAACAAACAGTTGCTGAGTCTTACGAAAATTCTTGGTTCTATCTAAATAGAACCGCAAGGCTCTCTTAACATCCAAGGAATGAAGAGATCGTTCCCCTTCATTTTGGAAATTAGCAAAGTAAGAGGGAAGTACCAGAGGTTGGTTTAGATGGAATTCTGACACAACCTTGGGAAGAAATTTAGGATGAGTACGGAGAACTACTCTGTTCTTTATGGAATACGGGATAGGAGGGTCCGTAATCAGGGCATGTATCTCAGAGACCCCGCGGCTGAGGTAATGGCCACCAGGAAGGCAGTCTTCCAGGTAAGAAATTTTAGCTCACAGGTAGCTAGGGGTTCAAAGGCTTCCGAGTGAGCATGTCCAGCACCAGGTTAATGTCCCAGGCTGCAACTGGACGCTAACAGGGGTCTGGTATGAAGAATCCTTTAAGAAATCTCTTCACTATAGGTAACTGAGCCAGAGTCAAGGAAGAAACCGCTCATGGAACGCTGAGATGGCACTAAGGTGAACTTTAACTGTGGAGTACTGGAGACCTGAGTTTGATAGGTCCAAAAGATACTCCAGAACCTTGTCAGGAGGACAGGAAAAGGGATTCCAAGAGGACTTTGCACACCGAGAGAAAAACGTTTCCATTTGGAAGCGTACGTCTTTCGGGTGGCTGGCTTCCGAGCAGCCAGAAGGATGTCTGAGACTCTACGAGAGACGTTGAACCGATTCACTTCTACCTCTTCAGGAGCCAAGCATGAAGGCGAAGTGATTTCAGGTTGGGATGGACCAACGAACCCTGAGTCAAAAGATTGATTTGCAAGGGAAGTGGTCTCGGAGAGGCTGCCAACATACTGTTGAGTAGAGGAAACCATAGTTGCTGAGGCCAGGAGGGAGCAATGAGAATCATTTTGGTCCCCTGAGACTCGAACTTGAGGAGTACTCTCTGGATTAGAGGAAGCGGTGGAAAGGCGTAAAGAAAGCGTTTTGTCCACCGCAGCCTGAACGCATCCTGACAGAAAATGCCAGGCCCTGGATTTCTGGAGCAGAAGAGAGGCAGTTTTGTGTGGGATGCAAAAGGTCCAGGTCTGGAGTCCCCACTCTTCAACAATGACCGAGCTACGGCTGGATCGAGAGACCACTCGTGAGGGTCTGCCTCCGCTCTGCTGAGGTGATCTGCTAGGTCGCTTTGTATACCTGGCAGATAAACCGCTTGAATCAGAGACTTGTGCTCCAAGCACCACTCCCACACCTCACTGCTTCCCTGCAAAGGGATAAGAATGAGCACCGCTTTGCTTGTTGATGTAATACATCACAGCTTTGTTGTCCGCTTGAAGGAGAATGTTCTTGTGACAAAGGATATCCTTCAGAGCTCGGATCGCATAGAGAACCGCTCTCATCTCCAGGACATTTATGTGGAGATGAGTTTTGAACTGAGTCCACACACCTTGAGTGTGGAGGGAGTGACAGTGAGCTCCCCATCCCATTAGCGATGCGTCTGTGGTGATGGAGATCTGATGATCCGGGGGAGCAAAGGGGAACCCTTCCAGGAGATTGCTCTCTTGAGACCACCAGGTGAGAGACCTTCGAAGGGGCTCCGTCACCTTGATGGGATAAGACTGGGGGTGAGAGGTAGGAGACCACTGAGTGGAGAGCATCCATTGGGTGGTCTCATGTGCAACCGGGCCAGCGGTACAATGAACACCGAGGACGCCATAAGACCCAACATGCGTTGCATCGAGAGAGCTGTAACCAATTGGTTCTCCCCGATGTAACGGGCCATCCGAAGGATATCGAGTCTTCTGTCCTCTGGAAGGAAAGCCTTCACGGAAGAGGTGTCTAGAAGCGTTCCTATGAAAAGGAGCCTCTGGGAGGGCTGCAGTTGTGATTTTTTCAAATTCAGCAGAACTCCCACGGACGTAAGACGACGAGAAGTCGTTTGCACGGCTTCCAAAGTCCCTTGGCTGGAAGGGCTTCATAGAAGCCAATCATCCAGGTAGGGAACACTCGAGTCCGATTCTTTCCTGAGATGCGCAGCGAGAACTGCACAACACTTTGTAAAAACTCATGGCGCCGAGGATAGCCACAAGGGCAGGACTCTGAACTGATAATGCTGGACCCAAAGCTACAAACCTGAGGAACTTGTGTGGTCGGGTGGATGGGGATATGCTGGTGGCGCCCTGCATATCCAGGAGGCCAGCCAGTCATGCTGATGCAGCAAAGGGTAACAGGGTACCTAGGAAATTATTTTGAATTTCTCCTGGGGAGAAATTTGTTTAACTTTCTGAGGTCTAGAATGGGCATTCCCCAGATTTCTTTGGAACCAGAAAGTAATGGGGTAGAACCTCGTGTTTCGTGATGCGGGTACCAGTTCTACTGCCCTGTTGTTTAGAAGGCCCTGATCTCGGCGGTGAGGAGGTCTGATTGAGAGACCGACAACCTGGTTGTCGCCTGGGGAGGACAATTCAGGGGTTTCAAGAAATTGAGAGAATAACCCTCGCGACTATCCGAAGGACCCATTTGTCCGGTTATGGACTTCACTGGTTGTAGAAGTACATCAGACGCACCCTCCCACCGAGGAGAAAGTTCCACCGGGCAATGTGGATGGAACTTGGCCAGCAATTATAAGGTGGCGCTGGGGCTTTAGGCCCCTGCGCTTTCTGCCAGCTCTTTTGAGGTTGGGCAGGTTGGCTTTATGGAAGCTTCCCTCTGCCTCGCGAAGCGACTGACGACTATGAAACTGACGCCTGTTCACATGCCCCTGAGAGGGGTAGGCGGAGGTCTGGCCAACTTAATGGCCGATCTAGTCTTCTGAATGGCCTCTAAGGCTTGCTCCACCTGAGGGCCAAAAAGATAGGAGCATCAAAGGCAGCGCCATTACCTGCTGCTGAGCATCATTCGTGAACCAGAATGCACGCAGCCAGGAATGGCGCCCGGTACAAACACCTGCATGCTGCTGAGCGAGAAGCAGTGTCAAAAGCGTCCATGGCGGCTTTGACCTGTTGGTTATTGGACTCAATACTTAATAACGGTCAGAAGAAGCTCTGACTTGGAGTCCGAATCTGGAAGAGCTTCAACCATTCTTTTCATAGAGTGCCACAGGATATACTCATACTGAGAAAAATAGCCTTGATAACTGGCAACACGATACTTAGAGTGAGGCAGCAAAGACTCTCTTACCTAATGTATCAATCTTACGAGACTCTTTGTTAATAGGTCGAGCTGTAGTAGTTTGAGGAAGAACGACCTTGTCATTCTGCCAGGACTACAATAGGATCCGCAAAGGCTTGGGATGCCAAAAGGGACGATCCTTGGGAGCTGAATACTTTTATCAATGGATTTAGCCACTGAGGGAATAAGAGCAGGATTATTCAAACCATTTGAGACAGGTCTCAAGGAAGGCTGGATCGGAGGAGTCAAATCCGTGGGATCTCGCAGCATGAAGATACTGGAGTCTTAATATCTTCCCAGGATCGATGTCTGTAGTCTGGAGAGAAAGAGTGGATCTCAGGTTCTTCAGCAGAGACTTAAAGGACAGGTCCTCGACCACAGGCTCTGTAGCAAAGAAAGATCCTGTTTCCTCCACTTCATCACCCAACCGAAGGTCTGGGTCAGGCTCAACATCATCTCCTGATGGTCCAGGAAGGACTGTTTAGACAGGAAAGGAGTGAAAATTAGGAGAGGAGGAAATAGCAGAGAAACAAGGAGAGTCCCCGAGGGCCCCCAGCACCGAGAAGGCAAAACGGGTTGAAAACGGCACCGCAGAGGGCACGGCGCCAAGAGTACGCGACCGCAAGCGCCCCCGCTGAGCACACGGCGCTGCCGGACGGCGCCACCGACCAAGCGGGCGCCGCCAGACCAAGTGGCGCCCGCCGACCATGGCGCCACCAGACCAGGCGGCTGCCGACGGGCGCCACGAGACCACCGCACCGCCGGACGCACCGCAAGGCCCAGCGGCACCGAAAACGCGCTGACAAGCCAACAGACCCTGCCGAAGGCGCCCGGAACGCCCCAGGAACCTGGAAAGCTAGAGAAGGAAAAAAAGGAGATAAGGGCATCGGTGTGGCCCTGCGCCCGCAGCCATGTGAGGGGGAACACTCTAGCGCGGAGTCGCTGGCACCGAAGAAGAGGCCAGGCGACTAGGAAGGTCCAACCGCCTCTACCTGATCGCCGGAGGAGTCCGAGGCCTGGGCAACCAAGCCAGGCAGAAGAACCAACCTCCGAGCCCATCGCCCATAAGAGCGCCCACTGATGAAACTGCTCATCTGGAGCCCTACCTATAGGTGGGGAGGGGCCCGATGTCGAGGACGACGGTCACCGAAGTTGGCGACTCCAAAGAAGGAGACCGCAACTAGCTACGTTAACCGATCGCCGACGCCGCAGACATACAGAGGGCACACCGAGTGATGCCTTCTTTGACCTGTGGGCCAAGAAGAGTTTCCGAGGTCGAACGGTGCCGAAATGCGACCGCTTATTTTTATGCCGACGGGGACCGCCCATCCCCCGGCATCGGACTGACCGTTGTCGGAACCCCGCTGAGGAGAAGGAGGCTGACGGACCCAGCCCGGCTGACTGAACAGCTTTCATCGAAGTCTCCCTACCGCCACCTGACCTGCTCATGGTCGGTCCCGTCCAGTAGGCCGAGACTTTTCAAGTAAGTTAAATTTAAAATATTAGAAAAATTTAACGAAAATAGAATAAAATTGCCGATACTACTATTGTGATAATGTTACAAACAATAAACTGAAAACTATGCCTAGTTTGAAGTTTGACTCCCGACAAGGCCGCGGCGTTGTCACTGAAAGCGCACTCAATGGCGGGAAAAAGGAACTGAGGCGGTTGGAGGGTCACGCCGAGATAGTGATTGCCCAGCCACTGCTCATGGGCGTTGCCTCGGGCGCCCATCCTCACCGACCCTCCAGCAAAGTTTGCTCCCGATGGGTCCTAGTGCCTCCGGCGCTAATCCCACTAGTGTGAATGAGTGGTGGAGACTTATGTCCAGGAAGATCAAACACTACATACCACGCACCAAACAACTACTGCACATCAACACCAGGAAACAAAATAACAGCACAAAAACTTCAGCAAACTACAAAAACAAAAAGCAATATTACCAAACGGAACACACTGCTGCCCTGTTGTATAAATCGAACACATGATGAGCAGGAATGTGATATGGTAAATCTCTCCATTCGTGAAGAGTGACTTCAGGATGATACATTCGTGGTTCTGCCACGCCGTGCAACTTGTGAATATCCTGACGACACAGGCTACCAAGAAGATATCTTACTCATATCACACCCTGCCCATCATGCACCATATTAATTTTTTTGGAAGGGCCACCAGGGCACAGAAAAGGAACAAGACCTCCGCAGAAGTTTGCCTCCTGATCCCTATCTCACCACCCCCTTTTTTTTTAAAAAAGGCAAAAGTAAGGAGAGGAGAAACTGCCCAGAAGCCTGGCCATTGCCGGGGAAGATGGGCGGGTTGCAGCAATGAATGGTGAAGATATTCTGGCAGATCAAGAATTACAGTGAGTACATCATTTTCATATCTTCCAAGAATCAGTCTTCGCCATTCATCGCTGGTGAGTCACAGTACCAAGCCACCAACCGAATGGCGGTGTTGGCAAACCCTGAGGGAAATGGTTATTCCCTCAGTCTCCTGTGGAGGAGGGGGGGGGAGACACAGAAAGGCGGGGGCCCCTCATGGGCCTGCAAGGCCCAAGACTCATCAGGGTCAGGAGGAGGCTACCGTGGACTGGGAGCAGGAAGGCACCCTGCAAGCTCACGCCTGGCCTTGCTGGAGAAGAAATAGGCCCCCTTGTACTGTGAGGCGATCACCCTATGCCGGGAAAAGGGTGATAACTGGGACAGATGAAGCCACACCGTCTGCCTAATGCAGACCACAGTTCCTAGCTGTCTGGAGGCTACCTTGTTGGCATTGTAGAACGCCCCCATGCAGTGTTTCACCAGCTCCAGACCCTGGGTAGAAAGGTGAATGGCCTGACTGTTGCCTCACAATCTAGTAAGGATGCCAGGAGCTGTCCCAGCATCACCACAGGTGCTTACCATAGGACGCCTGATATGCCTTAAGTGCAGCAAGGCACAACATTGTGCACACCAACGAGAATACTCAATGACGCTAATGGTCAAACTTGACTGACTCTGAGGGGCGGTTGCACTCTGGGTGGTGATGCTCTGAAGAAGTGTCCAGGAGCTGTACCCCGCCGAAGTGAGGCATGGGAGGGTTCCTGCTGACCCCTGGGGTGCACAATACCTGTGCTGGCAGTCCCTCGGGACTGGAGAGGGGGGAGAGGGATGGAGCCAGATGTTCTGCAGTGTCTCCGTAAATGACCAGGGACACAGAGCCATGACTACAGAGTCAATACTGTACTTCCTAAGGAAGAACAGCGTTGAACATGCAGGACTGCATCCTGAAAAATGGGACAATCGCAGCTCCTCCATCATCCCCAAAAGAAAACGCTGATGAAGAACAGTTAAGTAGGAACTTACCATAATAGTAGATCTTCGAAGGAATCTCTCTTCAGGTCACACCTATGGAATTTAGCCATCAGGCACTATGATCCCATGGAAGCATTTTCTACAGCAGTCTGCTAGGAAGCGAAGGCTCTCCGGGGGGAGACCTCGAGCGTACATGGGGCTAGGCAGGGGAGTTGGGTACAGCGGGTGTTGGAGAAAGTATAAAAAAACAGAACAGCAGTCTGTTAGAGGCCGTCCATGCAGATGTCACTTTCTGACATCACATATCCTATATATGCATGGGCGGCTCCACTCCCTCCTCAGTTCTTTTCTCCTGGAAAGTGAAGAGCTAAGTTTCCCCTAACAGGCCAAAGAGAGAGAAGAGGTGCCCAGCAACAAATAAAAGGCTGGAGCAACAAGCAAGACAGTAAAGAAACAAAGTCACAAGGGGCTGGAGGGTACGATAGCATGACCTGATGAGAGATTCCCATTGAAGATCTACTATTATGGTAAGTTCTTATGCAACTGATCTTTTCCGGGGATATCTCCTTCATCAGGACACACCTATGGAATGAGACCCAAGCAGTTCTGACAATGAGACAGTGTGGATGGCAAGAAGCCAGAGGCCTGAGAAAGAAGGTCCTGAAGCACAGCAAAGCCTGCCCTGCTTCTAGAGGCAAATTCCAGACAGTAGTGCTTGGTGAAAGCCCGGACAGTACTCCAAGCGGCAATCGGGCAAGATGCAGCAGCTGACACAGAAAACCAAAAGAAAACTCTTGGCAGTCGACTAAAAAGTGAAGCTTCCGTAGAGCCTGTGCGAAGAGGCTGACTGTGGGAAAAGAACTGAGGAGGGAGTGAGACTGCCACCCGGGGTCGGGAATGGAGTTGGGTATCTTGGGGGGGGGGGCAGGCGGGGAGAGGAAGGATTCAGCGTCCATAAACAGCTCTCCTTCCTTGGGGGGGGGGGATGGTATGGTATGCTGCTTGCCTGACATCCAGTGGCAGCTGGATGCAAGCATGTGCATGCCATCCCGTTGGGAAGGGTCACCATGTCCAGGGCATTAGGGCGTCTCTGCAGAAGCAGAGCTCAGCCACACCACCCACTGCATGTTCATGGGCCCAGAGGAGAAAAAACAGAGTAAACCTATGATGACAGACCCCTCGCAGGCTCTACACCTGGGGGCTGGAGATGCCCACAGCCCTGTAAGAGAGGGCACGAGCAGGGTAAGTCCCAGGGGAACCAGGAAGATAGAGCTGGCGGTGGGGAGGGGGCAGTCTGAGGAAGGCCACTGGGGATATGATGGAGCAGAAAAATGTAAATAAAAAAAAACAAGAGCCGGCCTGGTGGCGCTGAAGGTTGAGGCACTGGATGCCACACCTCGTGCCATGCCGTCGACCTGGGTTCGGGAGTGAGCCTGGACTGCTGGGGGTCAGCAGGGGAGAGAGAAGATCGAGCATCCTGAGGACTGCTCTCCTCTCTCGGGCAGGGATACAGGAGTAACCTGGCATAACAGTGGCCACCGGTGGAGACTGGCGGCATTGCGACACACAGGGGCATGCAAGGGATGGGGAAGACTGGCGCTGCCTTCCAGACATGGGTGGGAGCATCCACATCACGGGCTAGGTGGCACTGCACACCCCATGTCTGGGCCATAACACAGAAAAAATCCCCTCCAGCCTGGATGGCGGCCTCCCAGGACCAGCACGCCCACCGCCCCAACACGGACCTCCACCTCCTTCGATCTCCTTGCGGGCCCTGGCCAGAGAGGGTCCGCTGAGGAGAAAGTAATGCCCTTGAGGAGGTGGGGTCATGGTGGGCAGTAGAAGTAGCTGGTCGCCGGACAGCCCAAGAGAGTTCCAGGGCCTGGAGTGCCACAAATAGAGTTATAAAAAGAAAAGAAAAGCTTCCATGGGATCCTAACACCTGACGGCTCAGTTCCATAGTGTGACCTGAAAGAGATCTCCCCAAAGAAGATCTAGTGCAGTCCGCATCGGAGGAGAGGAGGACTGAAGAATCCTCTTCCTCAGAACAGGAAGACGGAAGAAGAGGAGCTCGACTCATGGGACGGCGGTGCTGGGGATTCAGGCCAAAAAATGTCCTGGTCCATTGCCCTCAAGTAGGTGGGGAAGCACTCACTGATGCCCTGAACTGCTCCCAGGTCAGGGGGTCCTGCAAGACCAGAAATGCCCAGGAGAGGGGGTGGAACAGGCAGAGAAGAAGGAGGGGCGTGCAGGACCAGGCCAGGTCCTCTGCTAGGGCAACAGAAGCGTACAGGCAACCCTTGCCAAGAGGAGGGGCTGTCAACTTGCCCATCCAGAACATTCAACTGCAGAGGGTGATTAGGTGTAGTATCCTTGGCGGGTGGTCGGAGCTGTAAAGTCCCATGGGATAGCCCTGACCTACCACAGGCCCAAATGGTTCCGGAGGGACAGATGACCCCAGTCAATACTCTGACTCCTCGAGCCCCCACCCACTCTGGTCACGGAGTGTGGTGCCGACTGAGACCTCCCAACCCCCGCCTCACCACAGAGGGCTTTGCCCCTTGAAGCAGGTTCAACAGCAGTAGCAGGGTCAAAAACAGGGAGTAAAGAGGACCCAGCACCGCAAGTGGCACCAACCCCCCCTCCAGCACTGCAAAGAGCACCAGAAATCAGACTCAACGTCGCAGACGGTGCAAAATTCTGACTCAGCACAGCTAGAGGCACCAGATCCCAACCCAGACCTGCACCTGGTACTGCCATCCCCTTCAATGCCAGAATTGGCACCAGAGGTATCCCCGGTGCCACAAGGGACATCGTGGGATGCAGGGGAGGATGCACCAGGAAGAGGATTCCCACACCCCTCCGATGCTGAAGGCCTAGGGCTAGACCCAGAAGGGCCCCTATGTTCACCAAAGCCAGGGAGTCAGTCAGAATCATCCCGATCACCACCCTCCAGGTCAGAGGATGAGATCAGGGCAATCTCCAACTAGCAAACCCCAGGGACCCTTCCTCTCTTGGTGCCACAAACGGTAGTAGAAAGGGGACCGGTCGCATGTCGCCACCCCGCTCACCGACCTTAGAGCTAGAAGCTGAAGTGACAACAGACCGCAGTACCAAGGGACCTGCCAGTGCAGGCCCAGCATATAGCTGCGATGCCACCACCGGGGGTGTCTGGACCCACGAAGGGGTATGGGACTGGGAGGAGTGCGCAACCATCCACCCAGTGGAAGTTGGCTGTCCCACAGACCCCTTCCCCAGGCTTCCCATCTCGGTGAGCCGAGGACTAGCAGAGGCCTGGTCTCTCTTGGTACGTATAGTACCACGGAGGGGCTCAGGGAAGAGCCCAGGGACCCAATTCTGGAATCTCTGGTGTGATGCCGGCCTCCAAAAGTGGAGTGAGGGGTCCTGCTCTCCTGGGAGGATGGGCCTAATATCATACCTTAAAGTTAAGAGACAGTCAGGAGGACTAAGGTCCCAAAAGCAGCTTTCCCGTGTCTCAGGCGTCCAATGCTGTACAGAGATATTTAACATAAATGGATTTGATGCAAAAACGACCTTACTGATCTCAGCCATGTGAATGTTAGCAGAATGTCTCATACAGCCAGCCTGTTGTCCTTTGGGAGGCTCTTTACCAGGAGGAGTATAGCTGAGGGTAATGAAGGATGTAACCCACCCAGAAAGTCTGTTGGTCTGCTAGCATCTTCAGTGTAAGTGATGAACAGTGGATATGCGATCATGAAATTCTGACACATGCTGTCAGCAAACCTCTATGCTGATACACTGCATGTAGAGTTCACAGCTTACGTAGGACACATCATGGACTGGTTATGGTGAAATCCTGAAACCACCTTAGGTAAGAACTTGGCCAAGTGGTCTAGAACAAGACTGCCCTTTTGGAAAGCCAGGAAAGAACAGTCCACAGACAAAGACTGGGAATCACTCACCTGCCTGGCCAAATGTTCAATGGTCCAGAGTTCAAAGTGGAACTCTCTCGAGAGCGGGACTGTTTCCTGTGCTTCTTCAAAACATTTGACCAATGTCAAGGGCTTAAGAAGCATAAACTCTGGAGAACAGAACACAAATGATAGTCAACTATAGATGCTGATGCAGTGAGGTGGTGGATGACAGGAAAAGGAAAATTACGTACCTACCGTAATTCTTGATCTTCTCTTGTATCTTCACCATTCATTACTTACTGGGTGTAAGCGGTGACGCACCCGTCAGAGAACTTTTTTTTTTTTTTTTAAAGTTGCTAAGCGGCCCGCCCTCGGGAGGCGTCATCGTCATGCTGGTGGCGCGTTAGAAGCGATCGACTCCTCCTCCAACTCAGTTCTCTGTGAGTCGGAGAGGCAAAATGAAAGCAGAAAATATAGATAGCGAGGCAAGATAGCAGAGGGATAGCAAAGCAAGGAAGAATGAACTGAAAAGGAATAAGCCGATGGAGGAAGGACAGAGGAGATAGAACATCCCTAGCCTAGGAGTGCAGGGCCTCCTTACCTGGGCGACTCTAGGAGGAGAGATGAGTAAGGAAATGAGAAAATAGAAGAAGAAGAAGAAAGAGAAGAGAGAGATGGGATGTTGAAGGGACCAGAATGCCCAACGAGCATAGTTAGCTTGTAGCTGAAGGCTCGACTAAAGGGGAAGCAAGAATCCCCGGAGATAGAGCTGAAGAGAAGGTTCACCGAACCCGCTAGACAGACTCAGGAGGGCATAGTCCTCATCTTCAACATGCCATTGTTCTTGACACCCACCTCGGGCTCCTGGCCGCGGAAGGCCTTTAACTGGAGGACAGCCGAGGAGGGAAGAATAAAACCCCAGCAGCATGAGAGCGCTGCTCAGGGGTTTAGAAATGGAAAATGTAAGCCTTTCAGGCGTTCCAAGATAGAAACGGGACTCAGACTGACTGGCTAAGGCCGGCCAAGGCTTAGGCTGGCTAAGATTGGATATGGTCAGCAGAGCTCTACTGTAAAAATTGTCCAGGAGGACACTTAAAGGGAGAAACCACTTAGCAAAACAGCGAGAAGGATAGCCTACCTTCTCATTTGCCTTCTTGTTTGATTTCTTCTATTCCTTTTTTTTTTACAGATAGAAAACATTTTTTTTTTTTTTTAACTAGATGCATGACCCAGATACCAAGATGCCTATAGCAGTCGGAGAGAGTTCCCTCAGCATTTTTTTTTTTTTTTTAGAAGAGAAAGGAACAGACGTACTCGTTCCTCTGCTCTGCAAGGCAAGAATAGAGGGGAGATTAGATTTCAGGGCAACTACCTGAACACGGGATTGCAGGATCAAAACTGAATAGCCTGAGCCAGGCCAAACAACCCCAGAGGTATCTTGCCATAAGAATAGCAAGAGATAGTTGTGCAGTCTGATCGCCAATGCAATCGCGAGATGGCCCATGAATCTTAGAGTAAATAATTTTTCTGGATTTAAACCCCCAAAAAGAAGATTTTTATTTTTTTTACTTTTGTTTTTTTTTTGGAAAATGAAGCAATTTTCCTATATTTTATATAATGCAGAGAGAGGAAGGAGACGGGAGGTGGAGAAGCCACAGGAAGAGGCCACTGAGGGATGGTGGGCGGGTGTAAGTAATGAATGGTGAAGATACAAGAGAAGATCAAGAATTACGGTAGGTACGTAATTTTCCTATCTTCCCTTGTCAATCTTCACCATTCATTACTTCCTGGGTGAGTACCAAGCTCCTCTTCCCCAGGAGGGGGAAGAGGCCATACCCTGAGGGAACAAGACCCCCAGCCTTCTGCTGGTGAGAAACAGAAGGAGAAGACCCTGGCTTATTCAGAAAGCCTAAGTGGGAGAAGAGCTAGGAGGTGCCTCCCGAGGACGAGGAGACGGAGGGAGCCCCTGTAAAAGTCTCCTAGCTCTGGATGAGAAAAGACGGGTCCCCCGGAAGGCGGAGCGCATCACCCTACGCCGGGCCAGGGGTGACAACCTGGAGAGACGAAGCCATGCCGTCCGCCTGATGCAGATCGCTGTCCCCGCAAGCCTGGAAGCCACCTCATTGGCGTCATAAGATGCCCTTGCTTGGTGTCTTGCCAGCTCCAGGCCTACCACGGAGAGGGCAACGGCTTGTCTGGTTTGCTCCGTGTCAGGCATAGATGCCAGCAGCTGGGACATCATCGACCACAGATGCCGGTTGTAGGCAGCGTGGTGAGCCTGATGTGATGCAATACATGCACTTGCACAAAGAAGAGAACACTCTTCGCCCCCAACGGTCGAACTGGAGAGAGTCCGAATCGTGTGGTCGTGCGCCAGGCAACGGCGCCCAGAAGGAGTATCCAGGTATACCAAACCTGAGGACGGGTTGGGAAGGGAACCTAGAGACTCAGAGGGGGCACAATACCTACGCTGGCAGTCCGCCGGGGCTGGGGAAGAAACGGCAGGGAACTGCCAGGACCGGATAGACGCCTCCTGGAAGGGGATAGGCCAGGAAGGTACCACCAGATGCTGGGCACTGAATTCACCAAGGAATTCACGCGTCACCCGTTCGGTATTGTCTCTCCGAACGTAGGAAATCCGAAGATCCCTCACCATCCTCGAGAGGAAACGCTGATATTCTGTGAAATCAGCATCGGAGGACAGATGAGCAGGGGGTTCCTCTCCCTCAGAGGAGGGAGACGAGGATGATGGGGAAGGAAAATGCGTATCTACCGTAATTCTTGATCTTCTTGGACGAGTCTCCACCACTCATTCACACTAGTGGGATTGGCGCGGAGGCACTAAGACCCATCGAGCAAACTTTTGCTGGAGGGTCGGTGCGAGAGACGGCGCCCACGAGACACGCGGCGCCAGAAAGCAGGGCTCGAGCGGTAATGACCATCTCGGCGACGACCCTCCAACCGCCTCAGTACCTTTTTACCAAGGAGGTGCAGCGCAATTCAACGAAAGGGTAAACCTAACATTAAAAACGGACATAAGATAGTCCGTATGACCCGTGTAAGAAGGGTCAGCAAAGAAGTCCTCACGGCCTAAAGATTTGAGGGTGAAGACCAATACAGCGGTGAGCTCGGGATGGAGATGGGAGTGTGAATGAGTGGTGGAGACTGTCCAAGAAGATCAAGAATTACGGTAGGTACGTAATTTTCCTATCTTCCTGGACATAAGTCTCCACCACTCATTCACACCAGTGGGAGAGTACCAAGCTGATAATCCCCAAAAGGCGGCAGGAAAGCCAGAGCTCACGCGGCTCTAAGATAGAAGCCCATTAGGATAGTTCTGCCGAATGCGGAATGCCGCTGGCATGAACATCCAGTGCATAGTGTTAACGTAAAGTATGCACTGAGCTCCAGGTATAGCGGCGTTGCATATATCTGCAATTGAACATTCGATTTCCGCTAGGGATGCTGCGACCGACCTAGTAGAGTGAGCGTACACTCTACCTTCTAATTTAACTTGAGCCATGGAATAGCAATGACGAAGGCATGCCACTAACCATGAAGAGATACATCTAATAGCGACAGGTTGACCCAGCCGGGTGTCGCTGAAAGAAACGAACAGTTGCTGAGTCTTGCGAACATCCTTGGTTCTATCTAAATAGAACGAAGGCTCTCTTAACATCCAAGGAATGAAGAGCTCGTTCCCTTCATTTTGGAAATTAGCGAAGTAAGCGGAGTACCAGAGGTTGGTTCAGATGGAATTCTGACACAACCTTGGGAAGAAATTTAGGATGAGTACGGAGAACTACCTTGTCCTTATGGAATACAGTATACGGAGGGTCCGTAACCAGTGCATGTATCTCAGAGACCCTGCGGGCTGAGGTAATGGCCACCAGGAAGGCAGTCTTCCAGGTAAGAAATTTTAGCTCACAGGTAGCTAAGGGTTCGAAAGGCTTCCGAGTGAGCATGTCCAGCACCAGGTTAATGTCCCAGGCTGCAACTGGACGCTTAACAGGGGTCTGTATGGAGAATCCTTAAGAAATCTCTTCACTATAGGTAACTGAGCCAGAGTTAAGGAAGAAACCGGCTCATGGAGCAGCTGAGATGGCACTAAGGTGAACTTTAACTGTGGAGTATTGAAGACCTAAGTTTGATAGGTCCAAAGATACTCAGAACCTTGCCAGGAGGACAGGAAAAGGGATTCCAAGAGGATTTGCATCAGAGAGAAAACGCTTCCATTTGGAAGCGTACGTTTTCGGGTGGCTGGCTTCCGAGCAGCCAGAAGGATGTCTGAGACTCTACGAGACGTTGAACCGATTCACTTCTATCTCTTCAGGAGCCAAGCATGAAGGTGAAGTGATTTCAGGTTGGGATGGACCAACGAACCTGAGTCAGAAGACTGATTTGCAAAAGGAAGTGGTCTCGGAGAGCTGCCAACATACTGTTGAGTGAGGAAACCATAGTTGCGAGGCCAGGAAGGAGCAATGAGAATCATCTTGGTCCCCTGAGACTCGAACTTGAGGGAGTACTCTCTGGATTAGAGGAAGTGGTGGAAAGGCAGAAAGCGCTTTGTCCACCGCAGCCTGAACGCATCCTGACAGAAAATGCCAGGCCCTGGATTTCTGGAGCAGAAGAGAGCAGTTTTGCGTTGGTGGGGATGCAAAGGTCCAGGTCTGGAGTCCCCACTCTTTGAACAGGGACCGAGCTACGGCTGGATCGAGAGACCACTCGTGAGGGTCTGCCTCCGTTCTGCTGAGGTGATCTGCTAGGTCGTTTTGTACTCCTGGCAGATAAACGCTGAATCAGAGACTTGTGCTCCAAGCACCACTCCCACACCCTCATTGCTTCCTGCAAAGGGGATAAGAATGAGCACCGCCTTGCTTGTTGATGTAATACATCACTGCTTTGTTGTCCGTTTGAAGGAGAATGTTCTTGTGACAAAGGACATCCTTCAGAGCTCGGATTGCATAGAGGACCGCTCTCATCTCCAGGACATTTATGTGGAGATGAGTTTCGAACTGAGTCCATACACCTTGAGTGTGGAGGGGAGACAGTGAGCTCCCCATCCCATTAGCGATGCATCTGTGGTGATGGAGATCTGATGATCCGGGGGAGCAAAGGGGAATCCTTCCAGGAGATTGCTCTCTTGAGACCACCAGGTGAGAGACCTTCGAAGGGGCTCCGTCACCTTGATGGGATAAGACTGGGGGTGAGAGGTCGGGACCACTGGTGGAGAGCATCCACTGGGTGGTTCTCATGTGCAGTCGGCCAGAGGGACAGTGAAGACCGAGGGCCCCATGAGACCCAACATGCGTTGCATCGAGAGAGCTGTAACCATTGGTTCTCCCTGATGTAACGGGCCTACAAGGATGTCGAGTCTTCTGTCCTCTGGAAGGAAAGCCTTCGCTGAAGAGGTGTCTAGAAGCGCCCTATGAAAAGGAGCCTCTGGGAGGGTTGCAGTTGAGATTTTTCAAATTCAGCAGAACTCCCATGGACGTGAGAAGGCGAGGAAGTCGTTGCGGCTTCAAAAGTCCCTTAGCCGGAAGGGCTTGCTAGAAGCCAATCGTCCAGGTAGGGAAACACTCGAGTCCGGACTTTCCTGAGATGCGCCGCGAGAACTGCACAACACTTTGTAAAACTCCATGGCGCAGGATAGCCCAAAGGGCAGGACTCTGAACTGATAATGCTGGACCCAAAGCTACAAACCTGAGGAATTTGGGGTGGGTCGGTGGACGAGGATATGCTGGTAAGCATCCTGCATATCCAGAGAGGCCAGCCAGTCGTGCTGATGCAGCAAGGGTAACAGGGTACCTAGGGAAATCATCTTGAATTTCTCCCTGGGGAGGAATTTGTTTAACTTTCTGAGGTCTAGAATGGGCGCATCCCCAGATTTCTTTGGAACCAGAAAGTAATGGAGTAGAACCTGTGTTTGCTTGAATCTTGCGGGGGCACCAGTTCTATTGCCCTGTTGTTCAGAAGGCCCTGGATCTCCGCGGTGAGGAGATCTGACTGAGAGGCCGACAACCTGGGTTGTCGTATGGGAGGACAATTCGGGGGGGGTTCCAAGAAATTGAGAGAGTAACCCTCGCGAATTATCCGAAGAACCCATTTGTCTGAGGTTATGGACTTCCACTTTGTAGAAGTACATCAGACGACCTCCCACGGAGGAAAGTTCCACCTCGGCAGAGTGGGATGGAACTTGGGCCAACGACTCATAAGGTAGCTTGGGAGCTTTAGGTCCCTGCGCTTTCTGCTGCTCTTCTTTTGAGGTTGGGCAGGTTGGCTTTTATGGAGCTTCCCTGCACTCTGCCCCGAAGGACTGACGACTATGAAACTGACGTCTGTTCACATGCCCCGAGAGGGGCAAGGAGGTCTGGCCAACTTAATGGCCGATCTGGTCTTCTGAGTGGCCTCTAAGGCTTGCTCCACCTGAGGGCCAAAAGAAAGGAGCCATCAAGGCAGCGCCATCACCTGCTGCTGAGCATCATTAATTGAAGCCAGAAGTACGCAGCCAGGAATGGCGCAGTACAAATCACGGCTGCTGAGCGAGAAGCAGTGTCGAAAGCATCCATGGCGGCTTTGACCTGTTGGTTATTGGACTCAATACCTCTAATAACGGTCAGAAGAAGCTCTGACTTGGAATCCGAATCTGGAAGAGCTTCAACCATTCTTTTCATAGAGTGCCACAGGATATACTCATACTGAGAAAAATAGCCTTGATAACTGGCAACACGCTACTTAGAGTGGAGGCAGCAAAGACTCTCTTACCTAATGTATCAATCTTCACGAGACTCTTTGTTAATAGAAGTCGAGCTGTAGTGGTTTGAGGAAGAAACGACCTTGTCATTCTCTGCCAGGACTACAATAGGATCCACAAAGGCTTGGGATGCCAAAATGGGACGATCCTTGGGAGCTGAATACTTCTTATCAATGGATTTAGCCACTGAGGGAATAAGAGCAGGGTTATTCCATACCATTTGAGACAGCGTCTCGAAGGAAGGCTGAATCGGAGGAGTCAAATCCGTAGGGATCTCCGAAGCATGAAGATACTGGAGTCTTAATATCTTCCCAGGATCGATGTCTCGTAGTCTGAGAGAAAGAGTGGATCCCAGGTTCTTCAACAGAGACTTAAAGGACAGGTCCTCGACCACAGGCTCTGTAGCAAAGAAAGATCCTGTTTCCTCCACTTCATCACCCAACCGAAGGTCTGGGTCAGGCTCAACATCATCTCCTGATGGTCCAGAAAGGACTGTTTGGACAGGAAAGGAGTGAAAATTAGGAGAGGAGGAAATGGCAGAAAAACAAGGAGAGTCCCCAAGGGCTGCGGCGCCGAGGCGGCAAAAGCAGACTGAAGGCGGCACCGAGGCGCCTGGCGCCGAAGAAACCCATGACCCTACGCGCCGGCCGGCGCCCGCCGAACGGCGCCCGGCGCCAGCAACCCAGCAGCGCCCACCGGGCAGCGCCCTTGAGCAGCGCCGCGGGCAGCCCGCTGACGGCATGTGAGCAGCGCCACCGCGGGCGAAACGCCGATCCGCGGCACCACCCGGCGGCGCCACGAGATAACGCGCCTGCGCAACGCCGAGAGACCTGTGGCGCACACGCCAGCGCCAAGCTCGGCGGCCCAGCAGCGCCGACACGGCCACAGACCCTGCAAGCGCCGGAAAAGCCCGGGAACCTGGAAAACAAGAAGGAAAATACCAGGAGATAAGGGCATGGTGAGGCCCCTGCCCGCAGCCATGTGAGGGAAACACCTAAGCAGAGTCGCTAACGAAAGAAGGCGGCGCGCGACTAGGAAGATCAACCGCCTACCTGATCGCGGGGGCCGGGGGCTCCGAGGTAACCAGCCAGGCAGAAGAACCAACCTCAGGCCCATCGCTCCATAAGGCGGCCCACTGATGAAACTGCTCATCTGGAGCCCTACCTATAGGCGAGAGGGCTCGATGTCGAGGGCAGCGATTGCCGGAAGCTGGCGACTCGAAGGGGCGGCAACTAGCAACATTAACCGACCGTCAGCGCGAACATACCAGAGGCGACCTCGGTGATGCCTTCTCTTTTTGACCTGTGGGGCGAAGAAGACTCGAGGGCGAGCAGGCGCCGAGAATCGCACCGTTTATTTTTATGCCCGGTAGAGGACCGCCATCCCCAGACATCGGACTGACCGTAGTCGGGAACCCGCTGAGGAAGGAGGCTGAGCCGGGACCCAGCCGGCTGACTGAACAGCTTTCATCGAAGTCTCCCTACCGTCACCTGACCTGCTCATAGTGGACTCCGTCCAGTAGGCCGAGACTTCTTCAAGTAAGTTAAATTTAAATATTAGAAAATTTTGAAAATAGAATAAAACTAGCGATACTACTATCTCGATAATGTTACAAAAAACAAACTGAAAACTATACGCTAGTTTGAGTTTGACTCCGACTGAAAGACGACGTCAGGTCACTGAAGCGCCTTTCGGCGGGCGGAAAAAAGAACTGAAGGCGGTTGGAGGGTCGTCGCCGAGATGGTCATTACCGCTCGAGCCGCGCTGTGGCGCCGTGTCTCAGGCGCCGTCTCGCGCCGACCCTCCAGCAAAAGTTTGCTCCGATGGGTCTTAGTGCCTCGGCGCCAATCCCACTAGTGTGAATGAGTGGTGGAGACTTATGTCAGGAAGATCTGGAATGTCCAGAGGATTCCCTGCGGCGGGAGGGAATCGAAGACCAGCTCATGCATGTAACTAACATATGAGGGAAGGCGCACAGAACCCCTGAACTGCTCCCAGGATAACGGACCCGTGGGACCGACATGGCCTGGGAGGCGAGGGGTGGAGCAGAGAGATGGGAGGGGCACCTCCGAGGGCAACTGCTCTCTCCGGGGCTCTGGATTCGGGAAGGGAGCTCTAGTAGGAGGATCCCGGATATCAAACCAGGCATGAGAGCGGAACTCTGGGGAGGCGGAACCTGGAAGAGCCTGGGGAGAAACTTCCCCTGTGGCAGCACTTGGGACTGCATGGATCCAGAAGGGCAGTCCGCACAAGCGCACGCCAGAGGACACCCTAGAACCCTGGGGGGGAGGCGGCGGCGCTCTCGACTCCTGGCCACCTAGGTGGCCAAAGAGACCGAGCAACGGGCGCCTGCCCTCAACCCCTCGGTTCGAGGGGCCCTCCCGGCCAGCGATTCCCCTAACCCGAGGTGCAACAGAACGGGGTAACAGCACGAGAGGAGCCTCCCCTTCGTCACCCCGTCTGCCCCGGACTCTCGGCCACCCCAGCCGAGAACCCTCAGGAGGCAGCGGCAAGGGGACAGAGGGAGGGAGCCCCTTCTGCCGCCTGGTACCCCTGGCCACCGAGGACCCAGATTCCGAAGAATGGGGATGCCAGGATGGGTCCCATCTGAGTCATCGTCCTCCGAGGAGGCGAGACCAGCAGGACTCGATGCTGCCCACCCCAGGGGTCCCAGGCCACGGGCATGACACGCCAGGTACCCGAGTACGAGCACGCTCGCCCCCGCCTTGCCAGGCAGCATGAGCCAACCCCACACCCCAAGCGGCTCCGGCAGACCTGGCACCGCCCCGGGCGGAAGGCGCTGGCGCCCGCCAGCGGCGTCGGGAGGTGGCACCGTCGGCAAGCGCCCGCCAAACTCATCGGCACATGAGCAGGCGCCAGAGGCCAGCGGCACACGCCACAGCGAGCACCCGGGATCAAAAGCGGCGCCGTTCACGGCACATGACGGCGCCGGGATCAGCTGGCCGCGGGCGGCGATCGAGTCCACCGAGCAGGCCCAGCCAGGGCCTGCGACACGGGGAGCCTGCACCTCGAGGTGACTGCCGAGGCGGTGTCAGCGCTGCGGCCCGGAGAAACTTCTGGCTCCCCAACACACGGAAGGGCCTCCCCTCGGCAAGAAGGAAGAGACCCCCTCCTCCTCGGACCGTATAGGCCGGGAGGACCAGGAAGAGCCTAAGGATCTCGCCGAGATTCCCTTGACACGCCGTCCCCAGTCGTGAGGGGCCTTGCCACGGGCTGTATGCGGGACTTGAGGGCCGCGACGGTCCATCGAGAAACAAGCGTCGCCGCGAATCCATATTATGGTTGGGTCCCAGGCAGCGAAGACAGGCGTCATGCCGGTCGAGGCAGGAGATACCCCGCCGCAGGAGCACCCGACGCATGGGGAACGCGCCGTCTTAGAAAACGTTTCGCTCAGAACCGGACATAAGACGAAACAAACAAGATTAAACACAGTCGGAAATCACCGGCCCGTACAAAGGAAAGAAAAGGAACAGTCTTACCGTGAGGCGTCAGGTGTAGAAAAAGAGTCGGATCACGCGCACCGGTTAGCTACACGAACAGGTGCTGCCTCGGCGGCGGGAGAAACAGAACTGAGTTGGAGGAGGGTCGGTCAGCTACTGACCGCCGCCCTCGCATATGGCGTCGCTCTCGGAAGGGGCCGTTAGGCAGCACAAAAAAAAAAAAAAAAAGCTCCGTGGCAGATGCGGGCCTCAGCTTACCCAGGAAGTAATGAATGGTGAAGATTGACAAGGGAAGATGAAAAAATTACTCACCTTAGTAATGTTGTTTCTTCTAATGGAGTCTTGCTATATTATGACAGTAGCAGTTTGATCCAGCTCTAGAACTGCTCCGGAGGTAAACAGTTAAAACCATTCAAAATAGAAACGCAATGAGCTCTAAAAGCAGCTCTATCTGTGTTATTTCAAACCTGAACTGTCAGATCTTTGGAGCCAAACTCACTAAGGTCTGTGTGGCTGTAACCTCACTGGCCAAATGGCTACTAAATAATAACCATTGCTGGTCCCAACAGCCAGACTCAAGTCAGAGGACCAGAAATACTAACACAATTCTAATCATATGAGAATAAAACAAAGTATAATAAAACACACACACACCTCCAAAACTAAAGGGGACAAAAATGCTAACAGGGCATAAAAGTTGCCCACCAGAGTTGCCCATACCCACAGAGTAGAGGGTTCTGACAGAGGGGCAGGTTGGGAGGAGGTCATAATAGCAAGACTCCATTAGAAGAAACAACATTACTAGGTGAGTAATTTTTCTTCAAACAACATGAAGTCTTGCTATATTATGACAGTGAACATACACACACAGTACCTCCATGGAGGAGGGCAGAACTCAAACAACATAAGTCTTGCTATATTATGACTGACAAATAAACAACAGTACTGCCTCCATGGAGGAGAAGCAGAACCTACTTAGGGAATAGGCTCAGAAGAACAGCTGGCCAAAGCCAGGCATCTCTCTGGCCTGGACATCCAGGGATAATGCTTGGTAAAGTGTGTACTGTTTTCCAAGTATCAGCCTGGCAAATCTCTAATATAGGGATGTCTCTGGCAGCAGCTAGAGGCAGCTGTACCCAGTAGAATGAGCCCTCAAAACCGGGAGGGGCTCTGCCAGTTTCTGATAAGAGTGGATAAGAGACAATCCACCTGGCAAGTGATCTCTTAGTGGCAGGTTGCCTTTCCCAACTTCACCATAAGTAAGAAAAGTTGCAGGATTGAACCTGTGACCTTTAGTGCGCTCTATATAGTAACTAAAACTCTCAACATCCAGGCTGTACAGCCTCCTCTCACCAGAGAGGGTGATCAGTGAAAAATATTGGAAGGAGATAGATTGATTAAGATCAAATCTAGAAACCACCTTGGCAAAACTTCCTATTAGTCCTAAGGACTACCTTATCCTAATGGAAAATAAGTCAGTTTCCACTGACAAGGCTTCCACCAACTCACTTATCGTCTGGAAGAAGTGATAGCCACCAAAAAACAGTTTTCCAAGTTAGGTACTTAAGCTCTGCAGAGACAGAGGTTCAAGGAGGTTGCATTAACTGGAGCAGCATAAACATTAAGGTCCCAAAAGCAGGGCCGGTTCCAGCGTGGATTAGTATGGAGTAATCCTTAAAAACCGGAAAACACAGGATGAGGAAAGGGGATGACTTTCCTGCTGACACAAATGCAGATACAGCTGCAAAATGAACTCTCAGGGTAGCTGGTCTGAGACACAAGAATTAAGATGTACTATGTAATCTAACACAATGGGCAAATCAGCAGATTCTGAAATAGTTTTCCCAGCACACAAATGAAAACATTTCCATTTAGAACTATAAGTAGCCTAGTGGAAGGCTTTCTGGAAGCCTTTGGATCTCAGAACACCCTGAGAGAGGTGTAAATCAGCAAACTCTAACTCCTCAAGAGCCAGGCCTTGAGGTTGAGGGATTGAGTCGGATACCAAACCCTTCCCTGGGCACAGGTCAACAGGTTGTGATTCCTGGGAGGCAAGGGGAAGATGGATTATCAGTGACAGAAGGAGTGGGTACCAGGGCTGCCAGCCCCAATCCGGGGCAATCAGAATCACCCTGCAAGGCTGAGATCTGATTTTGACTAGTACTTTTACAATAGGAGGAGGAAGGGAAAAGCATGAAACTTCCTCCCAATCCAAAAGGAGCATCCAGGAACAGGCCCAGCACTGGAGGCCTGCAACAGAACAGAGAAGTTTGTGATTGTCTGGGGCTGCAAAAGATCTATCTGAGGTGCCCATCTGGAAGACTATCCACACACTTGAGGATCCAGGGACCATTACATGATGGCCTGGGAAATCCTACTGAGAGCATCCGCTAGAACATTGTCCTTCCCTGGAAGATGAACTGCTATGAGGAAGTGTTCAGAGAATAGGCCAGAGACCACAACTTCATTGCCTCGGTGCACAAGGCCGACGAACAGGTGCCCCGTTTGTTGATGTACCACATTGTTGTGGTGTTGTCTGTTCTGACTTGTATACCTTATAGTGGACAGATGCAGAAAATGAAGAGCTAAAGACAGCTCTGAGTTCCAGCAAATTGATGTGGAGCAGAGATTCCTGGGACCACACTCCCTGAGTGGAAAGGTGGCACTATGTGGGCTCCCCAACCCAGAGGAAACATCTGTAGTGAGAGTCAGGAAGTGGGTAGTGAGTGGGGAATGAAGGGACCCCAATCTTAAGTGCTCTGATCCTGCCACCACTGGAGGGCTGAGGATCCAAGGTTCAATCACTGGGACCAACTTGGAAAGGGGTCTCTTCTCTGAAACCAATAGGTTCTCAAGGTGAAACTGAATGTCTATCATCTGAAATCTTGCTCCTACAACAGCTGTGGATGCAGCCATGTGCCCAGGAGCTACAGAAAGTGTCTTGCTGGTTGAGGAGACCTGCAGAGTGAAGGAGAGCCAGAGCCACTAAATTTCCTTACCCTTTCTAAGGGAAGAAAGGCTCTGGCCTTTGTATCCAATTCTGCCCCTATAAAGGTGAGTACCTGGACTGGTTCCAGAACCGAGTTTAGTAGATTGCTTAGAAAGCCCAGGGAGGTGAGAAGCTGCTGGGTGATCTGCAGGTGAGATTTTACCTGTTCTGGGGACTGGCCTACAATGAGGCCAGTGCGTCTAGAATAAGGAAAAACAGCAATCCTTTGCCTCCTAAGTGAGCCACTGCCACTGCTAGACACTTTGTAAATACCCTTGGGGCAGAGAGTAGGCCGAGAGGCATTGCTCTGAACTGGTAATGACCTGAGGGCAGTTCGAGATCTGAGTACTTTCGATGGGAGCTTCTGATTAGGACATGGAAATAGAGCATCCTTGAGGTCCAGGGAGGCTAGTAGTCCCCTGGCCTTAGGAGAAAATAAAATCATTGCCAGAGTTACCATTTGAACTTTGGTTTCAAAAGATGCTTGTTCGAGATATCTGAGATCTAATATGGGCACGCCATTCTCCTGTCTTTTTGGGAGTGAGAAGTATCTGGAATACAGACCCCTGCCCTAGTGCAGGGAGGAACCCTTTCTACTGCTCTGAGGCTAACAGGGATGAGACCTCTGCTTCCAGAGCAAAGGGTCTCTGAAGCACTTGCAGGTGAAAAAGTCTGCTTCTCAACTTGGGAAACTTTTTGAAGCTGAGAACCAGACCCTGGTCTACTTCCAGAACCCACTTGTCTGAGGTTAAAGAAGCCCAATTCTGGCTGAAGTAAGCCAGCCTGCCCCTACTGGTACAGGGAGAATGGGCCTGGAGCTTCATCAGGGTGCCTGCTTAACAGGAGCTTTAGGCTGGGGGTGGGAGCAGGTCTGCCCACCTCGTCTCCTGAAGAAGCCCCTCTGAGCATAGGCAGGAGGCCTCCAGTCTGGTAAAAGGCCTGTGAAAGGCCTACCCCTACCCCTGAGGGTATGCCTTTGAGGTGAGCTTGCCGCTCCTTAGCCTGGGCACTCTTGTAGAGTAGTCCTAGATTCATCCATCTTTTCATGTAGTTCTCTGTCTGCTCCCAAACAGAAATTCCCCTACAGAAAATCCATAGCCTCAGTCTGGGTATCCTGTGACAGAACTAGTACACACTGAGCCAGGCCAACCTACAGCTACAGATGTGGCCATGACCCTAGAGAAACATCATTAACATCCACAGCAACATGAAACTGAACCTAGAAGCCTCAATGCCATCAGCAGCCACCTGTTCTAGTTCACTAGCCAGCTGGCCATGGCATCTTGGCAGTAATTGCATCACAGTATCCCATCTAGATTTCTGATACCTAACTACATAAGCCATATAATTTGCTTGCCTGAGTCCCAGAGGAGGCTGCCATATGCTGTTTTTGCCATGGCATCAATCTTCCTGGAATCCTTGTCAGGAGGATGTGAAGCCAGAGGAATATTAGCTTTATCACAGGCAGCAGCCTGAACTACTCAACATGATTGCATTGCTGAGAAAGGAATTCTGTATCAAGGACCTGTCAATCGTACCTTCTGCTCCATCTTTTTTTATCTACAGGAGGCTGGAGTGCATGAGGAGTTTTTAAAATTTTGATTGTTTGCTACAAAAAGACTTGTATAAAGAATAGACAATCTCTAGACTCCTGGAATATCCATCATTTCTACAAAATCAGGCTCCTCTTGCTCATCACAGCTTCTTCTAAGGGAAGCTGGAGGGTTTCAACAACTTTTTGTAAAACATGAAATGAGATGGGGACTCAGACAGCATGAGAGATTCTAAAGAGTCTGTCTGGGGAGATGTCCGGTTCAATGGGCACCCAGACCTTCCCAGCTCACATTCATACTGTTCTAATCATCCTCCCCTCCTATGGTTCATAAATTCCACAATATCTTATTCCTGAACCACTGGAACCAGAACGAACCGACCTTTTTGCCAGATAGTGGCGGTTGAGCCAGACCCTAAGACAGTGACTGGACAATTTGTGTATAGCTTGCTATCTCTGCAGCAGATTGGAGAAGGGGTTTTGGACTCTAGACCTGCTGATTTTCTTGTTTTCTTTACTGGGTGGTTCCTCAGAGACCAGCTTTCTTTGCCGAGTCTACGCCTGGTCAGGCACTCCCTCCAGTTCCGGTTAGCACCCGAACGGGCTGTCTCATCGGGTCAGCGGACTTTAGACCTCTCGTTCCTGAGCCTGCCAATCTCTTTTTCCACAGAGGGTGGCTGCAGGGAAATTCTTACATATCTGGCAGTCTTGACTGGAGGTGGTCAAACCCAGACAATAAACACATATGTGTGTGTGGGTCAGCCTTGTGCAAAGACTTCCCCACAAACATCACAGTGTTGAAACAGTGGCCCGGTTTTCTTTGGGTTTCTCAGACAATGCCAGCCTACCAGAAAACTTGCCCTTTAACGGCAGTGCCAGGCAAGACACCCTTATACGGTTCCTAACTGTGTCACAGGTATTAGAAAAAAGCGTAATAAATCCGTTTTTTTAGAACCGATAAGAACCGGGAACCGCACTCTAAAATATTAAATTTTTAGTTTTAAATGAGTTTTAAACCCAACTGATCGGTTCAAAACCGAACCGATAACTTACAAGTTCCACACAGACAAAACCTTCAATTTACTTACGGTTACCACAGATAGAGCTTGAACCGAACGGTTTTGCGGTTAAAATAAAACTATTCTCGGACTTCCGGTGACGTCACGGAGCCATTGCAAGCCTAGGCTGTGGAGCTCCCCGTGGGCAGTGGGAAATACCCCCCAAAAAACACGCTAAAATCAAGTTTAAAATGTCAAAAAATACAGGGGGACAATTGCAGAATGCTAATCGAGGCAAAACAGAGCCACGACTCAAGAGAGGCAGCAAGGATACTAATCAGGATTGAGGAGCGGCGTTACGAGCAGGCCGACATCACCAGCGAACTCGAGAACACCGAATATGACACAGATGGAAGAAACGATCAGCTCGCGGTCCAGATTAGAGGATTGTTGCATGAAATAACAGAATCTAGAGCGAGAAAACAAGCAAGAATTTCATGCTGTGCAAGCAAAACTAACAGCAGTAGAAAGCCAAATTACCCATATGGAAGAAAGATTATCCACCGCAGAAGACACCACTGAGCAACTGATGGCTATAGTGCAGGCTCTAGTGAAACAGACATCAGACCTTCAAACTAAATGTCTGGACCTGGAAGGGCGCTCCCACAGAGAAAACCTTCGGTTATATGGCCTTCCAGAAAATATGGAGATACCCCCGATGGCAACCTTCATAGAAAATTTGCTTAAGGACACGCTGGACCTCCCATGACTATGCCTTCCATATTGAAGAGCGCAGATCACTCCAAGCTAAGCCTTCAGACCCAGCCGCTGCCCCTCGCTCTATTGTTTTTAAAGTCAGCTCATTTTCAGCCAAAGAAGAGATTCTCAGGCGAGCCTGGGCTAAAAAGAAATTAAATACTTAGCATCGGTTATATCTAGACCACGACTACCCGATTGAGATTCAAAAGCAAAGGGTTAAATACCTTCCGATTTTAAAGGCACTGCGGGGAAAAGTCAATGCGTTTCAACACGCCTTACCCAGCAAGGTTGAGGGTGTTCTGGGATGAAGGAACAAAGCTTTACACAAGCAGCAGAGGAAGCCTTGAATGCCATGGAAAAGCGGAATATCTCAGTGTCTGAGGGAGGAACCAAGCAGCAGGGAATGGGGGACCAATTAAACAGCGCCGCCAAACAGGAAGCGGGGGCTTTATGTTGAGTCACAATCCGAGCAGCGCATCCTCCAAAAGCTTCTCGAGAGGAAAGCTGCATACAAGGGCAATCAGACCTGAAACAGACTGAGGAGAACCAACTTCTCTACTGAAGGTGATAGCCTACAGTTCTTTTCATGCCAAAATTCGGCCTGCGATGTAAACCACTCTTCAGACTGCTATTTAACAGCTTGTTCTCTCCTCATTCACCTATGCAAGACTTGAGGGGCGACTACTTGGGATGTTTACTCCTTGTTCTGTTTTTTTAATCTGACCCATTACACTGGAAGGAACACTACGTTGTGTAAAAACTAACTCCCAGGGTTACTAACTGCCAGTTCACCACGAATATAATGAAGTTGGTGAATGAGACCCTACCCCTCCCTTTTTTTTTTTTTTTTAGCCTACTCAAGTGGCCTCCCGGAACTTTCACTAGTTGAATTGTGAATTTGGGAGAGGTTCTTAGAAACCTTTAAAACTTGCAAGGCAGATGCTGCCAGAGGGAGCCTACAGGGTATTAAGGGCCCGTGGCGATACCTTTTACTAAGGCCCCACGATGCGAGGCTCAAGAGGAAGTCCCACGTAAAGGCGGGCTGAGTAATCTTCCTTATCCTCCTACTTCAGGAGTACAAGGGCTAGTAGGTCTCTAAGCCCCCAACCTTGAAGTTCAGATGTTATCCTTAAGGATAGATTGTTTTTGTGTTGGATGTTACAGTTGAATGTTACATAAGTTATGGCACTACCGGGCAAAAAGGAAAGTATTATTGTGTAAAATGTTTAGCAAAACTGATTGGTCTACTGAACCTGAGATCACTACCTACGAGAGAAGTCGCGGAGATGAGATGCTATTTAATAAGGAATTTAAATACCCCCCAGAAATGACACAGCAAGAATATACAATTTGCACTTATAATGTACATGGAATTACTAACCCTATAAAACGAGCTAAAATACTTCAATTATAAATGCAAAGGTTAATATTATGTTATTACAGAAACGCATCTCTCTCATGCTGAACATAAAAGTTTGAGAAACTAGGCTTCTCTCAGGTGATAGCCTCATCATATAAAGAGATGAGCGTAGGGCACAGCAATATGGTTGAGCAGGAACTCCCTTTGAGATAAAGGATAAAATAGTAGATAAGGAGGGGAGATACGTGTTTCTGAAGGGCGATTTGGAGGGACAAAGGTGTACGCTGGCCTCTCTATACTTCCCTCCAGCTACAGAGTTCCAGAGCTACCGAAACCTGTTTACGCAGTTGACGGGATGGGTTGAGGGCAGGCTGATCCGTGGTGGGGACTTCAACTTAGACATTGGAGGAGGGGGACCAGGCTTTAATAAGCCACAAACAAATAAGCTAGGTAGGAAAGTTAAGAACTTTTTACAAGAACTAGGCTATGAGGATGTGTGGAGACACCTGTGTGGTCAGGGCGTAGACACACCTTTTATTCACAGAGTGCATGATTCATATTCATGCCTAGATTTCTTAATAACCCAAAAGAGCATTTAAACACTATTCATAAGGTCTGGCAGGAGACTTTGTCCTCTCAGATCATGCTCCTGTGTTCTGTATAGTGCAATCTCAAACACCTTGTAAGAGATCCTTTTGGAGACTCAACGTGTCCATACTTAGGGACAAGGAAGTGCAGGAAGCAATAACGAGGCGATTACACAAACTATGCTAGAAAATGACTCTGGGGAGATCACTTTGCATAATATGGATACTTCAAAAGCGATAGTGAGGCAAAATCATAGGAATATCCTCTCATAAAAAAGCAGAGGCAGGAAAAGAAGTGTTTGCTGGAGACAAACATAGGGGCCCTGGAGGAACTGCAGAAAGTAAAGCATTGTAAAATCGTGCACAAGGCTGAACTCTCTTAGAAAGCAATTGAACACCATATTAGATTATGAGGTAGAGCAGAAGCTGATGTTTCTTCGACATAAATATCATGATGGTGGACCGGGGTTTATAAGGCTAGTGGCAGCACAATTGAGAACTCGTAAGATACAAGCCACTATTACAAAAGTGAGACTATCCCAGAACGGATGAGCTTAAAGATAGACTGCACCATTTCTGAAGCTTTTCACTATTATTACTGGAACTTACTCAGACAAAGTCTGTACCTCCCTTGATGATATCCAACAGTTCTTAGCTTCGAGCTTCCTACCCTATCGGTTGACCAGGGAAAGTCTTTGGTGTCCCAATAACTACAAAGAGAAACTGAGTCAGCAATTAGTGACCTAAAGACAGGCAAGTGCCGGGCTCAGGCGGTCTTCCCGAGAATTTTATAAAACCCTCTCTGGGGTACAGCCGATACTAACAAGACTGTTCTCCTCTGTAGTTTCCCCAGAGCGAACTGACTCCTCCTGGAAGAGGCAATAATTTGGTGATCCCCAAAGGGAAAGATCTAACCAGCTGTTCATCTTACCGTCCAATATCTATCTTAAACACTGACTACAAGCTGCTGGCTTCCATACTAGCTAAAAGGTTGGTACCTCCGGCCTTAATAGATATGGACCAGAGTGGATTTATTCCTGGCTAAGGCCCAAGATAATTAGAAGAACAGTCGTACTCGAGCAAATTAGAGCCCAAAAGTCCAGCAATTTTACTAGGACTCGATGCAGAAAAAAGCCTTTGATAAAGTTTCATGGAAATACCTAAGAGGGTTCTCCTTAGATTTAATTTCCCAGTTCTGTTTGTAGATACTATATTTAAATTCTATAACAACCCAGTAGGGTACATACGAACAAATGGTCATATCTCTGAGAGATTCCAGCTATATAGAGGACAAGCAGGGTTGCCCCCTTTCCCTTTGCTCTTCGCCTTTATATGAGAGCCCTGGCTCAGAGCCTGAGGCAAACCCAGAAATAAGTGGGGTGAGATTAGGAGGACTGAACAAAAGTTAGTCTTATTTAGGATGATATTCTCCTCTATTTAACTAACCCCAGATCTTCTTTAGAGGCACTCTTTAAAAGATCCAGCAATTTACAAAAATAACGAGCTTACTTTAAACATGGGCAAATCAGAGGCCCTGACACCTTAACTATTCCCCTCCCTTCATTTAAAGCTACCCAATCAGATGGGATAATGAGTACTTAAAATATCTAGGTATCCAAATTCAAAAGACCCAGGAAATTGTTTATATTGAATTATGGTCCCCTAATCGAGAAGATAAACAAGACTTTAGGAGGTGGTTATTGATACCCTCCTCACACTATTTAAGGAACATGGCCAAGATCAATATTTTGCCCAGATTTCTATATTTGTTCAATGTGTCCCTTGTGCCATCTCCTCGAGAGACTTTTATCCTGGCAAAGGCTTTGAGCAGATATCTGTGGGAAAATAAAGGCCTAGAGTTAGTGCCTTGAAACTGCTCGCTTTCAAACTAGAGAGTGGCCATGCCCTCACTTAAGAATACTGGATGGCGCAAATGAGGTTGGCCCTACTGTGGGCAACAGAACATATGTACAAGATGAAACAGATTGATTTAGCAAGGCCGACTGGGCCGCACTTCTCCTGATCTTTTCTCCCCCTCAATTAAGAGAAACTTTAACTTCTGTCCCCAGGCTACTGGGTCGGTTCTAAGAGGTTGGCAATTGGGAACAAGAACAAATCATTCAATGTTATACTCGAAATATAGACACTTCACTTTGAACCGAGGTTTAATAACCAGTGGTTTAGGAATCAAGCTAAAAAGGCCTGGAGCGCCCTGGCAGTTGTTAGGGGACTTGATATAATGAGTTTTGAAGAGGATCAATTAAGATTTGAGTGGTCAGATAAAGATAGGCTATTCTATTATCAAATTAGAGCATACATCACTAATTATATTAGGCAAAATGGGAACAGCTCCATCTTAATAGAAGATATTACACCATATAAACAAATATGGTCCACGCGCTATGGGGAAAGGGCGATAACAATAATATACCAGTACCTTATCCAGCAGAAAGCACACATAATGTCCTCCACACAAGCAAAATCGGAGAGAGGCTTGGACCAGATTATATCACCTAGAGACTGGACAAAATTCTGGAGATGTACCTGGTCCACTTCCTCATCCCCAATGTGGCGGGAGTTCACATGGAAAGTAAGAATGAGATTCTTTCTTGTTCCCTCAGATAAGACCCTTAGAGTTCCTGGGACTTGACCCGTTGCTGGAGGAAGTGCGCTGAGCAGAAAGCCACATACATGCATGTTTTCTAGACTGCCCAAAATATAAGGGATTTTGGCTTCAAATAGTGGAACATGTAAAAAATATGCTGAATATTCAGAACCGCTAGAGCCAATCAACATACTATTAGGCCTTCCCCATTGGAAATAAAGACCCTGGCAAATTGTACCTGTGGAAGATATCACTCTGTTCGGCCTATAAATCCATTACTAGAAAATGGTTGCGAGGCATCAGCTCCCTTAATCAAGGAGTGAAACAGATGGTTTTAGTATTCAGCGAAATGAACAGATAACCTCAGAACTACAGGACCGGAAAAGAAAGCTTTCATAACAAGATGGGCCAGATGGAATGCTATCAAGACCAGATCATCTAAACTACTGCGCTAGTGAGATAAAGGTAAAGTGAGATGAAGTGAACCAATATTACCTACAGATAATTCTGAGAATGTATAAAATAAGAACCCTCATTGGGAAAAGCTAAACACGCTCATGAATATGTGAAAACATAACGAGGATAAGAAAAATTTATTTTTGTAAAATACTTTGCCTGTGGTAGTAGCCAATGTTTTAAATATTGTTATTACCTGTTGTTAACCTGTTGTACCAGAACTGAAGGAATGATCTGATACCAGACCTGTATTCAGTTATAAGATGATTCTTTGAATCAACATGTGGAAAAAAAAAATAAAAGAAGTATAAAAAAAAATAAAACTATTCTCGGTTGAATCCAACCGAGAAAACACTTTTTAAATCGAGAAATGAACCGAGCAGTAGGAGAAATCTCGGGCTGACTGTTCACCTAGTAAGAGTAAAGAATCTTGACAGTTCCACGTTTGAAATAACACAGATAGAGCTGCTTCTTAGAGCTCGTGGCCAAAATTCTATTTTGGAATGGTTTTAACCATTTCACCTCCGGAGCAGTTCTAGAGCTGGATCAAACTGCTACTGTCATAATATAGCAAGACTTCATGTTGTTTGAAATACAGGTTACTCACCTGTAACAGGAGTTCTAGGAATGGTATATGTTGTTCATCCACACTTATTGGCAGGTATCCTTGCCGCTTTAAATCTTGCCGGAAGGTCTTCAAGCTGGCTCCTCCACCCACCGGGTGGTAAAACTCGGCCCGCCCCATGGCGCCAGATCTGGCCGCTGGAAGCTCAGGTTGTCGTCGAAGCCGAGGAGGTCGGGTGGAGTGGGTATGGATGAACAACATATCCATTCCTAGAACTCCTGTTACAGGTGAAACCTGTATTTCTAGGACATGGATATGTTGTTCATCCACACTTATTGGCAGACTCTAGCAGTTCTCCGGGAAGAGGGAGGCAGCGCACACCCCGATGCTTACTTGGGAAATAAAGACTGGAGAACCGAGGCCCCAAAACCAGCATCCTGGCGTGACTCAAGGTCGATGTGGTAGTGGGTAATGAAGGTGTGTGCTGACTTCCAGGTAGCAGCCTGCAGATTTCCTGGATAGGGCGTCCCTGGAAGCAGCCACCGATGCAGCAGTATAGGCGGGTAGAATGAGCTCTTATCCTCTGGGAGGCTCCGCCCGCCAACCTAAGCAGAGATCTATGCGGAGGTGACCCACCTGCTTATCGTCCACCATTGTAGGTCTGCCAGGTGCGGTTCAGCGTAGGTGACAAACAGCTGGCGAACCTCTCCCCGAATTCCAGCCGTGCGCTCCTTATAGTAGGCGAGCGCCCTTCTAGGGTCCAGAGTATGGAGCCTATATTCGGCCTCCGAGGTGTGATTGGGGTAGAACACCGGCAGAGTCAACACCTGGTTAAGGTGAAACTCCGACACCACCTTCGGAAGGAATTTCGGGTGGGGGCAGGACAACCTTGTCCCTGTGGAAGACCAGGTAAGGAGACTCGATGGAAAGCGCCTGGAGCTCTCCCATCCTTCTGGCTGGCGGACAGCCACAAAAGCGGTCTTCCACGACAGGTGAGAGAGATCACACCTGTGCATTGGTTCGAATAAGCTTGCCCATGAGCTTTGCAATACCAGCAGTAGATCCCACGGAGATGGAGGTTCTACTTCGGAGGAAATGTGATCAAGGCCTTTGAAATGTGAAGACCACCTTTTCCTGCGTCACCGACTGCTTCGGCCCGCCGCTAAGCAGAGATGGCTGCCAGGTGCATAAAGTTGTCGACCTAAGCCCTTGCTGAGAAAGGGACCACAGGTAGTCAATATGCTGGCCAAGGAACAGGAGGAAGGGTCAGGCCCTTGCCTCTGACACCAAATGGAAATCTCTTTCCATTTGAAGGCGTACTCATTTCCTGGTTGATTCATTACGGGGCGCCTCAACTACATTGAGGACCTCGTCGGAGGACCCAAGGCCTGGAACTCTAGCTGCTCAGGAACCAGGCCGGCTCAGGTGCAGGGATTGAAGGTCCGGATGGAACACCTTCCCGATTGACTGAAAGCAGGTCCGGCGAGCTGGAAGCTGTCTCGGGAGCCTGGATCTGAGGCTGAGGAGATCTGGATACCTGCATTGGCGGGGCCAGTCTGGGGCTACCAGAATCACCTGCGCCTTGTCCCTCCTCGCCTTGAGAAGCACCTTGTGGATCAAGGGAAATGGGGGAAAGGCGTAGAAGAGGCCCGGGGTCCACAGCCTCGAGAAGGCATCCCCTGCAGCGAGCCCTGCTGAGGGGGGCGGGCATGGAACAGCCTCAGCTTCACGTTCTCCCTGGAGGCAAACAGGTCCACCTGGGGTGCCCAATGGAGAATAGATCTTGTACTATCTCCGGCAGGAGAGACCACTAGTGGGACACAGCCCCTATCCGGCTTAGGGCATCGGCCAGGGGTGTTGGAGGCTCCTGCCACATGAATGGCTGGAGATTAGCCTCCAGGCTGCTGGGAGTGACCAGATGCGGAGAGCTTCCTTGCATAGAAGCATGGAGAGCATCCGCCCTGGCAGTTTAGATAGTACATGGTCGTGGTATTGTCCGTCTGGACCGAACCACTTGACCCGAAGAAACGAAAGCGAAGGCGGTGAGAGCTAGGCAGACCTCTCGGGCTCCAGCAGGTTGATATGGCATCGGGACTCCCGGCGGGACCAGAGGCCGACGGCTCGGTGTTCCCCTAGATGGGCACCCCAACCCCATCAGAGAGGCACCGGTCGATGAGAGACCGTTGGCTGAGGCGGACAAGCGGGATGCCTCTCAGGTGCGCTGGAGCGATCCACCACTGGAGAGCGTTCCACATCCCCTGGGTCACGCTCACTAGCTGGTCCAAAGGATGCATGGCGTTGAGACCACTGGCTGGCAGAGGCCCCTGAAGAGGCGCCATGTTCCAGAAAGGGCCCAGCGGACCCACGCTGGTACAGCCGCCATGAGACCCAGGAGGCGCAGGAAATCCCGGGCAGGGCGGATTGCCCAACCAGAAATGATCAGGCAAAGGAGGAAAGAACCTGGCCCTGTCCGCGGGAGCGATGCTCTGGCTCGTAGAGAGTCGAGCTCTGCCCGATGAATTGTATCACCTGCTTTGGCACGAGTTCGACTTGGCCTCGTTGATGAGGAGGCAGACTTGAGAACAAACCTGGAGGGCCAGATCCCTGGACCGCTCCACCTCCTGTCTGGAGGGCTGCTATCAGCCAATCGTCCAGGTAAGGGTACATCTGGACCCCTCGGCGCAAGAGGATGCTGTCACCACTGCTATGCATTTGGTGAAGACCCTGGAGCTTGAGACAAGCTGAAGGGCATGGCTCGAGCTCGGCAAAGGAACCTCTGATGCAGCAGACGGATCGGGACGTGAAGAGACGCTGGTCCCTGCAGGTCCAGAGAGCAGAACCACATGCGCGCTCCAGGATGGTATTATCTGAGCCAGGTAACCATCCTGAAGGTTCGAGACCTTAGGAACTTGTTTAGGTCGTGTAGGTCGAGAATGGGCGCCAGCCCCCGTCGCTTTGGGACCAGAAGTACCTGGACACAAACCCCGGGTCTGAGGGAGGGTCCAGCACCTCCCTGATCACCTCCTTCTGGAGGAGGAGAGCGATGTCGGCTCAGCGAGCTGACAGTGAGGCTGCGGACCCCGAGGCCCCCCGAGGTGCGACGGCTCTGAAGGACGGGGCCTGCTCGAACTCCAGAGGCAGGCCTTTTCCCACCACCTCCAATACCCATCTGTCCGTGGTAATAACGGACCAGGCGGAAAGGAAGTGACGGAGCCGTCCCCCCAACGGGGCGAACCTGGGGTAAGGCGACGAGGTTGTGGGCGACGCCCTTCAACCCGTCACTGGGCAGGCTTGGAGGAGGAACCGGCCGAGGGACCTCCCTGGCCTTTACCTCCTTGCTTCCTGGAGGAGGAAGCCGCGGGCTTGGGTTTGGGGTGCCAAGCGCGAGCCTGCTGGCCCTGATGTTGCTGGGCTGGACGTGCCGCGGGTGCAGCAGGACGAAAGGGTTTAGGCTGTGGCCTTTGTCCCTTTGTGCGGAAGAGACCGAGTCCAGGGCAGCATTGGACTTCTCGGTCCTCTGGAGGTGACCTTCCACTCCAGGGCCGAGAGGTCGGTTCCCAGGAAGGGACATCCGCCAACTTGTGCTGGGTATCCGCTGTGAAGGTGGATATCCTCAGCCATGCCCGACGGCGCATGGCCACTGTGGCTGACGACCTGGGCGCATGAGTCACTGATGTCCAAAGCAGTCTGAAGTTGCTGCTTGGCCACTGCCCTGGTCCCGCGACCTGCTTAACCGTGGTCTGCAGGTCGGCGGAGATGAGGGACTACCTCGTCAGGGGAGCCCAACAGGGCATAAGAAGTGTGCCATCAGCATGGCCCGAGCTGGCCTGATGAGGCCGAGGGAGGACTCAGCGAGACTTCGGCCCGCATAGTCCAATCCTTGGACTCTTGTCGGGAGGTTTGTCCACGTCCCAGCATTTCCGCACGCTGGAAAACGCTGTCGGTAACTAACCCTCGGCTGAGGGTGTTCGAAAAAACTGGACAGGGAACGGTAGGGACGCATGCTTCCTGGCCATCCTGGCCGAAGCGCAGGGCAGGAAGCAGGGCTGCCAGAGCTCAAGGCGGACCCACAATGGCCTCGGCTACCGGAAGGCCTCCGGGGAATCCTCGGTCCAATATCTCCGTGAGGATACTTGGCCCAGCAGATACCGGCTCAGGCTGCATCCTGGTGGACTCAGAGATAAGCCTAAATGAGCCAGAAAGGACAAGGGCTCTCGTCCCATCGACTGACCTCAGAGGACTCCAAGTCCACTCGCTTGGAGAAAAGGGAGGAATCGTCGTCGGACTCTGAAGAGTCTGCAAAGAGCTGCCTCAGGCCTGAGCCACCCTCCACCTGCCGAGGCCGATCAGGAGTGAGGGTGACAGACAGCCTATGGGGCAGACCCTGAGCCGACCGAGAATTCTTGGTTGGAGCCCCAAATAACGGCTGTGGAGGCGGGGGTTCCACCAGAATCGGCGGAGCAGCTGGTTTTGGCCGAGCAGCCGGCCTGGGAACAGGCGCCTCGGGAAGGTCGAGGGGTTGCTTCGGCTGCTCCGGTGACAGCCACTTAATGGCCGGGGAAGGCGACGGAGTCGGCTTGTTCCAGTCAGAAGAAGCTGTTGCCACATGAGGTCCTCATACCGCCGCGTAACTACGTCGGAGCCTCTCCAGATCGAGGAGGAGGAGGATGAGGATGAGGCGTAGTGGCTTGCCGTGGTGCCGAGACCGCCTGTGACAGCGGGATCGGCTGGACAGCGAAGAAGTCCGAGACCGAGACCGCGAACCTCGGTGTTCCCGAGGGGGGTTCGGAGGAGGGACGGGTGGGACCAGCTCTCCCCTCGGCTCAGAAGGTTCACCCGAGGGCTCCGGAACCGGAGGCACTGGCAAGCCCATGGGATCCTCAACTCCCACCGGGGAAATGGGGAGAGAGGATTTTCGGCTTCACCAGTCGACAACCCGTCCAACGGGTCGAGAAATATCTTGACTGCGTCGATGGGAGTCTCGGTCAACTGATCTGACAGGGATACCATGAGACCAGTGGCCGAAGCCGAAGGATCGACCGAAGTCGATGGCCGACTACTCGGGAGAGGGACCTTTCCCGCTCCCAAGAGCGTCAACAGAGGGACTTACCCTTGTCTTTCTTTTTGGACCGAGAAGGTCCAGCAGACGTTAGGCCCTCTCCCTTGGTGGAGAGGGACAGACAGAGCTCCTTGAAGGAGGCCGAGTAAGAGGAACCCAGGGAGAGCGGAATAAAGGCCGCGGCCGAGGAAGGAGTGGCACGAGCCGCCTCCTCTTCGAGGGCGATCATCTGCTCAAGCTGATCTGCCGAGCCCGCCGCACGGAACCGCCAGCGGGCCTCTTTGACTTCACGAAGGGCAGCTACTCGGGACACCCAAGTTGTAAACGGGCAGGACGGTCTTCGAGAACGTAGGCCGAGAAGGAAGAGCACAGGTCGCAGGCCTGCGGGTCGTGCTCAAGGCCTAAGCAGTAGACGCACGTGGAGTGCGGATCCGTTCGAGACATCTTCTGCCCGCAAGGGCATCTCCGAAAACCGGGAGTCGATTTGTCCATCGCAGCCGCGAGGGATAGAAGACCGAAGTCTAAAGTTGAAAAACTTTTAAATTCGCAAAACCGAAGAATTAGGAACCAGTCTTATACGCAGAGCGTTAAGGAGGGAACCTGAGCTTCCAAGCGGTAAGGAAGATCTAGCGTCGCGGGGCGGAGCCAGAGTTTTATCACCCGGTGGGGTGGGAGGAGCCAGCTTGAAGACCTTCCGCAGATTTAAAGTGGCAAGGATACCTGCCAATAAGTGTGGATGAACAACATATCCATGTCCCTAGAATGAAAATTACATACCTACTGTAATTCTTGATCTTCACCATTCATTGCTGCTGGGTGTAAGCTGGATGCGGGCACCCACCATGGGAGCTCTCTTTTTTTTTTTTTGGAGGGAGGAGTTGGCACCAATGGCGTGGCCCACGAGAGTGATGCACTGCATAGTGCGCGAGGCGTGGCCGTTAGGCGCTGCAGACTCCTCCTCTATCCCAGTTCTGTGAAGCCGGAGAGGCAGAAATAGGTTATAGGAGTAGAGCGAGGCAAGGAGGCCGAGGGATAGGAAAAGGAAAGGAAATAAACTGAAAAAGGAATAAGACGAAGTGAGGACAGAAAAGAGAGAAAACCCTACTCTAAGTGACCACAGGGCCTCAATCCTCAGGCGGTTCTAAGGGAAGAGAAAGTAAGAATAGGAAAAAAGAAGGAAGAAGCAGAAAAGGGGGTAAATGGTGAGGAAAGAGGACTTCCATCCAGGTAAAATGGAAGACCACAGGCTTAAATTCTTCAAATCCCAGCAGGGACTGAAAACAAGGGAGCAATGATCCCACCAGTTGAGGGTTAAAAGTCTAAGCTTGGACCACAGGTCCTTACCGCTTTGAAGACAGACCTCTCGTCCTCTCTATTTATCTAAAATTTTAAGTAACCCAGAATCTAGGCTCACAGCTGTCTCCAGAAAAGGAGCAGCTCCGCTCAGAAGAGGAGTGAGACCTGACTTAGGGGTAGATGACAAAAACTTTTACAGTACCCTCATGGGGTACTGACATAGTTCCATTTCAAGAGAAATATGGACCAGACAAAAGAGGAAAGAGAGAGAAGGAGAACTTTCGTGAACTCTCTTACAACTGTATTGAAAAAACAGTTGTAGGATGAATCCAGAGGATGAGGGCCTCCTAACCAGAAGACACCCCGAAGGCGAAGGCCCTACTTGTCATCTCCTGAAGCGAGCACTCTGTGACTTCAGGGAAGGGACAGAGAGCTCTGAGGTTCCAAGGGGACTCAGCCCCCAACTGGCCTCAAGGAGGGGAAGGCGAGCAGGGCAGGGGAGATGCCCAAGAATTGAGGCCCATGAGGGGAAGGTGGGTGGGATTCAGTAATGAATGGTGAAGATACAACAGAAGATCAAGAATTACAGTAGGTACAACATTTTCATATCTTTCCTTGTCAGTCTTCACCATTCATTACTGCTGGGTGAGTACCAAGCCCCGGGCCTGGTGTTCAGCCCTGAGGGAACAGATCCCTCAGACTCCTACTGGTGGAAAGCAGGAGGGGGAGACCCTAGCCAATAGACTGAGGCAGTCTAAGGCTGCTGAAGACGGGGGGTGTCCTTCGTGGCGGGGGATGGAGGATGCCCTGAAGAAGCCTCCTCACCCTGCAGGAAAACAGACGGTCCCCAGAAAGCGGAGGAAGCCACCCTCGCTGGGCAATGGTGACAGTCTGGACAGACAAAGCCATGCCGTCCACCTTATGCAGACCGCTGTCCCTGCCAGTCTGGAAGCCACCTCACTGGCGTCATAAGACGCCCTTGCCTGGTGCCTTGCAAGATCCAGACCCTGTGCAGAGAGGGCAATGGCTTGTCTGGACTGCTCCGTATCAGGCATAGATGCCAGAACCTGAGCCAGCATCAACCACAGATGCCTGTTGTAGGCAGCATAGTGTGCCTGATGTGAACCTATATACATCAACACACGAGCCGAAGAGAAGACTCTTCGTCCCCACCGGTCGAATTCTGTGGAATCCAGATCTGGGGGTCGATTGTGCGCCAGGCGCCGAGGCCCAGAAGGAGTGTCTAGAGACATCAAGCCCGAGGGCGGGTGAGGTAGAGAACCTACAGACTCATGGGGGCCACAATACCGTCTCCTGCAGTCTGCCGGGGCTGGAGAAGGGGTGGCTGGAGACTGCCAGGTGCGGATAGAGGCCTCCTGGAAAGGGATTGGCCAGGAAGGCACCACGAGGTGTTAAGCGCTGAATTCACTAAGGAATGCATGCATCTGCCGCTCGTTATTGTCCCTGCGAACAAAGGAAATATGGAGCTCCATAACCAGCCTCGAAAGGAACCGTTGATATTCTGTGAAATCAGTGCGAGAGGACAGGTGGACAGGAAGTTCCTCTTCCTCAGAAGAGGAAGACAAGGAGGAAGTGGAGCTCGAATGATCAGAAGACTCCTGTGGCGGTGGGGGAGGACAGGAGGAAGTCCTGTTTTCCATGGCCCTAACCTATGAAGAAAAGGCTGCTGAAGTAGCTCTGAATGTCTCCCAAGTTAAGGGCACCGTAGGATCCACATGGCCTGGAAGGGGGGGTCTGCAGAGGGATGGGTGAAGGCACCTGAGAGAATGTGTCCGGCCTCTGCCAGGGCTCTGAGATCTGAGGGAGCGATGCCACGTGACTGGGGACCCTGAGACTACACCAGGTTGCTTAGAAGAAAGCTGAGAAAGCAAATTCCGGAAGAGCCCAGAAGGGGAATCTCCCATGACGTGACTGGGGTTGCATGTGTCCAGAAGGGCAACCCTCTATGCAACCACCAGAGGGTGCCTGTGAGCCTTCGATGGAAAGGCGGGGTTCAGCACTGCGACTCCTCCTCACTCTCCGCAGGGCAGTGGGGATGCGCCGCCGCTCTTCACCTCAACCTCTCACCCCCTCAGACTCTGAGGCAGCCCTCTTTTTCGAAACCAGCGTAGGAGCTCCCCGCTCTGGAGGCCACAGAAGCAGGGATCTCCACCGTGTCCTGGGGGGTCCCAGCGGCACCAGAAATGGCAGCTGCCTGGACCCCTACAGAAGAGGGTACCCTCTCCCGAATCCTGGAGTCATCGCCCAGAGGGGATCCCAGGCCACCCCCAGCTGTGGGACCCCCAGAGACAACCTGCTCTGGGGACTCAGGAAGAGGAACGCTGGGCTGCCTGACGCTGCTGCCTACAGAGGAGTGGGGGTTAAGCAAACAACAGAAGGCAACCGTCCTCTGTCCAGGAAGTACATAGCCAAGAGTGGCGATGGGTAGAAATGCCCGCCACCACTGCTCGAGAAGCAGTATCGAGAACGTCCATTGCAGCTTTAACCTGCTGGTTATTGGACTCGATGCCCCTGGTTATGGTGTGAAGTAGCTCTGAATTAGTTTCCGACTCAGGCAGAGCTTCAACCATTTGCATGAGTGAATGCCAAATGACATACTCATATTGAGAAAAATAGCCCTGGTAGCTGGCAATACGCATACCCAGGGTGGAGGCAGCAAAGACTCTCTTACCTAAGGTGTCTATCTTACGAGATTCTTTATTGATAGGTCGGGCTGAGGATGGCCTTGTCATTCTCTGCTAAGACTACAATGGGATCAGCAAAAGCTTGTGAGGCCAATATGGGTTGATCCTTGGGAGCAGCGTACTTCCTATCTGTGGACGTAGCCATGGAAGGGATGAGAGGAGGATTGTTCCATACCATCTGAGAAAGGGTCTCAAAAGATGGTTGTACTGGAGGAGTTAAATCCATAGGGATCCCGGGACATGTAGGTATCAGAGTCTTAAAAGCTTCCCAGGATCGATTTCTGTAGTCTGGAGAGAAAGAGTGGAATTTAAATTTTTCAGCAGAGACTTAAAGGAAAGGTCTTCGACCACAGGCTCTGTGGCAGGATCAACTCCTGCTCCTTCAACATCATCACCCAGACGAAGATCTGGGTCAGGCTGAAAATCATCTCCTGACAGTCCAGGGGGGACTGTATGGACAGGAAAGGAGTGAAAATCAGAATGGAAATTAGAAGAGGAAAGAACCGGAGTCGAAAAGCCCTGGAGGCTGGATGGCACCGCAGCAAGCAACAGCGCCGATGAAGAACACGGCGCCGAACTCAAGGAAGTCGGCATCGCCGGAAACAGCCCAGTACATGGTGGCGACAAGGCCATACGCCGACATAGTTCAGAACACTGCGGACGGTGTAGACAGAGCCCTGGTTACCGTGGACAATGCCGACAGAGCCCTGGCGGCTGCAGACAGTGCCGACAAGCTGGGCACCGTGGGCGGTGCCGACATAGCCCGGCGCCACGAACGGCACTGACAGAGCCCTTCAGAGCCACCGGACAGCGCCGACAGAGCCCTCGGCACACGCAGATGGTGCCGACAAAGCCCCGGTGCTGTGGGCGCTGCCGACGGAGCCCTCAGTGCAGCGGACGGCTCCGAGAGTGTCCCAAGGTTCGAAAACTGCGATCTGAAGGAAAGGAAGGAAAATTAACAGGAGATAGAGGCATTGGTGTGGACCCCTGTGCCGCAGCAATGTGAGGGGGGAAAACACTTGAGCACGGAGTTGACGGCATGAAGAAGGTGCCGCACAACTAGGAAGGTCTAACCGACCTACCCGGTCCCTCGATTGGCCCAAAGACCCCAGAAATGACCGGGCCAGGCAGCTGGACCAACCTCCGAGCCCATTGCTCCATAAGAGCAGCCCACTGGTGAAACTGCTCATTGGAGGCCCGTCCAATAGGCGGGGACGGGCTTCGATGTCGAAAAGGTCGGGCACCGGAGCCAGAAACCGGCGACTCCGAGAGGGGAGGAGACCGGTGCCTAGCCCCAACAACCGACCGTTGACGCACAGACATACTAGAAGGTGACCTCGAGTGATGCCTTCGCTTTCGACTTGTGCGCCAAAGAAGAACTCAAGGCCGAACAGTGCTGCGAATGGGACAGTCTCCTTTTATGCTTTCGGGGGGACCGCCCATCTCCCTGAGCATTGGACCGTCCATTGTCAGACCCACCCTACGGGGAGGGCGGCAAACCGGACCCAGCCCGGCTGACTGAACAGCTTTCATACGAAGTCTCCCTACCGTCACCTGACCCGCTCGTGGTCGTCTCCGTCAATGGAGGGCTGAAGACTTCTTTATTAATCAATAAATTTAATTAAAATCTACTTGGTACTTTCGAATATAAATTACAAAACAATTAACTGAAAACTATGCTGCTAGTTTGAAGTTTGATTCATGGTGGGCGACAGCGTCGTCACTGAAGCACACTTTCGTGGCGAGGAAAAAAAAAAAGAACTGGGAATTAATTTAGATCCGGCCTTCAGGGTAGTCTATACTGCACGAGCCATGGCTCGCGGTGCCGCTTCCTCGCGGCTCCATCTCTGGCGCCAACCCTCTCGAAAAGTTTGCTCCAGCTGGGTCCTAGCGCCTCCAGCGTAGATCCCATTAGTGTGAATGAGTGGTGGAGACAATGTCCAGGAAGATTATCCCTGCCAATGTAATCCTCAAAAAAGCTCTTCAGCTCTGACAAGATTAAATGTCTCAAACTATGATTTCAGCTCACATCATATTTAAATCTGAGCACTGCAACGTCCTCAATGGTTCCTCAATCGATCTAGGCCTCAGATACTGGTGCCTTAGCAGCCTGAGGTTGAAGAAGCAGATTAACCTTTTTTTTAGCTTGCTTAAAATAATTCTGAAGAGATTTGCTCTGTATCTGCAGGAACCAATTGCAGTTCCTTGAGTTGTGGTCAGCAGTTAGGCAATAAACACAGGTCATGGCCATCGGTGATGGGATATTTTAAAGTTACAGGTGATGTTACTCTTATGCCTGTCTGCCATGTCAATCGCTCAACTCAAGATGGAAAACACAGATAAATCTTGCCTATAAAGGAGTCTAAATAAAAAAATCAGAATCTGGATGAAAATGCAGAGGGAAAAAAATCTAAATAATCCTTCAAACAGAGTAGGAGTTGTGAAGGAGGCTTCAGAATATTTCACCAGAAAGAAAGATTTCAAGGTGGCAGAGACTCAAAAATGAAATTACGTTTTACCGAATTAGAACATACATTTGAACACATTACATACGAAAGCGCCAGCGAAACAGGCCTCATGGTCTATCGAGTCTGCTCGATTGTGCAGCTAGCCCCTCTGTTTGCAGCTGCCCCACCCACCTCTTCCCCACTCTGTATATTCCCTCTTAAAACCATCTACCGTGCTACAGGCTACTATCGCCTCAGGCAGAGTATTCTGCTTAGTCACCACCCTCTCTGTGAAATGTCTCCTGACTTCCCTCCTGAATCTTCCCCTCCACTCTCAGCTGGTGCCCCTTGTGACACTCCCCTTCTAATCTGGAAAATCCCTTCCATCCTAGTCTTGTTAATCCCCTTTAAGTATTTAAAGGTTTCAATCCTGTCTCCCCTATCCCTCCTCTCCTCCAGGGAATACATGTTCAGCTAGCACAGCCTCTCCTCCTAGGAGTATCCCTCTAATCTCTGGATCATCTTTGTGGCCCTCCACTATACACCTTCCAACAATCTGATGTCTCAGGAATGGGTGCCAGTACTGCACGCAGTATTCCAGGTGTGGCCTGACCAGCGACCTGTATAGGAGTAGGATCACCTCCCTGTTTCTGGAGGAGATTCCCCTCGCTATGCACCCCAGCATCCTATTAGATTTTTGCTGCCGCCTTCCTGCACTGTGCTGGGTTGTTCATACTCCCATAATCAGCACCCCTAGATCCTTTTCTTCCTCAATGCATTCAGTTGTAACCCCCCAAGCTGGTAGCTCCTTCCTTGGTTATTAGCTCCAAAGTGCAGTACCTTGCACTTTTGGCACTGAACCCAAACTGCCATGCATCCAACCACTCCTGTAGTTTGGTCAGGTCCTCCTGCAGCCCTCTCCACCCTTTGATGTCATCTTGATCTTCTAGGAATATCTTCTCCATTGATTCCCACTAGTGGGTCTCAGCCAGAGGCGCTAGGACCCAGTGGGAGCCAGAACTTTTCAGATGGCTGGGGTTGAGGTAAGCAGCACACATGCGCAGCACCATGACTGAGTGCACACAACTACCTGCTTATGCCAATGTCAGCCTCCAACCACCACAGTACCATTCTTTACAGAGGAGGTGCAGTACAGCTTAACAAGTACCTATGTCCTTAAGCTAAAGGCATAAGATAGCCATTGGTGGCCTGAGATGAAGGGCCAACAATCCAGTAACCCATTGTATTTTCAGCCCAAACATAAAGGAGTGAAGCCCAACACAACCACACTTGAGTGAGCCGGGGGATGGTGGGTGGGTGGGTGTGTGAATCAATGGGGAAGACATTCCTAGAAGATCAAAAATGAAAATCACGTACCTACTGTAAGAAAAACTTACTCACCTTAGTAATTGTGTTTCTTCTAATGGAGTCTTGCTGTATTCTGACAATGTGCAGTTAGCTCCAGCTCTTGAACTGCCCGGAGGTGAAGGGTTAAATTCTATGCAGGGCATAGAACGTTGGGCTCTGAGCTCGGTTGAAAACCCTGTCTGTGTCCTTTTGAAACCAAACAGTCAGATTCTTATGAGTTAAAACTCATTGACTAATGTGGAAATTGTAAAAACTCCTAGTAGCCAACTAGCAACAAAGACTTTGGATTCTCCAAAAGACTCAAGTCAGGAAACCCAAAGAACCAAAACCAGATAATAAGAACTAAAACTCAATTAAACAAATACAAAGCACCCAACACAATAGGAGTGAAGACACCCCTGGGGTGCAACACTGCACCTGCCCACCCACTTCCCAAAAACAGGTTCTGAGAGGGGAGGCAGGGAATTTTTTCCTCAAACAACATGAAGTCTTGCTGTATTCTGACAATCTGCAGACTACTAAGCAGTACCTCAAGGAGGAGGGGCAGAACCTACTTTGGGAATAGGCTCTGAAGTACTGCTGTGTTAAAACCTAGCATCACTCCTAGCCTGGATATCCAGAGAGTAATGCTTGGTGAAGGTATGAACTGTTTCCAGGTGGCTGCTTGACAGATTTCTAACAAGGGATATCCCTAGCTGCAGCCAGAGATGCAGCTGTACCTCTAGTGGAATGAGCCCTCAGGGTGCAGTTTTTCCCCAGTTTTTCTTAGCAGAACTGAACACAGGACACAATCCACCTGGCAATGGTTCTCTTGGTGGCAGGTTTTCCATTACCTGCTTCCGCATAAGTGAGGAACAACTGGAGGGAGTCAAACCTGTGACCCTTTGTATGTTCTATGTAGTAACTAAGGGCCCTTTTAACATCTAAACTATGTAGCCTCCATTCACTTGAGGAGGTGTGATCAGTGAACAACACAGGAAGAGACATAGATTGGTTTAAGGGAAATCAGAAACCACTTTAGGTAGGAACCTTCTATTGGCTCTAAGGACCACCTTATCTCTATGGAAAGAGATGAAGTCAAGCTCCACTGACAGGGTTTACAATTCAGTGATACACCTGGCAGAAGTAATAGCAAACAAAAACACAGTTTTCCAAGTTAAGTACTTGAGCTCTGCTGAGGACATAGGCTCGATGGGGGTTTGCATCAGCTGAGCAATATAAATATTCAAATCCCAGGCAGGAGCAGGATCCCTAAAAGGGGGATTGGTATGAAGCAATCCTTTGAAAATGTACAGAATACAGGGTGAGATGACAGAGAGGATGATTTCCCCACTGACAGGAAAGAAGAAATAGCTGACAAATGAACTTTGAGAGTAGCTGGTTTGAGGCCAAGGCCATTAAGGTAAACCATGTAGTCCAGAACTGTAGACAAGTCAGCAGTGTCTGGGGAAAACGTGCTTCTTGGAAAACCAAATACTGAACCTTTTCCATTTGGAGTTGTAGGTTTTTCTTGTGGTAGGCTTTCGAGAAGCCATGAGGATCTCCAGAACCCCTTGGGAAAGATGTAAATCTGCATTCTCTAAGTCTTCAAGAGCCATGCCTTGAGATGGAGTGACTGGAGATTGGGGTAACAAATCCTCCCCTGAGAGGAGGTTAGAAGATTGTAATTCCTAGGAAGAGACAGGGGAAGATGGACTGCTAAGGACAGCAACAGGGGGTACCAAGGCTGCCTGGCCCAGTCTGGAGCAATCAGAATCACTTTGCATGGTTGCGACCTTACCTTGACTAGAACCTTGAACAACAGAGGAAAAGGAGGGAAGGCATAATGAAACTTCCCTTCCTAGTTCAAAATCAAAGCATCTAGAGGGACTGAACCAAAGACTGGGGGTCTGCAACAAAACAGAGGAAGTTGGTGACTGTCTGGGGCTCCAAAGAGATCCATCTCTGGAGTGCCCCACCTTGAGAAAATCACCTTCAAAACCAAAGGATCCAGAGACCATTCGTGATGGCCCTGTGAAATCCTGCTCAATGCATCCGCTATCACATTGTACTTTCCTGGGAGGTGGACTGCTACTAGAGAGGTCTGCAGGGAATAAGCCAGGTACCATACTTTTATGGCCTCCATGCACAAGGCACTGGACAGAGTGCCTCCCTGCTTGTTGATATACCACATGGTGGTAGTGTTGTCCGTCTTGACCTGAACCACCTTGTTCTGTATTGACTGAGAGAAAGCTTGTAGGGCAAGAAGTACTGCACTGAGCTCCAGAAGGTTGATGTGAAGAAGGGATTCTTGAGGGACCACTGTCCTTGGGCTGTGAGATCCCCAGATGGGCCCCCACCATAAAGGGAAGCATCTGTGGTAAGAACCACAGAGTGAGTCTGAGACACAAATGGAACACCTTGCCTCTCAGATTGTCCAGGTCCTGATACCACTGAAGGGCCTGAATTAAGGTCTGAGTAACAGGAACTAGCTTGGTAAGAGAATCTTTCCTTTGGGACCAAAAGGTTCTCAGATGGAAATGAATGCCCCTCATCTAAAACCTGGCCCCTTGGACCACTGCTGTGGAAGCTGCCATGTGGCCCAGAAGCTGCAAAAAATGCCTTGCTGGTCGGGAAACCAGAGGGAGAAAGGAAGAGACCAGCTGAGAGATGGCTTTTGCCCTTTCCAAAGGAAGGAAGGCTCTTGCCTTGAGGGTGTCCAGCTCTGCTCCTGTAAAAGTGAAGAGCTGTACTGTTTCGAGAACTGACTTGGGAAGATTGAGAAGGAACCCCAGGGAAGTGAGAACTTTCTGGGTAACCTGCAGATCTGACTTGACTTGGTCTGAAGACTGGCCCACCAGAAGCCAATCATCCAGCTATGGGAAAATAGAAATCCTTTTCCTTCTTAAAAAGGCCACCACTACTGCTAGGCCCTTTGTAAACACCCTTGGAGCTGAGGTTAGACCGAAGGGCATTGCTCTGAACTGATAATGGCCTGAGGGCAATTCCAACCTGAGGTACCTTCCCTGGGGAGCACCTGATAGGAATGTGAAAATAGGCATCCTTGAGGTACAGGGAGCTAGCCAGTCTCCCCTGGCCTCAGAGAGGGAAGAACTGTTCCCAGAGTCACTATCTTGAATTTTGGCTTTACTAGGTGCTTGTTAAGGTATCATAGATCTAGGATGGTTCGCCACTCCCCTGTCTTTTTCAGGGTAAGGAAGTGCCTGGAGTGCAGACCTTTGCCCCTGTATGGAGTAGGAACTCTCTCTATGGCCTTTAAAGCCAGTAGAGACAAAACCTCTGCCTCTAGAGCAAGGGTTTCTGAAGTATTTGCAGGTGGAAGGATCTGGGTCTCAGTTGGGAAAACTTTGAAACTGAGAACCAGCCCCTGACCCACAACCTCCAGGACCCACTTGTCTGAGGTAACAGACATCCAGTCCTGGACAAAAGTAAGCCAGCCAGCCTGCCTGCTACTGGAATGGGGGAGTAGACCACGGCTGACACATGAGGGTGTCTGTCTGGCAGGAGCTTTAGGCTGAGGGGTGGATGCAGCCCTGCTCATCCCCTTCTGCCTCTCCCTCTGAAGAACCCCTCTGAGAAAAGGAAGAGGAGGCCTGCGCCTGGTAGAAAGGCCTGTGAAAAGGCCTGCAGCTGCCCCTAGCTTGCTGCCTCTGAGGAGCTGCCTGCCTCTCCTTGGCCAGGGCACTCCTATAAGCAGTCCTGTACGCGTCCATTTTCTTCATGTAATTCTCTGTCTGCTCCCCAAACAGATAATTACCCACTACAGGGAAATCTGTGGCCTTAGCCTGGGTGTCCTGTGAAAGGCTAGTACATGTGAGCCAGGCCATTCTCCGAAGAGCCACAGATGTAGCCACAACTCTTGATGACACATCATTGGAGTCCACAGCAGCATGAAATTGCACCTTTGATGCCTCAATCCCATCAGCAGCCATCCCCTCCAGCTCCTTGGCTAGCTGGGGGGAGGCCTGTTTAGCTAGTGCCAGTACAGTGTCCCACCTGGACTTCTGGTACCTGGCTGTATAAGCCATATAATTAGCCTGCCTGAGTCCCAAAGATGATGCCAAGTACTGTTTCTTTGCCATGGCATCTATCTTCCTGGAATCTTTGTATGGGGTGTGTGAAGCCAAGGGGATGTTTGCCTTGTCACAGGCAGCAGCCTGCACTACCCCAACATGGCTGCATTGTTGGTAAAGAAATTCCGTATTCGAGCCTGACAAGGTGTACCTCTTGTCCATTCTCTTGTCAACAGGAGGTACAGAATTGGGAGACCTAAGAATTTTTGTGTCTGTTTCCCAAATGACCTATGAAGGGGAATAGACAGTCTCTTAGACTCTGGGATGTCCATCATCTCTATGAAGTCAGGCTCCTCTTGATCCTCTACAGCCTCAATAGGAAGCTGGAGGTTTGAGCCACTTTCTGTAGAACAGAAAGTGGGGAGGGATCACCAGAAGGTCTGTCTGAGGAGATGTTTGGTTCTACAGGCACATCCAGACTTTCACCGTCATAATCATCCTCTTCAAAATCCCCCTCCTCATCAAACTCCGGTTTGTAAAAATCTTCAGGGGAATAATCCTGAACTGGGGGAACCGATCGAACCGAACCCCTGCCAGAAGGCGCCGGGTCGGTCGGAACCAGACGAAACGATTTCACAATCCGAATCACTTTGGCTATTTCTTCGGCGGTCGGAACATGCAGCTCTGGATCCTAACCGGCCGATTTATCCTTTCGTTTTCTTTCTGTAGGAACCGATGCCTCAGGATCGGCTCTCCTCTTGCCCAAAGAAGTGTCGCCCTGGTCAGAGGGCACTCCTTCTGGTTCAGTAGGAACCAAACCAGGCTGGCCTTCCGGGTCAGCGGATTTCTTGGCCTCCTTATCCCCAAGTCTACCTAACCTTTTCTCCAGGGTAGACTTAGGGAAATTCTTACAAATTTGGCAGTCTGAATCGAGGTGGTCAAACCCCAGACAGTAAACAGAGGTGGTGTGGGGATCGGCCTTAGCAAAGACCTCCCCACACACACTGCAGTGCTGAAACCCAGTGGGCCTGTTTTTTTTCTTAGGTTTCTCGGACATGGCCAACCTAACCAACTTACCCTTTAAATGGCAACTGCCAGGCAAGTCTCCTCTATTGGTTTCTCACCGTCACGGGTGATGGAAAAATGCTAAAATTACGTTTTTTTTAAACTGATATGGACCAGTAACCACACATAACTTTTCTTTTTCAATATCTTACTACAAGATCGGTTCAGCTGAATCGATCGGAAAAATATCACAATTTCCACACAACAGCTACTAATCTAAGTATTTACCATACCACAGAGTCTCGAACAGCAAGAATGAAAATCGGACTAAAACCGAAACTTTAACACGATAGAACCAAGCAGAAGGAGAAATTTCGGAGCGACAGTTCACTGGGCGATAAAGAATCTGACAATTTGGTTTCAAAGGACACAGACAGAGTTTTCAACCGAGCTTGAGCCCAACGTTCTATGCCTGGCATAGAATTTAACCCTTCACTCTCCGGGGCAGTTCAAGAGCTGGAGCTAACTGCAAATTGTCAGAATGCAGCAAGACTTCATGTTGTTTGAATTCCTGATCTTTCTGTGCATCTTCACCATTCATCACCTTTGGGTTTTGGCTGGCGGTCCACGACCCAGCTGAAACTTTTTTTGATGGAAGTCGGCGCACTGGCGAAACATCCTCGAGGTCAACGCACGATGGTGCTCGTGGGTTGGCCGTTAGGTGTCATCAACTCCGCCCTCCCGCCAGTTCTGAGTCACCGTAGAGTAAGAAAGAGTTGGGAGGGACAAGGAAGTCCAAGGGACAGACAAAGGAAAAGATATACAAACTAAATGGAGAAATAAACGACGGAGAGGACAGAAGGAGAGTTAGAAAATCTAGGGGGATTGGGAAGCGGCCCCAGTCTCTGGAAGCAGAAAGAAGAGGGAAGGAGGGAGGTTAAAACTAGAAATAGGGAGGGGGAGGACATACCGTGAACCTTTAACCTTTTTCCAGACTGCATAGGAACTGTGAAGGAGTAGCTAGAAGGCTGATTTGCCAGAATTCATGAGCAGAAGCAGCTATTCTGGAAGAAAAGACTGGATACAAGGTTGTCCACCTCCTGAAACCACATATCTAGAGGTGAGAAACAAAAGTTTCTTAAATTAATTTTGAGGAATGAGTCCTAAGGACAAGAGCAGGAGGAGAATAGAGGAAGAGAGAGAGAGAAAAAGAAGAGGGCAACCACCAACTCCCACCCCAAAGGGGTGGAGCCGAGCATTCAGGAGAGAACTTCCATCCCCCATATCCCTCTCCCCTCCTGTCAGAAGGTAAAAATCCCCTCTTGGCCAAGGTCACTAAGCTCCTGACCAGCGGAAAGGAAGGGGGAGAAAAGGGCACACAGAGGGAGGAGGACCCAGAGACTGAGGCCCAGGGGATGGAGGTGGGATTGTGATGAATGGTGAAGATACACAGAAAGATCAGGAATCACGTTAGGTATGTAATTTTCATAACTTATCTGTGCCAATCTTCACCATTCATCACCTTTGGGTGAGTACCAGGCCCCCCCAAAGGGGGCCCTAGACCCTAAAGGACTAAGTCCTTTAGCTCTCAGTGGGTGAAACACTGGGAGGGAGAACCTTTACGGTCCTGGTGAGGCCCGAGACTGGGGAGAGTGAGACGGGGACAGGAGGTTGCCCCGACAGATGCTGCCTCACTCTGTGGGAGAAAAGATGGGTTCTCTGGTACATGGAGGAAATCACCCTATGCCGGGCCAAGGGTGACAACCGGAAAGACGCAGCCATGCCATCAGCCTAGTGCAGACTGCTGTCCCACGACCCTGAAAGCTACCTCATTGGCATCGTAAGATGCCCTCGCTTCAGTGCCTTCTAGCTCCAGGCCACGTGCAGAGAGTGCAATGGCTGATCTGGTTACCTCTGAATCAGGCACAGAGGCTAGGAGCTGGCCTAGCCTGGACCACAGAAACCTATCATAGGTAGCATAGTGGGCCTTATGTGCAGAAATTGAAAGAATCAACCGTGTAGAGTAGAAGGTCCTCCTCCCCCAGAAGTCAAAATCCATGGAATCTTGAGCTGGGGGCCGGTCACGGTGGAGGGCGTGAAACCCATCGGGAGTGTCCAGCTGCGTCAGTCCTGACTGAGGATGAGGCATACGACCTGGAGACTCCGGGGAGGCACAATACCTCTGGCTCAGATCCCTAGGGGCTGGGACTCTGGAAAAGGGTCTTTGCCAGAATCACAATGATGCCTCCTGGAAAGGAGCAGGTCAGGTGGGCACCACAAGGGTGTCTGCACTGAAATCACCTAGGAAGGCACGCGTTGAATGCTCCGGATTGTGCTGGGGTGACATGCAGGTCCTCCATCATCCTCACCAGGAAATGCTGAAACTCCGCGAGATCAGCAGCAGGGGAGATATGGACAGAGGGATCCTCTCCTCCCGAAAAGGAGGATGAGGAAGCAGAGTACTTCCGAGATCCAGAGGTTGGCTGCTCAGGGGAAGGGTGGAAAACCTACTGGTCCATTGCCCTGACGTACATAGGGAAGTGAGCAACCGCACCCCTGAATTGTTCCCAAGAGAGAAGTCCCCTAGGAACAAGGATGCCTGGGAGAGCAGGAGATGGTGACAGAGGAGTTGGGGGTAAGCCAACAACAGAAGGCGACCATCCTCTGTCCGGGCAGGATTGCGCACCAGGAGCCCCAAGGGAAGGAGGAGCTCCAGAAAACTCAACAGCCGACAGCTGATCAACCATGCTGGGACTGCCTAGGCGTGCCCTGAAGATTCCCCCCAGTGAGGTGACCAGGGCCGTGGAATTCCAAGAGGATGGTCCCTACCCTCCAAAGACCAGGGCCCTCTCGAGGAGACCGAAAAGGAAGGACGGGGGTCCGTGCCACGACTCTTTCCCGAACCCAGGTGGGTCCCGAAAAAAGGTCGCCACATCGAACCCTGACCCCTCAACCCCTCGGAGTTCGAAAGAGCCCTCCTCCTCGCAAACACCAGCCTACGCAGCTGACAACTCTGGTCAGTCCCCGAGGGGACCACCCAGGGAGTAGCTCACTCCTCTCCCGTGAGTGCTCTGGTCGGCCCTAAAGTTGGGCGATCCAGGCACACCCCTGAGGGGGAAGACAACCCTCCAAGCCCAGGCTGCAGGGCAATAGTGGCCTGCACTACCGCCTGCAGGTCAGCAGCCCTGACCCTAGACTTGGGGGCTACTGCCCGCTCCTCAGAGGGAGGCTGGCTCCGGTCAGCTGAGGAAACTACTATGGTGTCCACATGGGCCGCCAACTCCAAAGAGTCAGACAGCCAGTCCGAACCAGACTCTGAGTCAGTCGCCAGTCCGGGTGTCTGCACCAGAGTCGGCGCCAAAGTCTCCAATGGCACCGATAATGGTGCCCGAAGAAGAGATAGCGCCGAGAGCTGTAGCAGAACCGGACTCAATGCCTGCCACGGCGCCATCCCAACCCACGTCGCCGGGAGCAGCACCGGAGTCAGGGATGGTGCCGCGAACAGCGTTGACAGCAGAGACGGTGCAGAGTGGCGGGCCGGCGCTGACCACGGCACCATCAGGGCCCATGATGCCGCGAATGGCGCAGAGGCCCAAGACGTCACAGACTGATTGCATCGAGGACGGTGCCGACCCAGGCTTCCCAGCCCGAGGAAATGACACCAGGGGAGTCTTCACCCCCGAAGGGGTGATTGCCAGAGTGGTGCCTCCCACCTGCCCCCCAGGTGGAATGGACTGAGCCTCCTGCACAGGAGGGACTTCTGCCACGGCGAGGCTACTAAAGAAGAAGCCCCATCCTCCGCGATCCACATAGAACTGGGAGGGACCCGTAGGAAGGCCGAGGACCATGGTTCGGCCCGACGAGTACGCTCCTGTCCCCAAAAGTCGGCGGAAGCTCATCCAACTTCCAAGCGCGGTTGCTTGATGACATGATGGTCCATGGAGAAGCAGGCATCACACGAATCCATGTCTCTGAAGCGGGCCAAGACATGCAAGACAACGATCATGCTGCTCAGTAACGGAGTACTTGTGGCGCGCACAGGCACTGACGCACAGGGGCAGCCCTGCTTTCAACCATTTCTTGCTCCTCGACCGAGACATGATAGACGGAAAACAATTCAAACAGAGACTGGCGTCGCTGAAAATTAAATATGGAACAGTCTTATCACAGTGGTGTTGGGTAGTGGCAAAAATGGAACGGCAGGAAAAGAATTTGTGACATCGAAGACTCAGAGTCGAGATTCTAGAGAGGCCTGTTGATAGCAGCTCCACACGAGGTGGGGAGCGAAGAACTGTTGAGAGGCGGGGGTGATTGGCACCTAGCGGCCAAACCTCGGCGCGCAGTACAGTGTGTCGGCTCTATCCAAAAAAAAAAAAAAGCGCTAGCGGGGTCGTGACCTCCGGCCAAAATCCAAAGGTGATGAATGGTGAAGATTGACACGGATAAGATCTACAGTAAGAAATGGAAATTACGTACCTACCGTAATTCTTGATCTCCTTGGACGAAGTCTCCACCACTCATTCACACTAATGGGATCTACGCCGAAGGCGCTAGGACCCAGCAGGAGCAAACTTGTCTTTTTTTTTCTTTATTTGTTTATGCCCCTCCTCTCTCCTGGTGACCCCCACTCCTTTGGGCTCCAAAAAGTCCTTCTCGATCCCCGCTAGCCTTACCCGAGCTCTCCGATGCTCAAATCGCAGCCATCCCCTGCGATATCCCGGACGTAACCCTTCGCCGGGGAAGCACCGGGAGGGGGTTCCAGCGCACTACTCAATGGGGCCCAGGGGATGCTGCTGAGGAAGGAGGCTCACCAAAAGCACCGAAGGATGGAGAGCCGTCATCCGGCGGCCACCAGGCGCATTTCCTCCAGACTCCACTGGGGGCCGCTGCTAAGCGATGCGTTCCCCAAACCCACCCCAGGATAGGAGAGCAATCCCTCCGGACGCTCGATCCTATCTTCCCCCTGTCGACCCACAGCGCCCCGGATCCATTCTCGAACCCGGGTCACCAGTGTGGTTGGAGGTAAGGACCACCAGCCGGCTGGAAGCAAACTTTTCAAGAGGGCCAGTGCCAGAGATGGAGCCGTGAGGAAGCGGCACCGCGAGCCCCAGCTCGTGCGGTAAAGACCATCTCGGCGTCGACCCTCCAACCGCCTCAGTACCTTTTTTCTGAGGAGGTGCAGCGTAACTAACCTAGAAGGACTAACCTAACAAAATCGGACATAAGATAGTCCGAATGACCAGTGTAAGAAGGGTTAACAATGAAGTCTTCACAGCCCAGCCATCAAGTGAGTGAAGACCAAAAACACAGAAGTGAGCTTGGGGGAGAGTTGTGGAGACTTCATCCAAGAAGATCAAGAATGCAGTGCGTCGTAATTTCCATATCTTCCTGGACATAAAGTTTCCACCACTTGTTCACACTAATGGGAGAGTACTGAGCTAATACTCCCCCCAAACAAGCAGCAAGAAAATAAGAGCTCACATACCTAGGACAGAAGTCCATTAAGAATAGTCCTGCCAAATGACAGATGTCATCTGGCATGGACAACCAAGGCGTAGTGCTTAACAAAAGTATGCACTGAGCTCCAGGTAGCCACATTGCAAATATCTGCAATGGGCATGTTGCGGATTTCCGCCAGAGATGCCACGACTGCTCTAGTAGAGTGAGCGTACACTCTGCCTGCCAGCTTCACCTGTGCCATAGAATAGCAGTGGCAAAGGCATGCTACCAGCCACGCTGAAATGCACCTAATAGCGACAGGTTGACCCAGTCGGATCTCACTGAATGAAACAAACAGTTGTTGAGCCTTGCGAATTTCTTTTGTTCTATCTAGATAGAATTGCAGTGCTCTCAACATCCAGAGAATGAAGAGTACGCTGCCCTTCATTTTAGAAGTTTGCGAAGTAGGTAAGCAGGACTAAAGGTTGGTTTAGATGGAATTCTGAGACAACCTTAGGGAGAAACTTAGGATGAGTCCTAAGAACTACTTTGTCCTTGTGAAATACAGTGTACGGGGGGGGGTCTGTGACCAGTGCATGTATTTCAGAAACGCTACAGGCCGAAGTGATAGCCACCAGGAAGGCCATTTTCCAAGTGAGGAATTTCAACTCTCAAGTAGCTAGAGGCTCGAAAGGTTTCCGAGTGAGCATGTCTAGCACAAGGTTAATGTCCCAGGCTGCGACTGGGCGTCTGATAGGAGGTCTGGTATGCAGAATACGGAAAGCGGATGATTTGTCCCCAGACAAAATGTCCGGAGATTAAGGTGATGCGGCAACATAAGACAACGAAAAAGCGAGATACAAAACATGTAAGCTGTTTTGCTGTGGCGGCCTGTGCAGATTGAAAAGTCGTCTCTCCGCTTGCCAGCGGCAACATTTTAGCAACATTTACTCTGGCAATGATATCTCCAGGTGACCTATAGACCGCGACTTAATAACCACTACTTTATAGCCAGCAACTTTTCATCCTAGTGCTGCAGAATACCCCTAAGAAACCTCTTAACTACAGGTAACTGAGCCAGTGACATGGAAAGTACCAGCTCATGATAAGCTGAAATGGAACAAAGATGAACTTTGACTGTAGAGTACTGCAGACCTGAATTTGAGATGTCTAAAGGTACTCCAAGACTTTATTTGGTGGGCTGGAAAAAGGTTTCAAAGAGGATTTTGCACACTGGATAGAAAGCGCTTCCATTTGGTTATGTAGGTTTTCTAGTGGCTGGCTTACACACAGCCAAAAGATATCTGAAACCCTATGAAAAACATTGAACCTATTCAACTCTATCTCTTCAGGAGACAAGCGTGAAGGTGAAGTGACCTCAGATTAGATGGACCACGGGACCTTAGGTCAGAGGTTCGTCTGAAGGAAAGCGCCAAAGAAGTGGTTCGACAGACTTCTTGAGCAAGAACCATCTCTGTCAAGACAAAAGGAGCAATAAGGATCATTTTGTCCCCTGAGACTCGAATTTGAGAAGTACTCTCTGAATTAGGGAAGAGGAGGAAAGGCGTATAAGTGTTTTGTCCACTGAAGCCTGAACGCATCCTGACAGAAAATGCCAGGTCCTGGATTTCTGGAGCAGAAGAGAAGCAGTTTTGCATTGAGTGGGGATGCAAAACGGTCCAGGTCTGCAGTTCCCCATTCTTTGAAGAGTGACTGAACAACGGTTAAATCAAAAGACCACTCGTGAGGATCTGTCTCCGTCTTGCTGAGATGGTCTGACAGCTCGTTTTGTACTACTGGCAGGTAAACCGAGTGGATTAGAGCCTTTTGTTCCAGGCACCATTCCCACACTCTCATAGCTTCCCTGCATAATTGGTAAGAATGTGCACTGACCTGCTTGTTGATGCAATACATCACTGCTTTGTTCTCCGTTTGAAGGTGAATGTTCTTGTGACAGATTATGTCCTTCAAGACTCAGACTGCAAAGAGGCGCTCTCATTTCCAGGATGTTTATGTGAAGCTGGGACTCATCCCGAGTCCACGTACCTTGGGTGTGGAAATTCTGGCAATGAGCTCCCCACCCCATCATGGACGCATCCGTGGTAATGGAGATCTGATGATCCAGAGAAGCAAAGGGAGATCCTTCCAGAAGGTTGTCCTCTTGCGACCACCAGGCGAGTGACCTCTTCAGAGGTTCTGTCACCTTGATGGGAAAGGACTGAGGGTGAGTGGTTGGGGACCACTGAGTACTGAGCATCCACTGAGAGGTTCTCATGTGGAGACGTGCCAAGGGTACAGTGAACACCGAGGATGCCATGAGACCCAGCATCCGCTGCATTGAGATAGCTTGAACCAAGCTGTTTTCTCTGATGTATCGGGCCATCTGTAAGATATCACTCCTTCTGTCCTCTGGGAGAAAAGCCTTCACACAGGAGGCGTCCAGAAAAGTTCCTATAAAGAGGAGCTTCAGGGAGGGCTGCAATTGCGATTTGTTGAAATTTAGCAGGACTCCCATGGACGTGAGGAAGTCTGAGGCTGTGGCTACAGCGTCCGGAGTTCCTTGTCTGGAAGGACTTGCTAGGAGACAGTCATCTAGATATGGAAACACTTGTATTCCAATTTTCCTGAGATGCGCTGCAAGAATTTCACAACACTTTGTAAAAACTTGAGGCGCTGAGGATAGCCCAAAAGGCAGGACTCAGAACTGATAATGTTAATCCAACGCCACAAACCTTAGGTATTTGTGGTGCTTTGGGTGTATAGGAATGTATTGGTAGGCATTCTGCATGTCCAGGGAGGCTAGCCAATCATGTTGATGAAGCAAAGGTAGCAGGGTACCTAGCGATATCATCTGGAACTTTCCCTTGAGAAGGAACTTGTTTAACTTTCTGAGGGCCAGAATGGGGCGCATGCCACCAGTTTTCTTCGGAACCAGGAAGTAATGGGAGTAGAAACCGGTGTTTCGTTGATCCAGAGGAACTACTTCTACTGCCCTGTTGTTCAGAAGGCCTTGTACCTCGGAAGCAAGAAGGTCTGACTGGGCTGTCGTTTTGGGGGATTATCCGGAGGGGTTTCCAAAAGATTGAGAGAGTACCCCTCGCCAATTATCCGGAGGACCCATTTGTCTGATGTTATGGATTTCCACTGGTTGCAGAACTGAGTGAGACGTCCTCCCACCGCCGAGGAGGAGTCCCCCCTCGGACGGCTGAGGTGGGACCTGGGCCAGAAACTCAGAAGGTGGCACTGGGTGCTTTGGGGCTTGTGCCTTCTGCTGCATTTTCTTTTGTGGCTGAGGGTTGTGGTTTTTGTTAAAACCTCCCCTGCCCTTGCCTCGAGAGGACTGACGGTTGTGAAACTGACGCTTATTAACCCCCCCCCCGAGAAGGGGTGGGAGTAGGTCAAGCCAATTTAATGGCACCCCTAGTCTTTTGTGTGGCCTCTAGAGCTTGCTCTACTTGAGGCCCGAAGAGATACATACCGTCGAAGGGTAACGCCATGACCTGTTGCTGGGCATCATTCGTGAAGCCTGAAGTGCGCAGCCAGGAATGACGGCGGGTACAAATGCCCACCGCCACTTGGGAGGCAGTATCGAAAGCGTCCATAGCTGCTTTAACCTGCTGGTTGTTGGACTCGATACCCCTGATTGTTGTTTGAAGAAGCTCTGAATTAGTGTCAGACTCCGGTAGAGCTTCTACCATTTGCTTGAGTCTGACTTTGATTTGTCTGTGGAAGCTGAGAACCCTGCTACACTGCAAAGAACAAACTATAACTCCATTTAGGACCTGGAAACCTGGTGAGGCATAATACTTGTAAAGAAAGGGAGCTACGCTTTCTACAAAAAGTTTCATTTTTTTTCCTTATTGGCATTAAGCAGAGAATTGCAGGATTCCATTAAAAGTGTAGTAATTTTATAACCAGAGGGAGTGAGATACAACTGAATTTGCTTGATTGTTGGGGTTGAGACCTAGGATTTGGAAGGATATTTTGCAACATTTTAAAAGTGTCCTGCTGGCTGAGAAGTTAAGTTTTCATCCCTGGTTTCACTGAAAGATTTTGTGTATTGAAATCAGACATAGCAGACTGCCTACATTGAAAGGCCTGCTTACATCACAGGTGTCACTAGTCAATCAATTGGCTCTGGGTGGGGTTTCATCACTGCTGTCTTAGGCATCCTTCACAGTTAGAAGTCAGTCAGTCTGACTTTGATTTGTCTGTGGAAGCTGAGAACCTTGCTGCACTGCAAAGAACAAACTATAACTCCATTTAGGACCTGGAAACCTGGTGAGGCATAATACTTGTAAAGAAAGGGAGCTGACGCTTTCTACAAAAAGTTTCATTTTTTCCTTATTGGCATTAAGCAGAGAATTGCAGGATTCCATTAAAAGTGTAGTAATTTTATAACCAGAGGAGTGAGATACAACTGAATTTGCTTGATTGTTGGGGTTGAGACCTAGGATTTGGAAGGATATTTTTGCAACATTTTAAGTGTCCTGCTGGCTGGCGTGAGTTAATTTTTATCCCTGGACTCAGTAGAGTGATTTGTGCAGAGAGCGTGGTCTAGTAAATTGTGGTGTTAGCTGAAGTACTATAAGGGCAGTACTCACCAGGGTGGTGGAGCAGTTGTGTATTTGATTGTTTCTAACAGTCACCAGTGGCTGTGGACTACCCACACACTCCCAGGTGTGGCATTTCCTTTATAGCCACAGTTCTGACATCACTTCCTCAACAGGTCTTGGGGCAGAACTGTCATATCCTTAATAACCCAGCACAGTGAAAAAAGGGTAGGTACACACCACAAATAATAAAATATATATATATATATATATATATATATATATATATATATAGTATATTATAAGGGAGAGGGACATGTGGGGAGTGGTGCAATGCACTGGCTGTGGGGCAGCAGTTTTCGGGAGACATTCTGGAAACTGCGTTGCTGTCTATTGCAGGCAACTGTCAGCTCTGAGGGAGGAGGTTGCCCACCTCCAGGCTGAACTAGCAAGGACTAAGGAGGCCTCCCCTTCCAAAGAGCACCACTGCCACAACCACTGCCTCAGAGGTTGCCAAGTATGAAGAGCAGTTGGACCACAGTGGCTTCTGGGAGGTGCAGGTGGTGGACTAGAGGCGGCGTCCCCTAGTTGCACCTCTACACAAATCATATGCCATTCTGGCAGAGCAAGGTTGCTCTATGATGGCACCTGCAGTTGAGACCCAGAAGAAAGCTGAGGACATCCACAAGGGAGACCCACAAAAGGGTGGCAAGGGACACCACAGGGAAGGAAACATCTTCTGATAGGGGACTCTATTGTTAGGGGGTAAACCTGGAAAAGGAGAGGAGAAGGAAGTAAGGTGCCTACCTGGTGCCATGGCTGGAGGGACAGGAAGCGAATCCTCAGGATTGTAGAAGCAGCATCACAGGAGAGGAACTAGATGTCATAGTCCACCTTGGGACAAATGACCTAGCTAGGCATGGGATCAGTGCAGTGCAGAATGAATTTGTGGAGTTGGGGATGGGCCTCAGGCGTGTAGCAAGCACGGTAACCTTCTCAGAGGTGCTACCAGTCCATGGCAGGAGTGCTAGGGTACTGCACACCATGCAGTTAGTGAATGGTTGCAAAACTGGTGCAGAGCACAAGGCTTTGGCTTCATAGGGACTGGAGGCCACCTGGAGAGATAAAGGTCTATTCTGGCATGATGGTCTGCATCTGTCACAAAGGGAACCAAGCTCCTAGGTGATAGGTTTAAATGCTTCCTTGGCAAGCTTTTAAACTAACCAAGGGGGTGCTGATAAAAGGCAGGAAATTTCAAGCCTCCCACAAAACATGGCAGGTAGTAAAGGTAAACACTGGGACAGAGCTCAACACAGGGCAGGACAGATGGTAAATGGAACAATAGACAAGGACAGTAAGAGCAGGGATGGGGGAAAAAAAGGATAAGGCCAACATTAAATGGAGGGCAATGAGTACCAATGCCCGTAGTCTGGGAAACAAGCTTCCTGAGCTAGTAGCCCTGATGGAAGGTGAACAGTTGGATATTGTGGCAGTCACGGAAACATGGTACACCGAGAACCATGACTGGGATGTCAACATACCAGGGTACACAATCTACAGAAGGGACAGGAAAGGTAAAAGAGGAGGTGGAGTAGCTCTATACATAAGGGAAGGGATCAAAGCTACAGAACTAAAAAGTAAAGGGGGAGGACAGGAGGCACTCTGGGTCACCTTGGAGACAGGGAATGGCATCACAATCCGCACAGGGGTTGTATACAGACCCCCGTCTCAAGGGGAGGAAATGGACAACAAAATGATAAGAGGACATTCTCAAAATGGCTGAAAAAGGGGAGATACTGTTGATGGGGGACCTGAATATGCCAGATGTTAACTGGATAACAGGTATTGCAGCCACATCCAAGAGCAGGGTCATTCTTGATGCCCTGCAGGGAGCAGGCCTTAGACAGCTTGTGTTGGAACCCACTCGGGAGGGAGCAATATTAGACCTGGTAATCTCAAATGGAGAAAGGATCACAAATTTAGAAGTCAGTAGACATCTGGGAACATGCGAGCACTGCACAGTGTGCTTCACAGTGAGCACAACCATGGAGATAAGCCATACAAAAACAAGGATACTGGACTTTAGAAGAGCTGACTTTGGCAAAATGGGTGAATACCTGAAAAATGCACTAGCAAATGACCAAAAAGGAGGGGTGGAAGAACAATGGAGAAAAATCAAAACTGCCATCATAGAGGCAACCAGCCTTTGTGTGAAGCAAAAAGAAAACAAAGCGGAGTAAAAAACCACTATGGTTTTCAAATGAGGTGGCAGGGAAGGTTAAGGAGAAAAAGGCTGCATTCAAAAAGTATAAGGAATCACAGAAGGAGCATGACAGGAACTGTATCAATTAAAGCAGAGCGAAGTGGGAAGGCAGTCAGACTAGCAAAGGCCCAAACCGAAGAAAAAATAGCCAACTCAGTTAAGAAGGGATAAAACCTTTACAGGTACATTAGGGAGCATAGAAAGGTTAAGGGAGGGATAGTGAAGATTAATAAAGGAGAGGGGAGGTGGGCAGAGGGAGACAGTGAAAATGCAGAGATACTGAATGAATATTTTTGCTCAGTATTCACAAAAGAAGATGAGGAGGAGTTACCTAAACCAGACAATAGAAGCACTCTGGGTAGGGGTGTTGACACCAGTCCATTCACAGAAGAGAGAGTCCTGAAAGAACTCCTAAAACTCAAGGTGGACAAAGCAATGGGGCCTGAGGGGATTCACCCCAGAATCCTAAAAGAACTAAGGGAGGACCTAGTGACACCACTGACCACGCTTTTTAACAGATCATGGCAGGATGGGCGGTACCTGAGGACTGGAGGAGGGCAGATGTGATTCCCCTTCACAAAAGTGGGAGCAAGGCAGAAGCGGAAACTACAGACCTGTAAGTCTGACCTCAGTGGTGGGAAAATGATGGAATCACTTCTGAAAGAAAGAATTGTTGAGTACCTAGAGGCCAGCAGGGCACAGGACCCAAAGCAGCATGGATTTACAGCAAGAAGGTCATGTCAGATGAATCTAATTGATTTCTTGACAGGGTGACCAAGTAATAGACCAGGAGGGGCTGTGGATATGGCCTACCTAGACTTTAGCAAGGCATTTGACACAGTCCCACAAAAGATTAATAATCATATTAGCCAGCCTGGGAGTGGGTCCCATGGTGGTAGCCTGGGTAGCAAACTGGCTGCACAACAGGACACAGAAGGTAATAGTGAATGGAACACACTCCGAAGAAAGGGGGGTTACTAGTGGAGTACCTCAGGGCTCAGTACTGGGTCCAGTCCTCTTTAACATCTTTATAGGTGACATTGCACAGGGGCTGGAGGGAAAGGTATGCCTCTTTGCAGATGACACAAAGATCTGTAACACAGTTGATACACAAGGGGGGGGTAGAAAAGATGAGAAGGGACTTGGCAAGGTTGGAGGAATGGACAGACATGTGACAACTTAGATTCAATACAAAGAAGTGCAAAGTAATGCACCTGGGAAACAAAAACCCAGGAGAAGAGTACACAATAGCAGGGGAGGTACTAACAACAACAAAAATGGAAAGAGACCAGGGGGTAGTCTTTTCAGATGACCTAAAGTTGGGTAAGCAATGTGAAAAGTCGGTAAGGAGAGCCAGGGGGATACTGGGATGCATAGGAAGGGGCATCACAAGTAGAAAAAGGGAAGTGGTTATCCCTCTGTACAGACAGTTGGTGAGACCCCATCTGGAGCACTGCGTGCAGTTTGGAGAACCTCATCTACACAAGGACATAGACAGGATGGAAGCAGTCAGAGGAGGGCAACTAAATGGTGCAGGGTCTGCAGCAGAAGCCATATTAAGAGAGACTGAGAGGCTTAATATGTAACTCTTGATGAAAGGAGGGACGGGGGACATGATAGAAGCGTTCAAGTACCTCAAGGAATCAACAAAGTCCAGGAGGGTAGACCTTTTCAGAAAAAGAGATGTGTAAAAACAAGGGGGGCACGGCTCTGGGGTAATGTGGAGGAAATTCTTTTCACGGAGAGAGTGGTGGATACATGGAACAGCCTTCCTGAGGAGGTCGTTGGGTCTAAAACAGTGGGGGAATTCAAACATGCATGGGACAGACACAAGGCAATTATAGTTGGGGGTTGCAGGAAGTAGGCTGTTGGTTAACTAAAATCTGCAGCTTATCCAGTAGGTAGGGATATGGGCAGACTGGGTGGGCCAAGTGGTCCTTATCTGCCGTCAAAGTCTATGTTTCTATGTAATGCCAAAGAACATACTCATATTGAGAGAAATAACCCTGGTAGCTGGCAATACGCATACCCAGGGTGGATGCAGCAAAGACTCTCTTACCTAAAGTATCTATCTTATGAGATTCTTTGTTTATAGGTCGAGCTGTAGTAGCCTGAGGGAGGACGACCTTATCATTCTTTGTCAAGACCACAATAGGGTCCGCAAAGGCTTGGGAGGCCAAAATGGGTTGATCCTTGGGAGCAGCGTACTTTCTATCTGTGGACTTAGCCACAGATGAAATGCGAGTGGGATTATTCTATACCATTTGAGAAAGTGTCTCAGAGGAAGGCTGTACCGGGGGAGTTAAATCCATAGGGATCTCCGGGACATGAAGGTATTGGAGCCTTAAAAGCTTCCCAGGATTGATATCTGTAGTCTGGAGAGAAAGAGTGAAATTCAAATTTTTCAGCAGAGACTTAAATGACAGGTCCTAGACCACAGGCTCTGCAATAGGATTAAATCCTGTTCCTTCCATGTCATCACCCAGCCTAAGGTCTGGGTCAGGCTCAATATCATCTCCTGACAGCCCAGGAGGGACTGTATGCACAGGAAAGGAGTGAAAATCAGAAGGAAAAGAGGAAGGAAAAAGGTTCGGAGTCGAGAAGCCCTGAAGACTGGAAGACGTCACACCAAGCCTCGGCCCGGAAAAAGAGCATGGCGCCGCCTGTCCCAGTGCAGCATACAGCGCCGACAGAGCCCTCGGCTGCGAGGATGGCGCAAACAAGCTGCACGGTGCTGAGGACGGTGCCAACAAGCAGCACTGCGGCGAGGATGGTGCCGACAAGCCGCACGGTGCCGAGGACTCTGCTGACAGGCTGCATGGTGCCGAGGATGGTGCCGACAAGCCGCACTGCGCAGAGGATGGCGCCGACAAGCCGCACGGCACCGAGTACTGTGCTGACAGGCCGCACGGTGCCAAGTGACCCATCGAAGCCGAAGGTGCCGAAACCAACACAGGGCTCTGAAAACTAGGATTTGAGGACAAAGAAGGAAGAATACCAGGAGATAGAGGCATCGGTGTGGCCCCCTGCGCCGCAGCCATGTGAGGGAGAAAACACCTGATTGCGGAGTTGACGGCACCGAAGAAGGCGCCACACGACTAGGGAGGCCCAACTGCCCTACCCAATCCCCCGAGGGCCACGGAGTGACCGGGCCAGGCAGCTGGACCAATCTCCGAGCCCATTGCTCCATCAGTGCGGCCCACTGATGAAACTGCTCATCTGAAGCCCTACCAGAAGGCGAGGAAGGGCTCCGATGTCAAAGAGGTCGGTGACCGAAAGCAGAAACCTGCGACTCTGGAGGAGGAGACCAGCAACTGACCCCAATGGCCGACCGTCGACGCACAGACATACCAGAGGGCAACCTCAAGTGATGCCTTCTCTTTTTTGACCTGTGGGCCGAAGAAGAGCTCAAGGCCGAATGGTGCAGAGAATCGGACCGTTTCCTTTTATGCTTCCGGGGACTGCCCTCCCGGGCATTGGACCATCCATTGTCACCCCTCCAGAGCGGTGGTGGACGGATCCAGCCCAGCTGACTGAACAGCTTTCATATGAAGTCTCCTTACCGTCACCTGACCGCTCGCAGTCGACTCAGTCAATGTAAGGCTGAGACTTCTTTCTTAAAAGAATAAATTATAGTAAGCGGTACTTATTGAGATATACTACAAAATAATAAACTGAAAACTATGCTGCTGGTTTGAAGTTGGACTCCCGGAGAACGGCGGCGTCGTCAGTGAAGTGCATCGGCGGCAGGATAAAAGGAACTGAGGCGGTTGGAGGGTCGGCGCAGAGATAGTCACTGCCGCTGAAGCCGAGGCTGTGTCGCAGCTCCTCGTGGCTCCATCTCTGGCACTGGCCCTCCTGCAAAGTTTGCTCCGCTGGGTCCTAAGCGCCTCAGTGTAGATCCCATCAGTGTGAATGAGTGGTGGGACTTTATGTCGGAAGATCACCCGGCGTGGAGTCGGCGGTAGCCGAAGAAGCGCTGCGTGACCAGGAAGGTCAATGCCCTACCCGTTCCCTTGAGCGGTCTGAAGACCTCGGAGTGACGGATCAGGCAGCTGGACCAACCTCTGAGCCACTGCTCCATAAGAGCAGTCCACTGGTGATACTGCTCGCCGGAAGCCCCTCCAATAGGTGAGAGGAGGCTCGATGTCGACCACGGAGACAGAAACTGGTGACTCCGACAGAGGTGGAGACCAGCGCCTGGCCCCAATAACCAACCATCGGCGGCGAGACACACAGAAGGCAACCTCAAGTGATACCTTCTCTTTTCGACTTGTGTCCGAGAGCTCGAGGCTGAGCAGTTGCGAGTGGGACTGTTCTTTATGCTTTTAGAGGACGCCCATGTCCCCGAGCATCGGACCGTTCACTGTCAGACCCTCCCTCCAGAGAGGGCAGTGGACCGGACCCAGCTCGGCTGACTGAACAGCTTTCATATGAAGTCTCCCCACCATCACCTGACCCGCTCATGGCCGACTCCGTCAATGGAGGGCTGAAGACTTCTTTCTTATAAGTAAAATATAATCAGTACTTATTTCAAAGATAAATTACAAAACAATAAACTGAAAACTATCCTGCTAGTTTGAAGCTTGACTCCCGTCGGGCGAGCGATGTTACTGAAGTGCACTCAATGGTGGGGAAAAAAGGAACCGAGACGGTTGGAGGGTCGACGCCGAGATAGTCTTTACCGCACGAGCCGGGACTCACAGTGCCGCTTCCTCGTGGCTCCATCTCTGGCCGTGCCCTCTTGAAAAGTTTGCTCCTGCTGGGTCCCTAGCGCCCGGTGTAGATCCCATTAGTGTGAATGAGCTGTGGAGACTCTTATGTCCAGGAAGAGAAGAGTTACATAAGAACTTACCTCAACAGTAGGTCTTCAAGAGAATCTCCTCCTCTAGGCTACATCTTTGGAACTATAAGCAGTCAGTGTCAGGTCCACTCAGAAAACGTTTTGCTAGCCAGGGGAAGCCCACAATGATGTACAGCATCTATGCATACGTAATGTGGGTGGCCCTATCACTCCTCAGTTCCCTGCCAAAGATTAGCCTCAGAGGACCTCCAGTTGTGAGGAACCAGGAGGTAAGACCAGCATCAGACATACAAGAGGAGGCATGGGCCTGGAGACAAGATGCTTGGAGTAAGGTTTAGCATCGGATATGACCCTCATTGAAAGCAAAGAGGAAAAGAAAGATGTACCACGGCCTAATGGAGAGAGTCTCTCAAAGTTATGAGGGTTACTCACCTGTAACCATAGTTCTCGGAGTGGTATATGGTGTACATCCACATTAGGCAGTCTTCCTTTCCCCTTAAATCTTGCTGGAATATCTTAAAGCTAAGCTCCTCCCACCCACTTGGGTGGTATCCTCCTCTGCTCTGCCCTGTGACGTCAGATCTTGCACACTGGAAGCAGGGATCTGTGTGCCACATGCCTGAGGATGTTGGGTGGGTCGTGTGGATATGCACCATATACCACTACAAGAACTATGGTTGGAGTGGAGGTTTCAGATGCAGGATCCCCTCATAAAGGTACAGGAGACATCCAGCTGAGCTATAGTGCGGTCACACATGGGCTCGTGGAAAGCAGAAATGGTCGAAAGGTGCATCTTGAGGGAGGAATACTGGAGACCTGAATCATGTAAGTGATCAGGTATTCCAGAATCTAGTTCACCAGACAGGTGAAGAGTCAGGTTATGCTTGGCAGCCATGGTAAACCACTTCCACTTCATGGCGTAAGTGGCATGGGTGGAAGGCTTCTAGGCGACCACAAGGATGTCCGCCACCCTATTAGAAACCCCGAATAGGGCGATAGCTACGTCCTCAGGAGCAAAGCATGCAGATGGAGGGACCTGAGGTTGGGATGAACCAGGGTCCCTTGATTCTGGATCAGCAGATTCCTGCAGAGGGGAAGAAGGACCGGAGGTTCCTCCGCCAGCTGCTGAAGCAGAGGAAACCATATTTGGCAAGGCAAGAATGGAGCTACCAGAATCATGCTGGCCCCAACCAGCTGTAGCTTGATGAGCACCCTCTAAATCAGAGAAAATGGAGGGAAGGCATAAACAAACCTCCCACTCCAGGAGAGGGACAACACGTCTCACCAGCAAACTCCAGGCCCTGGATCGAATGAGCAGAAATTGGGCATTTTTTCGTTGTGTGGGGATGTAAAAAGATCCAATTCTGGGTGACCCCATCTAGTGAACAGCTATTCAGTGATGGATGAGAAAGCTCCCACTCTTGCATAGTGGACTGAGTCTGGCTGAGGCTGTCTGCCAGAGTGTTTCACACTTCTGGGACGTGGACTGCCAAGAGGGTCAGACTGTGGTCCAGAGCCCAATACCACACTCTCATGATCTCCCTGCACAGAGGGTGCGAATTAGTTCCCACTTGCTTGTTGATATAGTACACTACACAGAGGTTGTCTCACTGAATCAGCAGCTGCCCCGGCATGAGGTGTTCTGAAAGGCCTACATGGCATACAGAACCGTCTGCATCTCCAGGATATTGATGTAAAGGAAGGCCTCGATCTGAAACCAAGAGCACTGTGTCTGAAAGGGACCCAGATGGGCTCCCCAGGCCATCCTGGAAGCATATGTGGTGAGGATCTGCTGAGGGAGGAAATCTGGAATGGGACCCCTTGCAAAGGTTCTGGGGATCCATCCACCACTGAAGCACCTGGCGAATGGGAGAGGAGACTAGGACTAACTGGTCTAATTTGTCCATCTACTGATCCCTGCACCCTGAGGGGTCCACTTAAAGATGCTGCGTGGAGTCTGGCCAGAGGAACAGTAGGGGTGGCAGCCAGCATTAAACCCAGAAGTCTCAGATACAGTCTGGTGGAGATATGCTGACTCTGGGTCACCTCCTGGGCCTGGGCCATGAGGCACTCTGCCCTGTTCAGAGGCAGGAAAAGTTTTCCCCTGTGCAGAGTTCAGAACCATCCCTAGGTATTGCAGTCCCTGGGACGGAACCAGGATGGACTTGGGCAAGTTGACCGTCCTCCCCAGGGAAAGGAACAGCTAAATGGTCCTGGTTAAGATTTCCAGAAGCTGGTCCCTGGATGGTGCTTTGAAGAGCCAGTCTAGATAAGTGAAGTTGTACATTCCCTAGTACCTGAGGCTGCAGCTACAACTGCTAAGCACTTAGTAAAGACCCACAGCGCAGAGGACAAGCCAAAGGGCAGCATCTTCAACTTTTAGTGTTCACCCTGAAAGAAGAACTGGAGAAACCTCCTGTGAGGAGGGAACAGCGAAATGAGCAGGTAGGAGTCCTGCATGTCCAGAGAGCACAGCCAGTCGCCCTACTTTAGCAGGGGCATCAGACCTGGCAAAGTGACCATGCACAACTTTTTGTACTGGACGTATAACTTGAGGTCTTTTAGATCCAGAATAATCCTCCAATCTCCAGTCTTCTTGGGGACCACAAAGAACCTGGAATAAAACCCTTTGTTCCTCTGATGCCTGGGTACCGGCTCTATGGCCTGTTTGCGCAAGACGGACTGTACGTCCTTCCGGAGTACAGACAAGTGGGCTGCAGGATAATGGGAGGCTGCTGGAAGGGTCTCTGGAGGATACTTCACAAGCTCCAAGGTGTGACCCTTTTCTATACGCTGCAGTATCCAAGTGTCTGAAGTTATGGTTCTACATTGATTCAGATGGAGCGAGAACCGACCTCTGACCACCACCTCTTGGCTGGGGGCCAGAAGGAAAAGTTACTTACCATAGTAACCTTGTTTCTCCCAGGGGATACTCCAATATTCATAACTGCTCTGTAGTATACCTTTAAGGTCAGATCCGCCCAGAGATAGAATGGTATGCTAATGATGGAATCATTGGTATGAGCCACTTTTCAAATGCTGCCACCTATCAACTACCTACATTCTAACACTCAGATTTCGTGGATGCCTGGAAAGACAGGGCCCAAAATTTAAAATATTTAAAATTTAATTTCAAAATTCCCCACCCAAACCTCCAACTGGAGGAAATATAAACTTATCATAAACAATCCCACCAGCTCCAATGTCAGAATCACCTGAAAAGGAGAAAACCAAAGAGCAAGTTCCAATAAAATAGAATGTGGCATGCAAACACTAAGATGCAGCATGAATACAGAGGCCACTGGTTCTTAAACGGGGAGGCAGGGTGGGAGAGTTATGAATACTGGAGTATCCCCTGGGAGAAACAAGATCACTATGGTAAGTAACTTTTTCTTCTCACCCCAGGAATACTCCAATATTCCTAACTCTTCTGCAGACTAAAATGCAGTACCTTAGGAGGCGGGAAGAACCTATTTTGGAAACAGGCTCTGCAGGACAGCAGTACCAAACCTGGCATCAGCCCTAGCCTGCATATCCAAGCTGTAATGCTTGACAAACGTGTTTATTGTTCGCCAGGTTGCTGCTTTACAAATAAAATGGTGACTATGCCTCGTTCAGGTTCAAAAGTCGGTCCTGCACCCAACCATTAAGTATCAGAGCGCTTGATGGCTCTCCCTTAACACAGTTACTTCTTTTAAATACCTAGAGTAACCCTTGATCGCACCTTAGTTTTGACCTGCACCTAGCCTCAGTCATTAAATCCATCAGTATTTAACATGGGCTGGCATATAAGGTGAGACATAGCCTAACACCCACGGCGAAGATGGCCATTACACAGGGGAGCCTAAGACCCAAATTGGCGTATGGGTTAATAGCCTTTCTGGCAACTACTGGAGGGCTCCTCTGAAAGTGGGATATCTGCTACAACAGCATTTGCTGTTTTGCTCTGTCTTTACCCAAACTCACTCACCGATGCACACTATATTCCAATCTGGGATGGTTTACCCCCTCAGCCTTCCGACAGTTTACTTCCTACTGTTTTGTAAAGCATATAATCTCCTCCCAGATACCTGACAAATTGGCTCTACTGCTCAAACATGTGACCTCTGCCTACCCACTGAGATCAGCTGACAAATCCCCTCTTGTCCAACCGAGATGTAAAACCAAAATGGGGGAGAATGCTTTCTCTAGCTGGGTCCCTAAACTATGGAACTCCCTTCCACTGAGTCTAAGAATCTCCCCTTCTCCACACAGCTTCAAACAGGAGCCTCATATGGTTCTTCTAAGCTCTGAACTCCGCTCCTTTTCTCTATCCACCCACTCCTGTACTGGTTCCTCTTAGTTGCCTACCGGCTCCAACCTCTACTACACTCAAACCTGCCTGGACATCTTGCTATTTCCTCTCTTCTAGCACTTACTCATTAGTTGAATGACTTATGACTATTAGTTATTTGCACTTATATTTCTGTTTTGTTACTACATATAGATTCCTGCAAATGTACTGTCATTGCTGAAAATGTTGTATAAGTGTACTATGTCTGACTTCACTTGTTCCGCATGATGTTTCTTGTATCTACTATACGTCTACATACTCTTTGTTGTAATCTCCCAGGTCATACCTGAAAATAGGCAGCTATGCTGTCTAGTGTACCTACCCGGTTAACAAAAACTAAATAAATAAATATCCACCAAGGGTACATCCCTCGCAGCTGTACCCATTGCACAGTAGGCTCTAAACCCTGCTGGAGCTTCCTTGTCCAACTCTGAATAGCAAAATTGAATGCACTGGACAATCCAATGAGAAATGGACCTTTTAGATGCTGGATTTCCCTTTCCCACATCCCCATAAGTGAGGAAAAGTTGTGTTCTGTCCTGCCTATGGGTCTTAGTGGCTGTCATGTAGTAGCTCAAAGCTCTTTTGACATTTAGGCTATGCAGCCTATGTTCACCAGAAGAAAAAAGGTCAGTGAAGAACACTGGCAAAGTAATAGATTGGTTGAAGTGGAAGTCTGAAAACACTCTGGGAAGGAATTTCCTATTGGTCTGTAGGGCTACCTTCTCCCTGTGGAAGGAAATGTAGTCCTTTTCAGTGCATAAAGCTTGAGCTAACTAATCCTTCTAGCTGAAGTAATGCATACTAGAAACACCATTTTCCATGTGACACACTTCAAAGGTGCTGAAAACATAGGCTCAAAGGTAGGGACCATGGGTTGGACAATGCAAATATTAAGGTTCCAAGCTGGCACCGATTCTCTCACCGGTGGATACATATGAGAAAGGCCCTTGAAGAACCTTTTAAATATGGGGTTTGATGCCAAAGAAACAGATTTGCCTGCAGATGCATAGGCCGAGACTGAAGCCAAATGAATCTTCAGTGTAGAAGGCTGTAAGCCTGTGGACTGTAAGTAGATGAGGTAGTCCAGTACCAACGGTACTCCTGCCTGGGTTGGCACTATACTCCTACTAGAGCACCAAATAGAAAACCTCTTCCATTTTCAGCATAGGTTTTCTAGGTAGAGGATTTCCTGTATCCTCGTAAGACATCCATAACTGGCTCAGAAAGGTCCTCAAAAGCCAAGCTTTGAGCCTGAGTGCCTTGAGGCTCAGATACAGGAACCTCCCTTGGTTGGAGGTCAGAAAACTGCCTCCTGGGAAGGTGTATTGGTTTGTCCACTGACATGGACAGCAATAGGGAGTACCATGGCTGTCTGGCCCAGTCTGGGGCTATGAGAATCATTGTTGCTGGCTGAGACCCGAGTTTCAACAGCACCCTGTATACCAGAGCAAATGGAAGGAATGCATACAGGAATTTCCCTGACCAATCCAGAATAAGGGCGTCCAGAAGAACCGTGCCAACTGCTGGAGGCCTGCAACAGAACTGTGTCAAGTGATGACTCGATGAGAGGCAAAGAGGTCTATTTCTGGAGTGCCCCACCTCCTGAATAAGGTCTGCACCACTTGCCTGTTCAGGGACCATTCGTGATGGTCCTGGCTGATTCAGCTCAGGGTGTCTGCCAGAACACTGTCTTTGCCTGGTAGATGAATGGCCTGTAGTGAGGAGCCCAGTGAGTAAGCTAGGGTCCAAATTCTCATGGCCTCCGTGCAAAGGAGGCTTGACCTTGCTCCCCCTTGCTTGTTTATTTAGTACATGGTGGTAGTGTTGTCTGTCCTGATTTACACTACCTTTCCCTGTATCAGTGGCTTGAAAGCTTGCATTGCCAGAAACACTGCCCTGAGCTCTAACAAGTTTATGTATAAAACAAACAGTCTCTGCACTTGACCAAGTGTCCTGGGTAGTGTGCTCTGCTAGGTGAGCCCCCCAGCCCAAGAGGGATTCATCTGTTGTGAGAATCACTGGTGGAAGTTCTTTTGGAAAGGAACCCTTCTCTGAGGTTGGTTTCTCTTTCCACCACTGAAGAGCTTGGATAAATATTTTTGTTACAGGAACGAGTTTGACAGGAATCCTTTCTTTGGCACCAATGAGCTCTTAAGTGAAATTGGATGGCCCTCATCTGAAACCTGGAGCCTAGCACTGTGCATGTTGCAGCTGCCATGTGGCCCAGAAGTTGAAGAAAATGCCTTGCAGGCCTTGGGACATCGAGCCTGAAAGAACCTGCTAACTGCAGCATGCTTTTTACCCTGTCTCTAGGAAGAAAGGCTCTGCCCACTATGGTATTCAATTCTGCTCCTATGAACTGCAGAATTTGGGAAGGAAGAAAAACAGATTTTTCTAGATTTAAAAGGAAACCCAGAGAGTGCAGAAGCTGCTGAGTGAGCTGTAGGTGTTCTGCTAACTGTTGTGGTGAATTTCCCACCACCAGTCAGTCGTCTAGATATGGGGATACTGTGACACCTTGTCTGTGCAGATGAGCCACTACCACAGCCAGACACTTTGTGAACACCCTTGGTGCTGAAGTGAGACCGAGAGGTAGAGCTGAGAACTGATAATGACAGGAGTCTGAACCTGAGATACTTTCTGTGAGACTCTCTTATGGGGATGTGGAGATATGCAACTTTTAGGTCCAATGATTGCCAGCCAATCTCCTTTTGGAGTGCTGGTAGAATCCGAGACAAAGTTACCATTTTGAACTTTGGTTTTGCTAGGAACCTGTTGAAGACCCTGAGATCCAAGATAGGTGCAGCTCTCCATTTTCTTTGGTGTGAGAAAATACCTTGAGTAAAGTTCTTTTCCCTGATGCAGAGGCACTGGTTCCACTGCTTTTAGTGAAAGAAGGTGTTTCACCTCTTTTTCCAGCCTTTTGCTTTCCAGGAGGGAAGCTGGTTTAAAACTCTGATTTTTTGAACAGGGAGGACTTGAAACTTAAAGACAGGCCCTGATCCATTATCTCCAGAACCACTTGTCTGTGGTGATGGTTTTCAATTCTGGAAAAATGGGTCAGCCTGCCCTACTGAAAGGAGAGGCAGCCTGATTGATGAAGTCAGGAGGCCTGCTTGGATTGGGGCTGAGACTGGGCACCACGCCTGGCACCTTTTCTGCCCCTACCCCTGAAATACTCTTGCTGCGGGTATTGGGGTGCCTAAGGAAGTACCATGTCCTGATAAAAAGGCCTGGAATGGAACTGTCTGCCTCTACCTCCCCCACTGAAAGGTCTTGAGGAGGTGGAGTGTCCTTCTTTTACAGAATTGCTATGGAAGGTGGCTGTATACTCATCCACCTTCTTCATATAGGACTCTGTATGGCTGCCAAATAGGGAAGTGCCCTCCACAGGAAAATCCAGTCTTATTCTGGGTATCCTGCTTGAGGTTTGTGGCTCTCAATCAAGCAAACCTTCTCTGTGCGATGGTATTTGCCATCCACCTTGTAGCAGTCTCATTACTGTCTGCTGCCATCTGGAACTGGTATTTGGCAGCTTCCAGGCCAAACCTAGCAGTTTCAGTTAGGTCTGCTCAGCCATGTCCAGGACAGACTGCCAGAGAAGCCTTCTGGCACTGGGCTGCATAGGCCTCATAGTTAGCTTGCCTAATGGCCAGAGAGGCTGACAGATAACCTTTTTTGGCCATACTTTCAATTTTTCGAGAGTCCTTCTCTGTTAGGGTGGGAAGCCAGAGGGACTTTTGCCTTGTCACTAGCTGCAGCATGCACCACTCCCTGGTGGTCAGGGTGTGAAAGTAAGAATTTAGCCCCTGTTCTGTCACGCTGATACTTTTTATCCAACCTTTTGTTCAAAGGAGGGACAGACCCAGGGCTTGGAGTTTTAAAATATCTCTTTTAAAAAACCTGTTTATGGGGAGTGACAGTTTTTTTTAGTAGGAGTCAGCCCCATCATTTCCAGAAATTCAGCCTGCTCCTCATCCTCTATAGCTTCAGAGGTAGGGATGTCCAAGGCATCAGCAATTTTCCTGATAAAGGAAAAATGAGAAGAAGAAGAATCTTCTATAGTCCTGGGATGGGAGCCAAACTCCTGTTCAGGGGAGACCTCAGGCTCTATAGGCTCACCTTCTTCTTCCTCCTCCTTCTCCTCACCATGCTCCTCAGGAAAGGAGGGTGGGTTGGAGGGTGCAGGAGTCTGGACCTGGGACTGTGCAAACACAGTCAGCAGACCCTGCAAAGTTTGCATTATTTTTATTGCCTGTGCTATCTCTGAAGGAGAAGGCACAGTGGCAGGCACCAGAGAAGTCCCCTTTTCCACAGGGGTTCAGTGTGCTTTGTTTTCTTTACTTTTTTCCTGGAACTGGCGAGCTAGCCGGTTCAGAGGGTCTCTTTTTACCTGTATCAGGGGTAGAAACAGTTGAAGTTGTGGTGTCACCCACAGACCCTGAGGGTTTCGGCTGGTCAGAGCCAGAGGGACCCTTCAATTTCTTATTTTAATCTCTCCAGACGTTTTTCAAGCGTCTTTTCAGGAAAAGATTTGCAAATTCACAATTCGTTTTTAAATTATCAAAACCAAGGCAGAATACACAAATAGAGTGCTTATCTGCCTTGGCAAAAACGTCACCACACTCAGAACAGTTTTTAAAACCAGGTTCTCTGGTTCTCTTTTTAGGTTTTCTCACATACTGAGGAAAAACCGCAACCGCAAAACACTAAAGGTTTTTAAATTCGAAAAACAACAAAATTATCGGTTGCGGTCAGTTCAAGAATCGATCAGAGAAACCGAGCGGAACTGGGAACCGATAGAAATAGAACCGGGATTAGTGGTTCGAAACCAAAGTTATCGGTTCTAAAAAAAAACAAAGATTTTAATACATAAAACTTACAGAAATTAGTATATAAATGTGGAAGAAAAAAAAAAAAACTAAAAGTACCTCGGTTCCTCAGCGGTTATCCCGAACCGTGAGAAAACGAGAAAACAACACAAAACTAACTAAATAAACTAATAGTTATTAAAATAACACTGATAAGAGGCAGCAAATAAAAATAAATAAAATATACTTAAGTATTTGTTATTAATTAAGGCTTCTCTGACTAGAGGATGATGAGAAAATCTCCAGGCATCTGGTCTTGACAGGCGGAGAGAGAAATCTGAGGGTTAGACTGTAGGCAGCTGATAGGTGGCAGCATTTGAAAAATGGCTCATGCCAATGATTCCATCATTAGCACAGCATTCTATCTCCGGACGGATCTGACCTTAAAGATGTACTGCAGAAGAGTTAGGAATATTGGAGTATTCCTGGGGTGAGAAGAGGGGGGTCTGGCAAGGAGTCAAGTTGAGGCGAATCCAGCTGCGGGGGCTGATCGGTCGCCTCTGGGATGCTTGGCAGTGGCTCCAGCACTGGAGGGGGCAGGGAGGGCAACAGAGGCTCTTCTTTTGCCTTGAGGCCTGGAAGCTGCTTTCTGTCTGCTAGGTGCCCGATGAAAAGGAGGGCACTGTTTACCTTTCTGCTGCTGAGTATGATGCAGCGAGTGAAGAGACTTAATGGCTCTGCCTGAAGCCTGCAAATCATCAGTGATGTCCTGGACATCAGGGCCAAAAAGCTTGGTCCCATTAAAGGGGGCATTCAGCACCTTTGGCTGAACGTCCATGGCAAAGCCAGAGATCCGCAACCAGGAGTGCCTATGTAGGCATATACCTGAGGCAGCTGCCCTGGTAACAGTGTCGACTAAGTCATAAAGGGCCCACAGAAGGTGCTTACTGACATCTTCTGCTGTCTGTAAGCATTGGAGGAGCTCCTGCTTCTGAGAGCCCTCTGGAAAGGCCTGGGCAGCAGCCTCGCCCTTCTTCCAGTTGGTGTTCTGATATTTCACCATGTGGGACAGGTGATTTGCAGTCCTCAACTCCAGGGTGGAGGAAGCATAAACCCTCTTACCCCAACGATATATACTAACATACTAAAATGCCAGCAGAATAGTCCTAACGGTCTCTCGAGTCTGCTCGATTTTCAGCACCCACACAGAGGGCCGATTCTGGTGTCCCCCCCCCCTTGGGTTATACTGCCCCCAGTCCCAGATGTTCCACCTGCATTGTGCCTGGTCAGATTTACCCTTCCCTGTACCTGTTCTATCCCCTCTTAAACCCGTCCACAGTCTCCATCTCTACCAGCTCCCTGGGCAGTGCATTCCATGGCTCCACTACTCTTTCAGTGAAATGACATCTCCTCCTCTCCCCTCTGAGCCTGCCCCTTCCAGCTTACACCCATGACCTCTTGTTGCCCCACCCTCCTTCCTTTGCAGCACCCTGACGGGGCCTCCTTTACTGATCCCTTTCATGTACTTAAATACCTCTATCATGTCCCCCGTCCCTCCTCTCCTCCAGGGTGTACATGTTGAGCTCCTTGAGCCTCTCCTCATAGGCCCTCTCCCCCAGGCCCCAGATCATTTTGGTTGCCCTCCTTTGGACCCTCTCTAGGAGTGTAATGTCCCTCTTTAAATGTGGTCTCCAAATTGTACACAATATTCAGTGTGGCTAACCAAGCAGTTGTACAGTGGAAAGATCACTTACACCTTTCTGGAGGTAATCCCCCTGGCGATGCATCCCAGCATCCTATTTGCCCTTGCCGCTGCCCTCCTACAGGTCTCAGAGTTGTTCATTTTGACATCTACCACTATCTCAAGGTCCCTCTCACCCTCCGTGACTTGAATCATGTCTCCTCCCAGGGTATACCCCTGGCCTGGATTTCTGACTCCCAGGTGCAGAACCTTGCACTTCCCTGCATTGAATTTTAGCTTCCATTTTCCTGACCACCTTTCCAGAGCCTCCAGGTCCTCCTGCAAGGCCACCCTCACCACATCCCCATCCACCACTGCACCCAGCTTTGAGTCATCTGCAAAGCGACTCATCTCACTCCTGATCCCCCTCCTGATGTCTCAGATATAGGCGTTGAACAGAAGTGGCCCCAGCACTGACCCCTGGGAACCCCACTAGTAACACACTTTGGGGATGAGGCTAACCCTCCAACCACCACCTTCTGATGCGCTCGAGAGCCAATTTCCTATCCATCTTAGCAACTATCTCCCTACCCCCATTTCCTTCAACTTAACCAGCAGGCCACTGTAGGTACGAATAAAAACCCTTGCTAAAATCCAGAAAGAGGGCGTCACTGGCCTACCCTGATCCAGAGCACTTCGTCACCCAGTCATAGAACTCAACAAGATTTGTCTGGCACGATCTTCCCGTGACAAAGCCATGCGCTACTATCGTCCAAGTACCCAGTTGCTCCAGTAACCCTCAGGCATTTCCTTGACAATACCCTCCATCACCTTGCCGACCACTGATGTCAGGCTAACAGGCCTGTAATTTACTGCCTCCTCTCTTGACTCCCCCTTGTGGATCGGCATGTCATGGGCCTCCCTCCAGTCTTGGGGCACCCACCCAGTCCTCAGAGAGATGTTGAAAAGCTCCGCTAGAGGGACTGCCAGTCCCTCAGCACCCTGGGCTGCATCTCATCTGGCCCAGGTGCTTTCTCCGTCCGAAGGGACCTGAGGGCTTCCCTTACTCTCTCTCTACTGGGATTTCAGCCTCCTCATCCCCCTTTTCATCATGCACTGCTGGGTCCCCACCTGTCTGTGGTGGACACTCCCTTTCCCCAGACCCATCAGGGCCCTTGGTCTCTACCGGTCTCACCCCTTGCTCCGGTTTGCCCCTGCTCCCCTCGCAAGATATAGCCCTTCCATCCCCCCTGGTATAAACTGAGGCAAAGTACTCATTTAGGACTTCTGCCTGTTCCCCTGCCTCCTGTGCCCAACCATCCCCTACCCTTATCTTGCTGATCTGCCCCCTTACTTTCCTTTTCTCCCCTATGTATCTAAAGAACCTCTTGTCCCCCCTCTGGATCCCACTGGCCAAGGACTCCTTTTTGCCTTAGCTGCTCTCACCACCCTGGTGTCTCTCTTGGCTGTCAGCTCATATTCCTCCTGATCCCTTTCCTCCTTAACCACTTGAGCACCTATGGGCCGCCTTCTTTCCCTCACCACCTCCTGTACCTCCAGGTCCACCAGCAGGATTTTCTGGCCTTACCAGACTTACACCTTTCCTTGTGCAGGATCTGGTAACCTCCTGTATTCCCTCCTAATGACCCCCACCTGCTTTCAGCATCCATATCCGCCTTATCTTGTCTAGATGATCTTAAGGATCCTTCTCATCTCCCTGAAGTCTGCACCCTAAAGTCGATTACTATCGTCCTTGTTTGGCTTTCTTCCCCCCCCAGGTCCAGGAAGAACCAGACTGTGGCGTGATCACTCCCAGCCAACGGGTCCCTCACCTCTAGGCCCCTAATCTGATCACTGTCCTGCCAGGACCACGTCCAGTGTCTGCACCTCCCTACTTGGCTCACCCACCTGTTGTGTCAGAGACGCACCCTGGAAAACGTACAGAAGCCTCTGCTCTCTGGCCACTGGTGATGTCATAGTCCCCCAGACTGTTCCTGGCATACTGAGGTCCCCCACTACTATTACCGTTTCCTAATCTACAGTGTCCCTCGAGTTTTGCCACGGAACTTTCTTCTAGGACCTCCGCGAGTGCTGGTGGTCTGAATACCACTCCGACCTGTACTCTCTTACCCCGCGTCAGCAAGCTGGCCAGATAGTCTCCATATTCCCTCTGCCTCCTCTACCCCTCCAATACCCACGGCATTTCTGACTAACAGTGCCACACCACCACCCCTTCCCACCCTCCTATCTTTTCTGAACATAGTGTAGCCCTCCAGATTTAGGTCCCACTCATGCCCTTGAGTGGCCCAGGTCTCAGTGACTGCTGCCACATCTACCTCCCCCTCAACTAGCACTGCCTGGAGCTCAGGCATTTTATTTCCTAAGCTCCTGGCATTTATCAGGACCACTCTCCACCCCTTTTCCCTCCTCTCCTTTCTCCCCTTGAGCTCCCATTTCTCAGCTCCTGCACCCTACCCAATGACCCAGTTCCATATCTCCCTAGAGGAGTGGAGACCATGTCCCTCATTTATCGTATCTCTGCTGGCACTGCCCCTTTTGATCCCTCCCCCTTCACAAGTTTAAACCCCACCTTTCGCTGATGAACCCAGCTAGTTTGAGCTTTAGGATTTCCTTCCCTCAAATTAAGGTGGAGCCGTCCCTAGCATACAGCCCTTATCCTCCCAGGTCTCCCCCAGGCCATACCCCAATTCCCACCACTCCTTAATCTTCATCTTGTTTTCCCACTAGCCCTTGGCACGGCAGGATTTCTGAAAGGAGATCTTACACCTATGGAAAGGCATACCTGGCCAACTCCCGGAACCTTGCCTGACTTTCTAATTTACTATTACCATTTATGTCGTTTGTCCCCAGTGCACTAGAATGTCCGGGGTCCCCCGATTCCCTTGCCAGTGAATACAACCCATGCTTGGCCTTATGCACTGTCAGGCCTGGGTGGCATTTGGTTCTGATCAGACAGCTTTTACCCTCCTCCTGCCCCTCCTACTGTATGCTCTGATCATGGAGTCCCCCAATAGCAGTACTCTAACTTCCCCCTTGCCTTCCTGTTCACCCCTTGGGTTCCCCCTCCCTCCATGCCCCTCATCATCCCTTCATCCAGATTCTCCCCTCAACCGGCTCCTCGCACCTCCCACAATCTGGGTGTTGAAGGTAGCCCCTTCACTACTGTCACTGGTTATCTCCTCTACCCGTGTCCAGGCCTTCTTTATCCCCCCCACCCAAGTATCTTTCTCTATCTCTTTCCCCACTCCTTACTAATCCATCCGTCCTATCTGTTTGCCTATTTGGCTTTCTGCTCGCTATCATCCCATTTACGTCCTGCGCTTTCCTGCCTGTCGTGCTCCCCTGTTCCATACCATCAGCCTCCTCCTTGTTCCCCTGATCCTCCTTTTTCTTCTCTCCTCCTACCCCTCTTCCCCCATCCTGTCCAGGACTCCCTCTGTTGTGCCCTTGACACTTGCCCTCTATACCTGTTCTATCTGTCCCTACCCCAGCTACACCAGCAGCAGCATAGTCTTTCCTCCTCTTCCTCCCCCCACACACCCTTCTTTTACCAATGAGCGTAGAGGGTTGGTTAAAACAATTTGTGAGCCTTAGGCCACCCCCCAGTGCACCCCCTGTCCCTACTGCCTCTTTCGGTTTCCTTTGGACAACCACAGACTCTTGCCTACTGCTGTGGGAATTTCCACCTTTTGGGCCCCATCTGCCAGAGTCCCCGAGCGCCCTCTGTGTACCCCCCTTCCCTCCTCTGCTAGTGTGAACACCACTCTTCACTCCTTCCCCAGCTTGGGAGGCCCCAGCACCTAGTGCTTCCATGTAGGTGACCGCTTGTCTCCTACCTCTCCAATCCTCCCCACAGCCCCAGCTGCCTTCAGATCCCATCTACCTCCTCCTTAAGCTGTGACAGCTGGTAGCACACTGGGCATCCCCCAAACTTCCAAGCCCAGTCCAGTATCATGGCAGCACACCGCGTGCACCCAACCATCCACCCAAAGATAGCTGCTCTAGTGATATGCGGTCCCTTCCCCATCATCACAGCAGTCTTTTTTAGGCCAAATTACCAACTCAGTGGCTGTACAGTTTCTCGGGCTACCAGTACCTATACCTAGGCAATTTACCCCATACAACATGCAGACCTTTAAACTTGCAACACTTGGGTGGCTCAACTTTTTCCCATCTGACTATTTGCCTTAAGAGTTAGTTTACAGGGGAGGATTACAACTTCCTAAGCTCCTCTCCCAGCCTTAAAACCCACCCCCAGTGGCTAGAACTACATGAGCTGCACCCAAGCCTTTTCCTCCAATTGCAGGGCAGGTTTCCCCTATAAAGGAGGGTGGGGGAGGGTGGGATTTGAGCCACACCGACTCAGCAGAGTATATCAGTCCTGTGTCTGCCCCTCACTGCACCTCCAGCACTGCAACCTCCTCCGGAGGAAGGTCCCACACAAAACAACACTTATTAAACAAGTCAGCAGTCCTGCTTAAAGTCCACAGACTGATAAAATTTAAAGCTTATCCAGCTACTAAAAATCCCCAGCTGCTCAGCAAAAGCAGGTTCCCACAACCTCTACCAGCCCCAACTGTTTCTGCAGAACTGCTATGTGAGAAGCCCTGGTATTTAAGTCTCTATGTGCTGTAAATTGATCCTGGCTGAGAAAGACAGAACTTTCCAGAAGCTGCTCACAATACCTGTAGAAAAGATAAATGAATATCCAGCTTCCTCTATGGATCCCCCCACACAAAACAAAACTTATTAAACAAGTCAGCAGTCCTGCTTAAAGTTCGCAGACTGATAAGAATTTAAAGCTTATCCAGCGAGACTCCATGTCTGGGGGGATGGAACTAAGGTGTCTGTCTCAGGCTGGGCTATATAGTAGGGAAACCCTTGAGGGGCATTATAGAGCTTATCTGCCCTCCTGGGCAAGGCTGACACCATATCCGGACAGTGCCAAGCAGCAGTGGCAGCATTCCTCAAGGCAGGCAAGATGGGAGAGCGATCTTGAAGGAGACTCAGGGATCTCCAGAAATCTACAAAATCTTTCCTGGTGACATCCTTCTCCTCTGTATGACAGAGGACAACTGCTTCATTATGTTGAAGAAGGTAAGGTTCTCTGGAGAGACCTAGGGGTGTGTTTGACTAAGTCCTCGCTGACTGAGGAAGCAGTGGACTTATCTGAGAGAGAGTTCCTCCTCCTCCTCCTCCTCATCTGGCAGAATGAGGTCAGGGTGATAAATCTCCTCAATGTACACCTCTTTTAAATCCAAGTCTGATGTGCGATGCACCAGCGTCAAGTGCAGGGGTATCCTCGTCCGGCCGGTGGGGAGTCGACGCTGAAATGGCTGTTGCGGCATGACGAGATAGGCCTGGAGGCACCTAGGTGGTTTACAATCACGGAAGTGAAGTTGGTGAGGATCTCATTGAGATCGACGTGCGTCGAGCCCCGTGTCGATGGTGGGGAGGGGGTTGAAAGTGCCGGGAGCGAGGGCTAGGCGGCAGGGCCCTGAGAGCCAGAAGAATCAGATGCCTGAAGGCCTGGAGATGCATCAAGCTGTGTCAGGATGGTTGTCTTGCCCATCGTCAATGGAGGAGGGACAGATGACCTGGAGGTTGATGACTGGCCGCCCTGAGAATCAAGACTTCAGAGCAGTCGGTATGGGCCAGGTAGGCACAGAGGCCTGGACAGCAGATTTGTGTGTTGACAGCACAGCCACTGATGAAGCTCCCCTGGTAGAAGAGGATGAGGAAGCCATCGGGGAGCAGGAATGCCGCTGTGGGGAGCGGTCCCAATCTCAATCTCTTTTATGACCTCCCCCTGAGGACTTGTCTCAGGCCTTGGAGGCATGGGAGCTTGACAACCCTACTGGCGATTGAGAGGCTGGGACCCCTGCCCAGAACTGGCTACCTGATGTTCCGTCAAGAAATTTTTCGGGGGGGGGGTGGCTTAGCAGCTGAACACAGCAGACACATCTTTGCAGAGCTCCGTCAAACTTTTATTTATTTATGTTTTTGGTAACCAGGTAAGTGCACTGATCCAGAGGACCATTTTCAGTCATGACCTGGGCCACAGGGTGGAGATACAGTGAGAACATTAGCGGACAACACTGTACATTATGGTAATCAGTCAAGTGCAAACAGTTATGAACAGTAAAAAAGAAAGACAAAATTACTTGTATACAGGTTTGGCAGATAGAAAGAAAGAAGAATACAGGCAGGAAGCACAGAGGAGAAAGTAGTTAAGCATTTGTACTCAAAATACAATATGGTACTCAGTAGATTAGGCCTTTGCACACAATGTACATTATGGTAATCAGTCAGTTTACATTATAGTAATCAGTCAACTGCAAACAGTTTTGTACAGGGGAGAAAAACAGGCATAAATCACATATAGTGTACAGTCATTAGCAAATTAAAGAAACAGAATACAGGCAGAAGTACAGAGGAGGAAAGTAATCAAGCATTTGCGCAAGCTAGACCAGGGGCAGTTGAAAAAAATCAGCGGACACACTGACAATTTGTCTAGGGTAGACTTGCCTTTAGTCCTGGCATACTGCCGGAGCAGGCCGAGTTGAGAAAGCCTACTGTGTAGGTTGTGCGAGACAGAAACAGAGTTGTAATGTGGGGTGGTACACAGGACAGTAGGGGGCATAGGTGAAGAAAGAAGGGGGATAGCAGCTACTGATTGGGTAGGCTTAAGGCAGTTTTGGGTTCCTGTGCAGCCCAGCAAGCATTTGCAGGTGGACTCTTCCAGTAGCCAGTCCTTAAAGTGCCTGGAAAAGTGATTTGAAACTACATTCAGCTGTGATATTGCCATACAAGGCTGAATAGTGCAGTGGGAGTGAAAATGGGAAAAACAAAGAACAATCCAACCTCCGCAGACTTTTTTAAACCCAAGTCCTCTCAGCCACGGGACGGACGGACGGATGGCCTACTCAGCAGGAGTGAGCCTCGAGTAATGGTAGTGCTGGTACTCAAGAGATCTTGCTTGCTACAGTTCACTCGACTCTGATCCAACTGGCCAGGACAGTGCAAGATATGGATAAAAAGTTGGACACCCTTACCCCCAGGGTTAGTTCCCTTGAGACGAGGGTGGATGTTATGAAACAGGCGATGCAGCGAACAGAAAGATCTACCGGCCAATCCTATGAAGCAGCATTCAAATTAATAAAAGACCATTCTTTACTGAGGATGAGACTTGAGCAGGTGGAAAACCAAGCTAGCGAATGGAACGTTTGTATTACTGGGCTCCCTGAGCAAAAGGAGGGCGAGAACCCTGTGGGCTTCGCTCACACCTTTTTACAGCAGCTTCTGGGGCTGATGGAGGACAAACCATCTTTTACCTTGGAAACAGCCTATCAAGTTACCCCTCGGAGGGCCCTGCCTGGAAGTACAGGGCCTAGGACTCCAGGTGGTATGTACAGGGTCGGAGTCATGGTTATAGCCTTAATTTAGCCAAATGGAGACAACTTAAATATCAGGACTCTGACATTTCCGTGTTTCCAGATCTCTCTCTTTTGCCACGAGCAGAGGTGGAAAGGCTTCGACCAGGTGCGCTATTCTCTCGAGGACAGAAGATCCAGCACCAGTTGCTTTTCCCTGCAAGACTTAAAGTCTCCTGGAATGGGCGTACTTACATATTTAGTGAGCCTGCTGACGTCGCCAAGCTACTAGAACAAATGGAAAAGGATGTGGACGGCACTGCAGGAGCTTCGTCTGGTGAGACACATAATGGAGCTGAGTGACGGTGGTGTTGAGCCCATGGACACCCTTTTGTGAATATATATATGTAGCTGCTCCGGTTCTTTGGATGTGAGCAGTACTCTGATTTATGCTGCCCTGTTCTGGCACGGGAGATTATATTCATCTTTACTGTGATGGTGCTATGACTAACTGAAGCCCGCTTTATCATCCTATATATGGCACCTTGATGTTGGGACTCGACTGTTCTTGTGACCGTTTCATTTTTTTTAGTGCCTATAGTGATTTTTCATTATGGGCTTCCGACCTTTTAGTTATGGGACTGCACTAGGACTCTGCCACCTCGATGTGTTACTACTCTTATGGACACGGGGAGCGCTAACTTTAGAGGGAAGGCCTATAGTTTAATGTGTAGTTCTTTTTACTGTTTGGCTTAAGTTTCACACTGTTTGCTGAAACTACATAAATGGTTATGTTTGTGGGCTCACTTTGGGGGTTACCTCTTGAAGTTTGTTTTTTCTTACTTGTATTCAAGTTCAAGGTGGGATACCTATCTGCTTTTTGCTGTGCTGTGATATGGCGTATAGTCATTATAATATCTTTTATTGGTATCCTGGGATATCTCTTAGCTGTGATTAGCCTTGGAAATACTATTTCTTAATGTGTGTATTTGTATTGGTACTTCCCTCTATGGCTATGCTGTATAAACTAAGAGGGCATCTTATTTATCACTGTAACAGTAATGTTGATAATTTATTCTCATGTCCCTCTGTGTCATGCCTTACTGTAAGTTTCTTTATGAAATTTATAAATAACATTCTCCTTGTAACCATCACTAACACTCCCAAAATTGCTTCCTTCAAAACTGCCCTTGAACCACCTGTTCAACACCCACAGCTGTACCTGTAAACAACAGGCCGCTCACCTATCACTAAGGTACTTCGACAAAGTCCTCTGTCGAAGTGCACGCAGTCCAAAGTCCCCCAGACTGCCTCCCCCACCATCTGGTTTCCTTCCTTCCTTCCCCGTGCCAGATATCTGCATTTATGTAACTACTGTTTATGAAATGTACAAAACTTATGTAACAATGTATGTATTCAACTGTGTGAAATCTGTGTAAATCTGTATGTCAACCTCTCTGTAATACTGTAACACTGTTGTCCTCTCTGTGACGTGTACCTTTGTAAACGACCTCCTGCTCAAAGGTTGTAAATCCGATTGTGCAAATAAATAAATAAAAAGACATTTTTAGAGCCTTCTCGTCACCTGAGGTTGTTTGATTAAACTTCTGGCAGAGTTCACAGTCAGAAACTTTGTAGACAGGCCCCAATACAGTAGACACATAAGGAATGCTCATCTGTGGAGGCAATCTTCTTTCTGCAGTGGCAGCGAGGAGAGAGATGTAGAAGAATAGTTCTCAACATAAACAAAATAAAGAAGCACTAATAAAAGAAATTCCAAAGTAAGTTTTAATTAGAAAAAATTGTAGGCAAAAAGGTGTAAGCTGTGTGAGCGTTCCACGGAGACCCGTGTGAACTGAGTTGACTGCGGGAAAGAACTCAGGAGGGAGCAGGGCCGCTCACACCTTTGTAGAGTAGGTGACATTATCACACGACGTTGGCATGGGCGTCCCCAGTTGTACTGCTGAAAATCTTTCGTGTGGATTCTCCTTCACCGACGGTTAAGTTCCTACAGTGTGACGTGATGACTGAGATACCCCAGAAGATGACCGTCAAGTGCTGGGAGGATGGTAGCAGAGACTGTTTGAAGTTCACCAAGATCCCTATTGAAGTCAGGAACTGAAAGCAGTGGCAAATGTTGATGTCTACCTTGGATGGAAGGTTATTTATGGGCTTTTAGAGCTGTGCAGACTGTGCTGGTTTCGGCCATTATCACCTCAGACGCCTCAATGGATTGCTGCAGTGGAAACTCAATAATATGGTCCGTCTTCTCCACTCCTCTTTCTCCCCACCCCTTCTAAAAGTTTTGTGGCGCTCTATATAGGAACCACAATTGTCTACCTCTATTGGCCCACAACTGGTCCCACTATTAAATACTGGTGAAAACCACATCTCAAACTTAAAACATATGCTAGCCCCTCCTCAGTTTACTCCTTTATGGGGGAATTTTAAGATACAAGCAGGTCATAACCCCCTTCACTACCCTCTGTGGAAAGTTCATGGGATTCATTGGGTGAAAGATCCACTGGAGCCCCGTACTCAAATTCTAGATTCATATTTATTTTATTTTATTTACTGAAAAGTTTCACCAGGAAAGGCACACTGAGCAACAAGTTGCTCATCTCCTGGTGCATCCCTGGGGTGAAGGGTAGTACAGTACAATCAAACAACACATTTACTAATGACAAGGAAGCAATTGATATATTAGAATGGAATTATACACAAATGAAAAACAAAATAGTGCTTAAACAAGGTTACATACAATGACTAACTAAGAGAGCAAATAAGTGCTTGCTGCAACAACTTAGATAATGCAAAGATTTGAGCAAGGCAAATATTTTTCGAGGCTCCCAATCCCGGAGGCCCTGGGCGCCACACACAAAACTATTCATAAAAAAATAAGGCACATACATAAATTTCATTTTTTCATTTTTATTGAAGGGTTAGACCATTGAGAATTTACTAATTTAAAATGGTAACCCATGGCAAAGCAAATAAGTTACAATAATACAAAACATACAGGACTATCAGTACAAAATACAAAATTTAAAGCACATATAGGTACAATTTACAGCAATAAACAGTTTTGTAAATATTAGGACATTGTTAACCAAGCTGAGTACAACAACACTGTGATTTCATTGAATCAATAAACCATTGTGTAGGTGCTGTCTTGACGGCGGGAGAAACAGAACTGAGGTCGCGGAGGTCTTTCTATTTCTGGCCACCCACGAGCACCACACAATATGTCGGCCTTGTGGGTGGCACCGGCCCCTCCTCAAAAAAAAAAAGTCTCCCACAGAGTGCCAGTCTCCGGCAGACACCCAACAGTGATGAATAGTGAAGACTGACACAGGTAAAATCTATGGTTCCTGTATAGGGCGCAAAGCTTGGGGCGCAGCTTTTTCAGGATGGCGACATGTCCAGAAGAGGGCTATGTGCTCGTTGGGGCCTCCCTCGCTTAGCCTTTTGGAAATACCTCCAACTGCGTAATGCCATACTTCCCATCTTACATGTTTTGTGCTCCAATACCATCAATACTGTCTCTTGCTAGCTCTCCTATAGAACAGGCTTGGCTGGTAAGATTTACTCCTGTATTAGAAATACCCTTCTCAAACCGTCCATGCAGTTCAGAAAACCTGGGATGATATGTTACAGACCAATATTATCAGAGTCAGATTGGAAGGCCTGCTGGGGATTTGCACATAAGACCTTTAAAGATCTAAGGAATAGATTAATTCAAAACAAAATCCTACATTCTTGTTATGACACCTCATGCTCTCTACAAAGCCAAACTACTTCCCTCCAATTCCTGTTGGTGCTGCGGTGTAGCAGGTGGCAATCTCCATCACATCCTTTGGTCTTGTCCTGTTATTGAACCACTTTGGCAACTAGTATATAATTTATCATCTCGGGTCATCCACAAATTGCTTCCCTATTTAGCTACTTTTTTAATCCCAGGGATTACATCGGAAGCTCCACATCTCAAATTTTCTGAACATAAATGGCTCACGCTATTATGTATGCAGACCAAGAGAATGATACTTAGTAAATGGCATACATCATCTATTCCCACCCTTCAAGAACTTTTTACTACTTTGACCCACCTTAGCACTCTCAATCATCTATCCCATTCAACTACTGACTCGCTAGATAAGTACTATGCCTGCTGGCTCCCCTATTTCCAGTTTCCTCACTCTAAATCTGGCATTAAATAATTAAGGAGGAAACATGTTATTGTTTCCTCATATTGTTTCATTATTTGATTATTTTTCTACCATTACTGCATAACGACTATATATTTCTCCTTTGGACTCCATTATCTCCTGTGCTGCTTTAAGGTTGTGGTTGTGTTCGTTGCTCTGGTTATTAATTATACACGTTCTGATAACTGTCAAACTATATGTTACATCTGTTGTGACACGCTCCTAATATATATCCTGTTATAATGTATACACTTGCATATTTGCCATTGCATACTGTAGATATGACCCTCCTTGTATGCTGTTGTTACACGTTATGTTGGACCTAAATGTTAAACTGCAAAAAAGAAAACCGTGGCAAATGTCTTTTCTGAGCACTATGTAAAATTTGCAGCACCAGGTTTGGAGGTTCTAGGTTCATTCAACACCTAAACAGGTTGCTCCAACTGCTGTCTGAACAAGCGAGTTCCAACCAGAGAACATGTATCACCTGTGGATGTCCTGGGAGAAGTCAGCAGTCTGCAGCCAGGAATGCTACCTGATGCAAATGCATGTACAGCACAGCAAGATGCAACACAGAAGATATCCAGAGCAGGATTAAAGGGGGACTGTTGGACTCTATACCGTGCCTGACAGTCAGCAGAATATCTTGTTAACCAGAAATCTGGCAGAGACTCTGCCAGAGACTGCGGCTTGCTCCAAAAGGCATATCCTAGAGAAATGCCCTTGGTAGCTAGCTACCCTCATACCCAAGGCAGCTGAAGCATAGGGTCGATTGTCCAAAGCATCTGTCCTGCAGAACTCCAAATTAATGAGGTGCCCAGTGATCTCCTGGGGACAATACATGTCATTCTCAACGAGAAGAACAATCACATCGGCTACTGGCTGAGTGAGATAAACTGGCTTATTTTTGGGAGCCATTAATCTGTCTGCCTGCTTGGGGACAGCTGTCACAAAAGCTGGGCTTTGCTAAATAGCATCAGACAAGGTCTCTAGTGCAGTGGATTAGAGGAACCAAATTGACAGGCATACCATAAATTATGAAATTCAGTTGGAGAAGTTTAACGTTGTCAGTGGCTGCCGGCTCGAAATTCAATGCTGAGTGCACATTTCTGAGCAGAGCCTGGAAGAGAGATCATCCTGAGGCATAGACACAGGAACTGGGTCTGAGATCTCTAAGCTGTAGGTAGAGTTATTATCATCACCCCAAGAGGAAATGAGGTTAAGTGCGACTTGTCCCCCTCTACAACCCCCCCTGAAGGAGGCAGAAGAGAGGGTAGGGTCAAAAACCCGACAAACCAGCATGCGGCTCTGGTAACACCAGTGACACTGGCCCCGAAGGGGGGGGGACCAGCGCCTGGGGTGGAACCAAAATCAGCACCAGATATGGTACGGGGGCCCACAGCACCATGAGCCCATATGGTGTAGGATCCTACGCCACATCCAGCACCACACCCAGTGCAGGGATGGGCCCCAAATGGTCCAAGCCTGATGCCAGAACTGGCACTGACAACCCGGCAATAGCACCGCAGCCAGCACCAACCTGATCAGGTACAGGGGAGTGGCCAGTAGGACAGGAAGTTAGCAGCACATTCACTGGCAAGGATCTTAGGGCTGTTGCTAGAGTAAAATGCTCTACCTGTCCTGACAGCCCTGCCAGCAGCTCCAGTTCTCCAGTGCAAGCACAAATGAGCGGACCCATTCACATATCTGGACTGTGTAGTACGGTACGGGCTGCACGTCCATTGGCTCACGCCAGGACCACTGGGCGATACAGCCCTACCATACAGTGTCAGTCAGCGGGTGGCGGGCGGCATGGGCGGGTGCGCCCGCCACTGACGGGGAGGGGGCGGAGGGGCTCAGTGGGCGGGGAGGGGGGTACCACAGGACCACCAGGGATATTGGACTTTATTTGTAATACTAATGCCTGCGATCAGGCTGCAAGCGGTCCACTGGACCACCAGGGATACTGGACTTTATTTTTAATACAAATGCCCGCGATCGGGCAGTGGGGTACACTGTCGCGATGTGCAGGGGGTGTTGGTCCCCGATGGCTGCTGCCTGGCAGGGCGCCAGGCACAAGTCGCCGGGGATCAGTGCACCTGCATGCAAATGGGGCCATAATGACATGCAAATGGCCCCATTTGCGCCTTGCATACATTATGGCCCCATTTGCAGGTGCACTTTTGAAAATCACGGTTGTTGCGCCTAGCGCAACAGAACTTGCGCTAGTGCATCCCCCTGCTCCACTCTGGCCACTTGCGCTGGCACAGTGCCACTGCGCCATGTGCACTGCGGGTGGCCAGGGTGCGCTATTCAGCGATGCTGTGCCATGGCGCAGCTCCATTGAATATCACCCTGTCAACACCCCTGCGCAGCCAAGTTGCGCTTCGCCCAGGCTTGTGCCACAGCCTGGTGCAGTCTGAATATCCGGCCTCTGTCTCTTGCTAGTGCCTTTTTTTGGTTGTAGAACTGGATCTATACCAGTGCCAGTCTTAATAGAAACCCAGTAATACTGGTCAACTGCAAACAGGTGGCTGCTGGAACCTTATGGACAGTCCTGACACAGATGATAGCAAGGTCCAGTAATATAACAAAAGATTTCTCGTAATTGCCAATCTAGAGAGAAACCCCTAGGCACTGTTTAAATTTGAAATCCACTGCAGGTGCCTTTCGGTAAACGCCGCGAAGTCTGAGGTAAAAAACAAGGCAACTGTCCCTAATTCAACAGTTCCCACAAGAGTTTGCCCAAAAATGAAGGGAACCATCGAAAATAAGCACCCGTGATAAAATTAAGATTTAAAATGAACAGTCTCGGTAAAAACAGAGTCAAAATAGCGCGGTTGCGCTAAAAATAAAAAATTAGAGCAGCGCTAATGAGAAAGTAAAACTTTCACCAGCACACTATTGGAAATAAAATATAAGGAAAACTTTACCTAGATAAGCACTAGGAGGCTGTCAACAAGGGAAGTTGAGACACCCTCAGGGGCAATGTTGCTTAGTCCAGCTGAGAAAAATTCTGAAGCCTTCAACAGTGCTCACTCAGCTAACCCCTTCCATCCTGTCTTCTGATTGGCTTGGCCCTAAGCTCATTTAAATATCTCTTAAAGGTACACCTCCAGGGCAGTTGCACCTGGCCAACTAACTGGAAAAAAGTTACTGATGCTAAAGGACTCCTGGGGTAAGAAACTGAAAATGTTTTGTTAAAATGCAGTAAACTGACACACAAATAACAAACTCTAGCTTTAAACACTGAAACTGATAAGAACTGAATGCTGCTGCTGTCGCACAGACAAGAAGTTCTGATTATTTGAGTTACAATAATATGACCTGGTTGTGCAATATGTCCAAGTAAATCTGAGAACTGATTTTAGCTGTCCCCTTTAAATCACTGTAGAATACCTTCATTGTTATTTATGTGTAACCCCCCTGCAAATGGGGGTTCCCAAAAGACTTCCAGGAGCTTGCTTGAATGCTCCAAGCCTGAATGGTGTTTGGCATTTAAGCCATTTATCAGTGAGTGTTTTTAGAACCTCTGGTACTGTCTCTTTAAGAGCTGTCTGCTTGCAGACATAATTAGTTTGTATGGGGACTGTGTGTTTCTTTGATTGAGTACCACTCAAGCTGCTGCCAATTCACTTCATTTTGCAGTCACTAGAGTGCAAAGGAACCTATCTGAAAGATGTAACTGTTTGCCAGAAATTATTTAGAGTAATAATGTAATTACAGTTTGTCTAACCTGCTTTCTTTGCAGTCAGAACTGTGTCTGCTAGTTCCCATTCTAGTTTTGAACTGCTGAACTGGACCAATCAGTGTGGGGTATGCTAGCTCTAAAATGGTGCCTTGACAATCAGAACTTGGACTCATAATCTGAGCCAGCCACAAGAGGATTGTATGGGCAGTGACTCTGGGAGATGTAGTTTAGACTTCAGTGCCTTTTGGACCAACAGCAGCAGTCTATTGTGAGTGACAGCCAATCCAGTCAAGAACTGGGAGGAACTCAAAGGAAGTGCCCGGTTTGTCGGTTGGAGTTTCAGTTGAGTTTTGGCAGTGAAGAAGGAAGGAGCCCTGTGCTTTTCAGTGTGCAGTTTTAGTCAAAAACGTGTAAGGCCCAGAGTTCCGTCTGCAGCTTGTGTAACAGCTTGTTAGGACTGAATCTGGCCCTGTGAAAAGAATCAAAGGATCTCTGAAGAGTAGAAACCAGGCTCACCCTGTAGAAGACTGGAGGAATTGCTGAAAATTGCACTCGGTCTGTCAGAACTGAATCTGCTGTGTGTTCTCCCGGTATTGTGCAGTAATTGCGATCGGGATACAGATGCAGCCTGCCTGGTATAGTGCTTTCTTTTATATGGATGTGAAGAGGTTTGTGTACCTCAAGTGAGCCCTGCTGACATTGAAGGACCCTATCTTATTTGGAGGTCGTGAGTACTAATTCAGGGTCGCTCCTGTTGAATTGCCACATTAAATCCAAATGGAATTACTGTACTGCTGACTGTTTAATTCTCCTTTCTCTGTGTGAAAGGGCCCCTACCAGCTGCCATGGTTTGGACTAGCCACTAGGGCTTGGGTACCCAGGGACAGTAACTGATAGGGATAGGCCTGTGCACAGAGCCATAGGTAGATTATTAGAGTGATAAGCTAATTAACCTGATTTCCCCTGTCCTTGTTATATCCCCTAAATAAATCAGAGCTGCTTGTTTCAGCAAAGTTATACTGCCTGAGGTATTTGTCTATGTTAAAGTACTGTACTGTGATTGTTGCACTGTATCTCATTTCACAGGAGGTCCCAGTGCCGGAACCAGACCTGGGGGTAAGTGTATACTGTGAAGGTAATTCTGATATATTGTGTGGGCCACTAGTGGGAAGAAAGGGGGGTTGCAGTGTCCCAGAGGGCTGTGACCAAGTTAGTTTAACTATTGCAAACCCTGACCTCTGGGTGGAGGCACCCGCCATTGGATCCAGGCCCCTCAACCTGTTAGTGGCAAATCAGGCAGGGGTGGTAGCCCCTGGGATAGCGCCATCTAGGGGTTACATATGTGCCCTTAGTCACTTTAAGGTACTACACGTTTTGAAATAAAAAATGAGCACACTGTCACTTCAGACAGCACACAAGTGAGAGTGGGACGCCTCTTGAAAAGCATCTGAGAGATTAGGGTATGAAATGTTCTTTGCTACCTCGTGCACTGCAATCTGCTATATGCCAACAGAGGACATACCTTGTGCACTGCAATCTGCTATATGCCAACAGAGGACATTAGAAAATGTACATACTGTAACTGCTCAGAAGTGAGTTTCTATGGATTGGAGTGCTATGTTCCAATGACGTTTCTAGTTATTTTGTGAGCATTTAGCAACTGTTTTAGCAGCGGCTACTTGATGATCCCAGTTTCACAGACACATTGGCTAAACGTACTGTACATCCTGGGAAAGACACCAGCAAATTAAAGTTTTCTCTCATAACTGCAAGGGACCTTGTTTAGGGGTCTTAATGCTTATCTAGGGTTGCCCGTTGGGAAAACTGTAGTGGGGTTCTCCACATTTATCCTAAGAATTATTTATTGAGGCTAAGGGTTCCCTACATTTATCCTAAGAATTGTTTACCAAGGGGTTCTCTACATTTATCCTAAGAATTATTTATCAAGGGGTTCTCTACATTTATCCTAAGAATTATCTGCCAAGGGGTTCTCCACATTTATCCTAAGAATTATTTACTAAGCATGGCATACTGAAGAATGTGGTTTGTTATCTCTGTATCTAGTTGTTCAACAGCTTAACTCTAAGAAAACAGGGAAGGAAAAGGTAACATTGGCGCAAATATTCTTTGACGTAAATGCTGAAGTTTTCCTGAACTGGAAAAGTACTCACCATTTGTTTGCATAGAAGATGCAGTATTTCAGAAAGTAAAACCCCAGCTCTTCCACAGGAAGTAAAGGTTTGCTAAGTTCTCTGGAAAGAAAAGCAAAGCAACATGAGAATGTACATTTTCAATTTAAAAGAACACCTTTGCTAATTTTCTGAAAGGCAAGGAAAAAACAGAAAGCCCTCTCACACAATATTTAAAATTTTTAAGTACAATTCTGTATGGCTTTAATTAATACCCAGGTCATGCCTAAAATAGGCATTTTAATGTCTAGCCCACTTATCTGGTGAACAAAAATGAGTCACTCACCTGTAATCGTAGTTCTAAAAGTGGTATATGGTGCACATCCATACTTAGGCAGTTCTTCTTTTCCTTTAATTCTTGCCAGAAGGTTTTCATGCTAAGTTCCTCCCACCCACTGGGTGGTATTCCTCCTCAGCACCGCCCTGTGATATCAGATCTTGCACACTGGAAGCAAGGATCCATGTGAGACTTGCCTAGGGAAGTCAGGTGGATTGTGTGCATGTGCACCGGATACCACTCCTAGAAAGTACAGTTACATAGAACTTACCACAACAGTAGATCTATGAGGATTTTCTGGCAGGCCACACCTATAAAACTACCGACGCCGGTGTGTGTGCCAGAGAGCCACATTTGTGACTGGAGGTTTTTCCCCATTGCTCTGCATCGTGCTCTACAGAAACCTGATTTAAATAATTTCTGGGTGACTTTTTTACAAATATTCCGAAATATTTGGGTGGTTCATCGTCTACTGAGAATAAAGATACCAAATATAATATGGGACGCCTGAAGGGAACGACTGGAGGCTCCGGTCAAAAATCTACTCCACAACCAACATAGGCTCCTCATGGTGAACTGGAGCATACAGCAGGACCAAAAGGTTTGGTATTCTCTCCACCTTGGGACATTGTCTTGGATGCGGTCAGACAAATGGGCCGCAAGCTTGAAAAAGTTTTAGAGAGGCTAGGGGCACAAGATATAAAAACTGAAACAGCGACAAAGACTGCCACGGAAGCCAATGATCAATCGCAAAAGACTCAAGCGGCTTTTGCCAAGTCAACAACCAAGGTCAACTATTTACGCACTTGCATGGAGTCTCTGGAAAATGCCAGCTGTGCAATGAATTTACAATTGGTAGGCATTCTGGAGGGCAGAGAGGCAGAGAAATGAAAATTACGAACCTACCGTAATTCTTGATCTTCTTGGACGAGTCTCCACCACTCATTCACACTAGTGGGATTAGCGCCGGAGGCACTAGGACCTATCGGGAGCAAACTTTTTGCTGGAGGGTCGGCGCGAGAGATGGCGCCGCGAGACACGGCGCCGCAAGCAGCGGCTCCAGCGGTAATGACTATCTCGGCGACGACCCTCCAACCGCCTCAGTACCTTTTTTACCAGGGAGGTGCAGCGCAACTAACGTAAAGAGTAAATCTAACCTTAGAAAACGGACATAAGATAGTCCGTATGACCCGTGTAAGAAGGGTCAACAAAGAAGTCTTCACGGCCTAAAGATTTGAGGGAGTGAAGACCAACACAGCGGTGAGCTTGGGGGATGGAGGGTGGGTGTGTGAATGAGTGGGGAGACTTGTCCAAGAAGATCAAGAATTACGGTAGTACGTAATTTTCATATCTTCCTGGACATAAGTCTCCACCACTTCATTCACACTAGTGGGAGAGTACCAAGCTGATAATCCCCAAAAGGGCGGCAGGAGAGCCAGAGCTCACGCGACTAAGACAGAAGTCCATTAAGAGATAGTTCTGCCGAATGCGGAATGCCGCCTGGCATGAACATCCAGTGCATAATGTACCAGTATGCACTGAGCTCCAGGTGGCGGCGTTGCAGATATCTGCAATTGGAACATTGCGATTTCCGCTAGGATGCGCGACCGCCTAGTAGAGTGAGCGACACTCTACCTTCTAATTTAACTTGAGCTATGGAATAGCAATGCCGAAGGCATGCCACCAACCATGATGAGATGCATCTGATAGCGACAGGTTGACCCAGCCGGTGTCGCTGAAAGAAACAAACAGTTGCTGAGTCTTGCGAACATCCTTGGTTCTATCTAAATAGAACTGCAAGGCTCTCTTAACATCCAAGGAATGAAGAGCTCGTTCCCTCTCATTTTGGAAATTAGCGGATAAGCGGGAAGTACCAGAGGTTGGTTTAGATGGAATTCTGACACAACCTTGGGAAGAAATTTAGGATGAGTACGGAGAACTACCTTGTCTTTATGGAATACAGTATACTGGAGGGTCCGGAACCAGGGCATGTATCTCAGAGACCCGCGTGGCTGAGGTAATGACCACCAGGAAGGCAGTCTTCCAGGTAAGAAATTTTAGCTCACAGGTAGCTAGGGGTCTGAAAGGCTTCCGAGTGAGCATGTCCAGCACCAGGTTAATGTCCCAGGCTGCAACTGGGCGCTTAACAGGGGGTCTGGTATGAAGAATCCCCTTAAGAAATCTCTTCACCATAGGTAACTGAGCCAGAGTCAAGGAAGAAACCGGCTCATGGAACGCTGAGATGGCACTAAGGTGAACTTTAACTGTGGAGTACTGGAGACCTGAGTTTGATAGGTCCAAAAGATACTCCAGAACCTTGTCAGGAGGACAGGAAAAGGGATTCCAAGAGGACTTTGCACACCAGAGAGAAAAACGTTTCCATTTGGAAGCGTACGTTTTTCGGGTGGCTGGCTTCCGAGCAGCCAGAAGGATGTCTGAGACTCTACGAGAGACGTTGAACCGATTCACTTCCACCTCTTCAGGAGCCAAGCATGAAGGTGAAGTGATTTCAGGTTGGGATGGACCAACGAACCCTGAGTCAAAAGATTGATTTGCAAGGGAAGTGGTCTCGGAGAGGCTGCCAACATACTGTTGAGTAGAGGAAACCATAGTTGCTGAGGCCAGGAGGGAGCAATGAGAATCATTTTGGTCCCCTGAGACTCAAACTTGAGTACTCTCTGGATTAGAGGAAGCGGTGGAAAGGCGTAAAGAAAGCGTTTTGTCCACCGCAGCCTGAACGCATCCTGACAGAAAATGCCAGGCCCTGGATTTCTGGAGCAGAAGAGAGGCAGTTTTGCGTTGAGTGGGGATGCAAAAAGGTCCAGGTCTGGAGTCCCCCACTCTTTGAACAGAGACCGAGCTACGGCTGGATCGAGAGACCACTCGTGAGGGTCTGCCTCCGTTCTGCTGAGGTGATCTGCTAGGTCGTTTTGCATACCTGGCAGATAAACCGCTTGAATCAGAGACTTGTGCCCAAGCACCACTCCCACACCTCATTGCTTCCCTGCAAAGGGATAAGAATGAGCACCGCTTGCTTGTTGATGTAATACATCACAGCTTTGTTGTCCGCTTGAAGGAGAATGTTCTGTGACAAAGGACATCCTTCAGAGCTCGGATCGCATAGAGTCCGCCTCTCATCTCCAGGACATTTATGTGGAGATGAGTTTCAACTGAGTCCATACACCTTGAGTGTGGAGGGAGGACTGTGAGCTCCCATCCCATTAGTGATGCGCCTGTGGTGATGGAGATCTGATGATCCGGGGAGCAAAGGGGAATCCTTCCAGGAGATTGCTCTTTGAGACCACCAGGTGAGAGACCTTCGAAGGGGCTCCGTCACCTTAATGGGATAAGACTGGGGGTGAGAGGTCGGAGACCACTGAGTGGAGAGCATCCATTGGGTGGTTCTCATGTGCAACCGGGCCAGGGGTACAGTGAACACCGAGGACGCCATGAGACCCAACATGCGTTGCATCGAGAGAGCTGTAACTGATTGGTTCTCCCCGATGTAACGGGCCATCCGAAGGATGTCGAGTCTTCTGTCCTCTGGAAGGAAAGCCTTCACGGAAGAGGTGTCTAGAAGCGTCCCTATGAAAAGGAGCCTCTGGGAGGGCTGCAGTTGAGATTTTTTCAAATTCAGCAGAACTCCCATGGACATGAGAAGACGAGAAGTCGTTTGCACGGCTTCCAAAGTCCCTTGGCTGGAAGGGCTTGCTAGAAGCCAATCGTCCAGGTAGGGAAACACTCGGAGTCCGATCTTCCTGAGATGCGCTGCGAGAACTGCACAACACTTTGTAAAAACTCTCGGCGCCGAGGATAGCCCAAAGGGCAGGACTCTGAACTGATAATGCTGACCCAAAGCTACAAACCTGAGGAACTTCCGTGGGGTCGGGTGGACGGGGATATGCTGGTAAGCATCCTGCATATCCAGGGAGGCCAGCCAGTGGTGCTGATGCAGCAAGGGTAACAGGGTACCTAGGAAATCATTTTGAATTTCTCCCTGGGAGAAATCTGTTTAACTTTCTGAGGTCTAGAATGGGGCGATTTCCCAGATTTCTTTGGAACCAGAAAGTAATGGGAGTAGAACCCTGTGTTTACATGAATCTTGGGCACCAGTTCTATTGCCCTGTTGTTCAGAAAGCCCTGGATCTCGGCGGTGAGGAGGTCTGACTGAGGCGCCGACAACCTGGATTTATCGTCTGGGAGGACAATTCGGAGGGTTTCAAGAAATTGAGAGAATAACCCTCGCGAATTATCCGAAGGACCCATTTGTCCGAAGTTATGGACTTCCACTGGTTGTAGAAGTACATCAGACGACCTCCCACCGGAGGAGAAAGTTCCACCTCGGGCAGAGTGGATGGAACTTGGGCCAGCAATTCATAAGATGGCGCTGGGGCTTTAGGCCCCGCTTTCTGCTGCGTCTTCTTTTGAGGTTGGGCAGGTTGGCTTTTATGGAAGCTTCCCCTGCCTCTGCCTCGAAAGGACTGACGACTATGAAACTGACGTCTGTTCACATGCCCCCGAGAGGGGGCAGGCGGAGGTCTGGCCAATTTAATGGCCGATCTAGTCTTCTGAGTGGCCTCTAAGGCTTGCTCCACCTGAGGGCCAAAAAGATAGGAGCCATCAAAAGGCAGCGCCGTTACCTGCTGCTGAGCATCATTCGTGAAGCCAGAAGAACGCAGCCAGGAATGGCGCAGAGTACAAATCCCTGCGGCTGCTGAACGGGAAGCAGTGTCGAAAGCGTCCATAGCGGCTTTGACCTGTTGGTTATTGACTCAATACTCTAATAACGGTCAGAAGAAGCTCTGACTTGAGTCCGGAATCTGGAAGAGCTTCAACCATTCTTTTCATAGAGTGCCACAGGATATACTCATACTGAGAAAAATAGCCTTGATAACTGGCAATATGCATACTTAGAGTGGAGGCAGCAAAGACTCTCTTACCTAATGTATCAATCTTATGAGACTCTTTGTTAATAGGTCGAGCTGAAGTAGTTTGAGGAAGAACGACACTTGTCATTCTCTGCCAGGACTACAATAGGATCCGCAGGCTTGGGATGCCAAAAGGGACGATCCTTGGGAGCTGAATACTTATCAATGGATTTAGCCACTGAGGGAATAAGAGCAGGATTATTCCATACCATTTGAGACAGCGTCTCGAAGGAAGGCTGGATCGGAGGAGTCAAATCCGTAGGGATCTCTGAAGCATGAAGATACTGGAGTCTTAATATCTTCCCAGGATCGATGTCTGTAGTCTGGAGAGAAAGAGTGGATCTCAGGTTCTTCAACAGAGACTTAAAGGACAGGTCCTCGACCACAGGCTCTGTAGCAAAGAAAGATCCTGTTTCTCCACTTCATCACCCAACCAAGGTCTGGGTCAGGCTCAACATCATCTCCTGATGGTCCAGGAAGGACTGTTTGGACAGGAAAGGAGGAAATTAGAGAGGAGGAAATAGCAGAAAACAAGGAGAGTCCCGAGGCCCCGGCACCGAGACGGCAAAATGGGATGAACGCATCAGGAGGCGACGGGCGTCAAGAGGCACGTTGAACCGCAGCGCCCGGGCGGCGCTTGGGACGGGCGCAGTTGAAGCCAACGGCACCGCGAACGGCGCCGGGCCGACCACACGGGCGCCGCGAGACCAGACGGTACCGCCAGCGGCGCCATGAAGACCGCTGGTGCTGGACGGCGCCAGCAAGACCCAGCGCACCAAAAACGGCGCCGACAAGCCAACAGACCCCTGCCGGGCGCCGGAAAAGCCCCAGGAACCTGGAAAGCTAGAGGAGGAAAAACCAGGAGATAAGGGCATCAGTGTTGCCCCCGCGCCGCAGCCATGTGAGGGGGAAACACTTACATCGGAGTCGCTGGCACGCAAGAAGGCGCCAAGCTACTCAGGAAGGTCCAACCGCCTACCTGATCGCAGGAGGAGCCCGAGGGCTCTGAGGCAACCGAGACAGGCAGAAGAACCAACCTCCGAGCCCTTCGCTCCATAAGAGCGGCCCACTGATGAAACTGCTCATCTGGAGCCCTACCTATAGGCGGGAGGGCTCCGATGTCGGGCAGCGATTGCGGAGTTGGCGACTCCGAAGAAGGAGACGGCAACTTAGCGATAACCGACCGTCGGCGCGCAGACGTACCAGAGGCGACCTCGGTGATGCCTTCTCTTTTTGACCTGTGGGCGAAGAAAGAGTTTCGAGGTCGAAACGGTGCGAAATCCGACCGTTTATTTTTATGCCCGACGGGGACCGCCCATCCCCGGGCATCGGACTGACCGCTGTCGGAACCCGCTGAGGAGAAGGAGGCTGACCGACCCAGCCCGCTGACTGAACAGCTTTGCATACTAAGTCTCCCCACCACAGCTGACTCTGCTCATGGTCGACTCCGCCCAGTAGGCCGAGACTTCTTCAAGTAAGTTAAATTTAAAATATTAGAAAATTTAAATCTAAAATAGATAAAATTACAGCGATACTACTATCGTGATAATGTTACAAAAACAAACTGAAAACTATCGCTACTTTGAGAACTTTGACTCCCGACAGCGGCGGCGTCGTCACTGAAGCACACTTTCGATGGCGGGAAAAAAGGAACTGAACCCAGTTGGAGGGTGCGTCGTCGAGATGGTCATTACCGCTCGAAACTGGCTGCTTTCATGACACCGTGCTCGCGGGCGCGCCATCTCGCGCCCAACCCTCCAGCAAAAGTTTGTTCCCCGAGAGGTCTTAGTGCCTCCGCGCTAATCCCACTAGTGTGAATGAGTGGTGGAGACTTATGTCCAGGAAGATCACGCTAGCTTACCTCAAAAATGGTTCTCTGATAATTTCTCCTCTGACTTGCAGCTGGATCTAGACTCCCTTAAGATGGCCTTTGTATCAACTTCAGGCAGCCCAAGGCAACACCATGACACCACGCACCATCATGTTGGTGACTTCGAGCAGAGGTACGGGACATGATACTACAGTGGGCAAGACTCAGTTACCCGGTGACCATGGAAAGTCATGAAATTAAATATTCCCCGACTGGTCTTTTGCCACTCGCTCTGTCGCAAGCTATTCGACCGCTCCAAAACAGCTGAGGCTTGGGGTGGCTCACTCCCTCCTGGCACCATGCGTCTCCGATGTACCACCGGGGGACATATCAATTTAATGATACAGACGAGGCTAGGAAAAGTTGATGCCATGTCGTCAGAATTTCAGCAGTGATTGGCAGATGATCAGGGCTGCCACAGGATATGGATGAAAATGTCTGAGGTGTAGTGGTTTACACTTCATGTCCTATGTGAACTGAGAAGGAGAATGATCAAAGTGGAGGTTGGGACATCCCTTAATGACGCTTAGTACTTTTTCCTAATTGTAACTCTCCTCAATTTTAGGGAGAGATGTTACACGACCGAGTGGTTTCCCATTTCAGGTTATATTATTCTTGTTTGATTGTCCTAGTCCTGAAATATAACTATAACCGCCATGCAGTATAAATGGTGCTGACCACGAGGTGTGCGACAACTTAGAGGTAATTTTCTTTTCGAGAGCTGGGACTGTATTAAGTAGTAATTAATCAATCTTAGGAGAAATTAATGTAATAAAGCACCTTAAGGGCCAAATAAATAGAGCCGCGGTATAAACAGAATATGGTTAAAAAGGTCATTTGGTAAAATTGTATGTCTGTTTAAATCATTAGAATGACTCAGGTTTTTTTTTTTGGGGGTGGGGGGTGGAGACTGATGCAGCTTTGGGGAGAAAGAAAGTACCTACTAACCAGAATCTAAGTAAGTGGGAACAGTGACTAGACTGGTCACTGATAGCAAATGCCTTAGATGTTTAACTATGTCTTTATCCCACTGGTTTAATGTGGCTGACTATCCTAAAACCATATTGTATGTATATTATAAACAATGACGGAACCACATATGATGTATCACAACTCGATGGACTAATTAGCAATAAGGCATGACAAGGAGTGTGTTATCGGTAATAATGTCACTCCTGGGGTGAGTTGAAGCACTCAGAAAACGCTGCCACTTACTAGTGTTCTCCTGACTGGGGTGAGACGGGGACTGTGCAAAAGGTTGTGTGCAGTTACCCGCAGCCAAGGTAAATTGTAGTTCCTGGATCCCATAGAAGCCCCTGTGGAAAATACTGGGAGGCTGGTTCCCAGCCTGTGTCTCCTGATATAGAGAATAATAAAAGAGGGTAGAAGTGCCCCAGGTAGCAGTTAACAGGACAGCTACAGAGGGTTACTCAGAGGAGGGAGGTGTAACCCATAGTCAGAGGGTTGTGGATGACAGTGATCCTGAATGCCCTGATGCTAGAGCTAGGGATCCAAGTCTAGAAACTGAAGGGACTTGTCCCATGCTTTGGGAATGTGTAAGGAATTTGCAGCTGCTCAGAAAAATGACCCTAGTTTAGAGAAGCTGAGGGCTTGGGCAGACTCTGACGGAGCACAGGGAGGTGAAGGGAAACAAAGTTTATTGGGACAATGGACTGCTGTATATGCTGCATGTAAGGAGAGAGGAAGGGGTGTCGTTCCCCAGGGGTACCATGAGCAGTTGCTCAAGACTGCACACGATATTCCCATGTCTGGTCATCTGGGAATTTCATTCAATATGCAGTGATTGGCCCAGAATTTCTACTGGCCCAACTTCACCCAGCAGGTGAAGGAGTATTGCAGGTCTTCTCACTGATGCCAAGAAATAGAGAAGGCGGTAAGACAACCCAAGTCACCCTAATTCCTTTGCCCATAATGGAGAAGCCATTACAGAGGATGGGAATGGATATGTGAGGCCTCTAATACCCCAGCTCTTCCGGGAAGAGGTTTATCCTGACTGGTGGATTATGCCACCCGGTACCCAGAGGAAGTCGCCTATCCTCACTGAGGACAGACAAATTGGCAGATGCCTTGCTAGGGATTTTCTCCAGTGTTGGGTTTCCGCAGGAGGTGATCACTAATCGAGGGGGTTCCTTCATGTCGGACCTGATGAAATGTTTGTGGGAGAAATGTGGGGTGGTGCAGAGATGCATGACACCTTATCATCCGCAAGCCAATGGGCTTGTGGACAGGTTCAATGGTACCCTTAAAACGATACTCCAAACGTTTGCTGAGGAACTGGGAGAAATACCTTCCCCACCTGTTTGCATATAGGGAGGTGCCCCAAGAGTCAACAGGGTTTCCCCCCTTTGAGCTCTTATATGGATGCAGGGTATGTGGGCCCTTAGACTTAATCCAGGAGGACTGGGAAGGCAAGCACGCCACCCAGGGAGCTCCCTTAGGGGATTATGTCCTTAGGTTTAGGGAAAAATTGAACGAGCTTATGGGAAGCCCAGAGCAACCTGGCAGCTGCCCAACAAAAACAAAAGGTGTGGTATGACTGCAGAGCCAGAGCTCGCTCATACATGGTGGGTCAGGAAGTCACAGTCCTAATCCTGGTCTGGAAAGAAAAGCTGCAGGCCGAGTGGGCAGGACAGTACAAAGTAGTCAGACAGATAAATAACTATTTAAAAGACAAAGAACCTCTGTGCGCAAACACTGAGGCAAGGGTTACTCCAAAGGGCATTTGTCTGGGAAGCCAAGTTTCAAGAAAATACAAAATCACACATGCCCACACAATGCAAAGCATCATGGGCTGCATATGCAAATCACCACATAAAGTTATGCTGGTCCAACTTTAAGCAGAATTGCATGGTGCCAAAAGGCCTCTCACACAGTTTGCAAAGGGTGCTAACAGATGACATAGACACTTGTTTCGTCCTACCAGGACTCATCAGTGTGCCTCGTCTGTTTGACACCCCAGTGGAATGGACCAGCTACCCTAATACAGTGCGTCTTGGATATGTTGCGGTGAACCCATTAAAAAAAAAAAACTATTTAAAAGACAAAGAACCTCTGTGCAGATAAATGACGAAACTACATTATTTTATTTTTTTTCCCCCAATTATTTAACCCGGTGAGACACACTAAGCTGAAAGCTTGTTTACAGGTTATAGAATAACCTGACAGGAGACATACACAAAGAATGTACCATGTCAACATGATGAAGCCATACTGACCTTAGCTCTGTCCTCCCCAGTAATTTCTTTGACCCTCCCCCCACCCTACCTCCCCCTGTCTTCCAACGGCCCAGCTTCCACCTATGCAAGGTATCTGCCCAGGAAGCCAGACCTCTCCTAATTAAAGCATTAAATAGCAATAGTCCCGGCAGCGACTCCCTGGACCCCAGTATTCTCTGGCTGCTGCTGGATGAAGTCCTTGCCCCACTCACCAGCCTACTTGACCAATCCCTCTGCCTGGGGCAATTCCCCACTGCACGGAAAACAGCCACAGTCACACCCATTCATAAAGAGGGTGACAGGTCCTCCGCTGGGAACTACCGCCCAATCACCATCCTCCCCCTCTCTCCAAAGCCCTAGAAAAAGTGGTGGCCATTCAAATCACTGAATATCTGACTAAGCATAACATCTTATGCCCAGAGCAGCATGGCTTCCATGCTGGTCACAGTACCGCACTGCACTAGTCGAGTTCTCCAATTATCTAAACTCCTCCTTGGACGCCAGCTCCCTAGCTGGTGCAGTGTTCACTGACCTCTCAAAGGCCTTTGACACCGTCTCCCACCCTGTTCTGCTGGATGCCCTCTGCCACACTGGCTTCTCTGCTGGCCCTCTCGCCTGGTGCACAAGCTATCTATCTGCTCGCTCCCAATGTGTAAAAATCAATGGGACACTCTCTGAAACTAGTCCCATCCGCTCAGGGGTACCCCAGGGCTCCATCCTGGGCCCCTTACTCTTTTCACTCTATCTAAACACCCTGCCCAGTGCATGCTCTGGCAAAATTCTTATGTATGCAGACGATGCTGTCATTTTTGACACCCTCCGCAATCCCATCTCCCTCCAGGGCACCCTACAACAATCCTACAATGAGAAGCCTGGTTTAAAGAGCACAGACTCATCATTAATGTAAAACAAAAAAAAAAAACAATGCTCTTTGCCCACCCCAAAACAAAGCCTGCAACTTCCCACCCCTATCCTCCTAGTACCAAACACCGCTTGAACAAGTCTGCTCCTACAAATACCTTGGGGTTACTTTCAATTCAGCCCTCACCTACCACACCCACACTGATGCCCTTGCATCCACCACTAATACACGGCTTGGCATCCTCTACCGCTATAAAAACTGCCTCTCCCCTATGCTCTCTGATTTGCGGTTACGCCTTCAGTACTGTCCCTTGTAGACTATGGCCTGCCAGTCTATGGTGCTGCTGACTCACTGCCCTCAACAAAATTCGCCTACCCTAAATAAGGCCTGCAGGCTGATCACTGGTGCCCCAGGCTCCACATACTTGTCAACTCTATGGACGGGCAAAACTACTTAACCTAGCTGAGCGGCTATGCTATCAAACCTGCCTCCTCACAAAAAACTCTACTTGACTCTCCTCCCGGGGTGACAGCCTCCATCCGCCACACCCAACCCACTATCACAACCCGAACCTCCAACAAGACCACTCTATTGGTCCCCAGATCCAGGACCACCCATGGTCAGAGGTCCTTCTGCTACAGAGCCCCATCCTGGTTTAACTCTCTCCATGCTCCGATCTCCAATGCCCCCACAATCTCCAACTTCAAATCCGCCCTTTGGAGCCAACTGTTTAACACTCGCAGCTGCTCCTGTCTCTAAATGTGGCCTCGATCTCTCCACACTTGACAACGCCCACTTGGCGGCACTCCACCTCACTCCCCCCCACTTCTCCTCCGTTGCATCCTGCCTCGGTTAATTACCAGCATGTGCTCAGCTGTATCACTGTAATTGCTACTAAACTGTGTAAATGTATGAAATCTTTCTGCGTAACTCTAAGTAAGTTTTCTGCAGGCTGTGTGGCCTAGTGGTTAAAGCACTACACTCATGATATAAACTACCTTTGGGAAGCAGTATAGCACAGTGGTTTAAGGCTCTGATCTGCAAATCTGGAGACCTGGGTTTGAATCCCACAGCCTCACTTGCATACTGTGTGACCCTGAGCAAGTCACAACTTCCCTGTGCTCCCAGGTTGCACCTGTAAACAAGCTTTCAGCTTAGTGTGTCTCACCTGGTTAAACAATTGGGGGGAAAAAAAAGTCAGTGACTTTTATGCTGTAACCTAAAATTGTTCTGTCTGTCCTCAATGTGACGAGGTACCTTTGGAAATCAGCCTCTGCCTCAAAGGTTGTAAACCGATTTACTAATAAAATAAATAAATAAATACGCTAATAGGGCTGACATGGTGTTTGCAGTGTGTAGTCTCGGGGAGGGGACAGGCGAAGGAGACCCCTTCCGGACTTGCTGGAAGAAAGCAAGTGGGAGTCCTCTGCGGAGGCAATTAAAATGTCACCTCAGTTGACCCCGTAACAGATCTAGGAAGTAAGGGACATTTTAGCAGACTTTGCCCCACTGTTTCGCGCCAAGCCTGGACTAATCCCCTTAGCAACGCACGATGTGGAGACAGGGACGCAAGTGCTCATATGGTGGATGACATATCGGGAATCAGAGGCTGTCCAAAAAGACATTAGGAGGAAGGTGGAGAAAATGCTGGATTTAGGGGTAATCTAGAAATCCCACAGCCCATGGGCCTCACCCGTAGTCCTTGTTCCCAAGCCAGATGGCTCTACTCGTTTTTGTGTAGACTATCGTGGACTCAGTGCAGTCACGAAGTCAGACGCCCACCCAATGCCATGGATGGATGAACTTCTAGACAAGTTGGGAGGGGCGACATACCTTACAACTACTGACCTAACAAAGGGGTACTGGCAGGTAAAGTTAACTGCCAGAGCTAGAGAGAGGTCAGCCTTCATCACTCTGATAGGGTTATTTCAATTTAAAGTAATATTCTTTCGGAATGAAGAACACCCCTGCCACCTTCCAAAGGTTGCTGAAACAGGTGTTAAATGGTGCCGAGGAGTACGCCATGGTGTACCTGGATGACACTGCCATCTTTAGTGCCAGCTGGGAGGAACACCTGTCCCACCTTAGGGAAGTGCTGAGCAGGATACAGAGGGCTGGGCTCAGTGTAAAAGCTGAGAAGTGCCAGGTGGCCATGGCTGAGGTGGCATACCTCGGACACATTGTAGGCCAGGGACAGCTCCGTCCTAACCAAGCAAAAGTTGAGGCAATCAAGGAATGGCCCAGACCTGAAACACAGAAGCAGGTTCTGAGTTTTCTAGGGACAGCAGGGTACTGTAAGAAATTTGTACACAACTACAGTGCCCTGGCCGCTCCCCTATCTGGCCTGTTAAGGAAAAGGATGCCTAAGAAAGTTACCTGAGAACCAGCCTTTACACGACGGAGGCACTGTGCAGTGCTCCTGTATTGGCAAGTCCAGACTACAGTAAACCCTTTGTAGTCCAGACTGGTGCCTCAGATGTGGGTACTGGGGCAGTGCTTAGTCAAACGTCCAACCAAGGGAAAGATCACCCCATAGTATACCTCAGTAAGAAGTTACTTCCCAGGAAGCAAGCTTACTCTACAGTGGAAAAAGAATGTCCTGCCAAGGTGTGGGCACTAAAGATGTTAGAAACATACCTATAAGGGCAGCATTTTGCAGTAGAGACAGATCGCAACCCCCTGGTTTGGATGGCATAAATGGGTAAAACGAATGGTAGGCTGTTGAGATGGAGCCATGCCTTGCAAAGTTAAGACATGACTGTCTCACACAGGGCAGTGGCAGCTAACGAAAACGCTGACGGTTTATCACGTTGGTTTGAGATGTGAACTGAATTTGGGGAACTCATCCCATGCAGAAACAGATTCCCCCAAATTCAGTCTAAGGAAGGAGGAGTGTCACTCGAAAAACGAAAAAATTACTCACCATAGTAATCTTGTTTCTTCAAAGGGATCACACTCTTTGGCATGTCCCCATCTGCTTTAAATCTCACCGGAAGTCTTCTAGCTGGTTCCTCCCACCCACCCGGGTGGTATATACCTTGGCTCTGCCCCATGATGCCAGATCTTAGCCCACTGGAAGCCAGGTTGTGTTCGTCCGCAGCTGGGGAGGTCGGGTGGGTCCGTGTGGATGAACGTACATATACCACTCCTAGAAATGAAAATTACGCACTCTACCGTAATTGTTGATCTTTCTGTGTATCTTCACCATTCATCACTAGTAGGTTATAGCTGGGACCCTTGGAGACTTTTTTTTCCCCATGGGCAGAGTTGACATAGGGCTGGCGCCCTCAGGGAACCCGACGTTCCCACATGGTGCTCGCTGGTTGGCCATTAACTGTCGCTGACTCTGCCGCAGCCCCAGTTCTGAAACGAAGGAGAGTGTAAGGAAAGGGAGGGTGGATGGGGCAAAGAGCCCAACGGACAGACAAAAGGAAAGGAATAATGAACTAAAGGAGAAATAAACAACAGAGGAGACAGAAGAGAGAAACCAGAATAGGAAACTGGGATGGGAAGAAGGCCCCAATCTCTGGAAGGAAAAGCAGAAAGGATGAGTAAGGGAGGGATGGGGAGAGAAGCACACCCCCAGGAACGGTCCTGCAACTTAGGATTTTAGCAATAACGATAGCTCAAAACTGGGCTATCAAGGTTCAGCTGCCAGAAGGCAAGGCCTGAAATGTTTAAGCAGCATGGGCCTAGAAGGACCAACCTTAAGGGGGAGGATGGGGCATGTCTCAAACTCTTCCCCTCCCTCCCAAATAGGAGAAAAATTAAACTGCCATGAGGGCATTAAGAAAACAGACTTAAAATCTGAGTTCATATGTAAAACTTAGAAGGGGGGGGGGCGCCCCCAGCACTCCACTCACTGCCGAGAATTGAGGGAGAAGAAGAGATGAGCAGAAAGCCCCCCCCCACCCACATACTCCAATAATATCCCCAAGGGAGAATTCATCCCTGTGTGCCTCCAGGGTCCTCTTCCCCCGAGCCACGAGGGAGAGGAGAGCGAGGAGAATAACAAAAAGACACACAGGGGGGAGGAGGAAGCCCAGAGACTGAGGCCCTAGGGGAAAAAAGGGTGGAATTTAGGGATGAATGATGAAGATACACAGAAAGATATACAGGTTACTCACCTGTAACAGGAGTTCTAGGAGTAGTATATGTTGTTCATCCACACTGTCTGGCAGGTTCCTTGCTGCTTTAATTCTTGCCGGAAGGTCTTCAAGCTGGCTCCTCCCACCCACCCGGTGGTAAAACCCTCGGCTCCACTCATCACGCTAGATCTAGCCTCTGAAGCCAGGCTGCCACAAAGCCAGTGGAGGTCGGGTGATCGTGGATGAACAACATATACCACTGCTAGAACTCCTGTTACAGGTGAGTAACCTGTATTTCTAGTGACGTGATATGTTGTTCAATCCACACCGCCTGGCAGACTCCTAGCAGTTCTCTTGGAGGAGGGAAGCAAGGCGCACTCTACTAGGGAAATAAGGACTGAGAACCGAGGTCCCAAAACCAGCATCCCAGCGTGACTCAAGGTCAATGTGGTAATGGGAAATAAAGGTGTGTGCTGACTTACAGGTAGGCCCTGCAGATTTCCTGGATAAGGACATCCCTAGAAGCAGCCACCGAAGCAGCGGTATGGCAGGTTGAATGAGCTCTTACCCTTTGGGAGGCTCCATGCCCGCCAACCTATAGCAGAGATCTATGCAGGAGGTGACCCACCTGGTTATCATCAGCGGCTGCAGGTCTGCCAGGTGCGGCTTCAGCGTGGTGACAAACAGCTGGCTGAACCTCTCCCGAACTTCAGCCGCCCACCTTATAATAAGCGAACCCCTTCTAGGTCCAAAGTATGGAGCCTATATTCGGCCACCGAGGTTTGATTGGGGTAGAACACTGGCAGAGTCAACACCTGGTTAAGGTGAAACTCTGACACCACCTTCGGAAGGAATTTCAGGTGGGGGCGAAGGACAACTTTGTCCCTGTGGAAGACCAGATAAGGAGACTCGATGGAAAGCGCCTGGAGCTCTCCCATCCTTCTGGCTGACGTTATAGCCACCAAGAAGGCGGTCTTCCACGACAGGTGGGAGACATCGCACCTGTGCATCGGTTCAAATGGCTTGCCCATGAGCTTAGCCAATACCAGCAGTAGATCCCACAGAGGTGGAGGTTCTCGCACCGGAGGGGATATGTGATCAAGGCTTTGAAAAAGTGCCCGACCACCTTCTCCTGCGCCACCGACTGCTTGCTGGCCCACGCCTGGTAAGCAGAGATGGCTGCCAAGTGCACCTTGAGGGCCGTCGACTGAAGCCCTAGCTGAGAAAGGGACCACAGGTAGTCCAAAATACTAGCCAAGGGACAGGAACAGGGGTCCAACCCCTTGTCCTGACACCAAATGGAGAATCTCTTCCATTTAAAGGCGTAGCATTTTCTGGTCTACTCCTTACGGGACGCCTCAACGATGTTGAGGACCTCGTCGGAAATTCCCAAGGCCTGGAACTCTAGCCGCTCAGGAACCAGGCGGTGAAGTGCAGAGATTGAAGGTCCGGATGGAGAATCTTCCCCTTGTCGACTAAGATCAGGTCCAGGCGGGCTGGAAGCCCCCTCGGAGCCTGCAGCTGAGGCTGAGGAGATCTGGGTACCAGAACTGGCGAGGCCAGTCTGGGACTACCTGAATCACCTGCGCCTTGTCCCTCTTCACCTTGAGAAGCACCTTCTGGATCAAGGGAAATGGAGGGACGGCACAGAAGAGGCCCGGGATCCGCGTCCTCGAGAAGGCATCCCCCTGCAGCGAGCCCTGCTGGGGGGAGAGGCGGGCATGAAACAGCCTCAGCTTCGCATTCTCCATGGAGGTGAACAGGTCCACCTGATGGGTGCCCCAATGGGAGAACAGTTCTTGCACTAACTCCAGCAGGAGTGACCACTCTTGAGATGCAGCACCCATCCAGCTGAGGGCATCGGCCAGACTGTTGGAGGCTCCTGCCACATGGCTGGCTAGCAGATCTGCCTCCAGGCTGATCACGAGAGACCAGATACGGAGAGCCTCTTTGCACAGAGGCCAGGAGTGTGTCCCGCCCTGACGGTTGAGGTAATACATGGTTGTGGTGTTGTCCGTCTGGACCTGAACCACCTGACCCCGTACAAACGGAGCTAACGCCAGCAGGGCTAGCCAACTGCTCTCAGTTCAGCAGGTTGATGTGGCATCAAGACTACTGAGGTGACCAGAGGCCGGGCCCAGAATTCCCCAGATGGGCACCCCAACCCATCAGAGAGGCGCCGGTCATAAAAGTGACCGCCGGCTCGAGGCGGACAAACGGGATACCCTCCTGCAGATGAGCTGGGACGAGCCACCACTGCAGGCTGTCCTACATCTTCTGGGTCACTGTCACTGGCTGGTCCGGAGAACTGGAGCACTGTGACCACTGGCTTGCCAGCCCCCATTGCAGAGGGCGATATGCCAGCGGGCCCAATGGACCACGCTGGTGCAGGCCGCCATGAGGCCCAGAAGGCGAGGAAGTCCCGGCAGGGCGCAAATGCCCAAACAGAAATGATTGGGCATAGGAGGACAGGACCTCAGCCCTGTCCACCAGGAGCCGAGCTCTGCCCCGATGAACTGAATCACCTGCGATGGCATGAGTTCCGATTCGGCCTTGTTGATGAGGAGGCCAATCTGAGAGCAGACCTGGAGGGCCAGATCCCTGGACCGCTCCATCTCCAACCTGGAGGGGGCTGCAATCAGCCAGTCGTCCAGGTAAGGGTACACCCAGACCCCTCGGCGCCGCAGGAATGCTGTCACCAGTGCCATGCATTTGAAGACCCTGGGAGCTGGAGAAAGGCTGAAGGGCATGGCCCGGAACTCGTAAAGAGATCTCTCTGCTCTGAAGCAGAGGAATCGCTGATGAGACGGATGGATTGGGACCTGAAAGAACGCGTCCTGGAGATCCAGAGAGCAGAACCACACACCTAGTTCCAAGGACACAATGATCTGTGCCAGAGTGACCATCCTTAAGGTGCACGGCCTTAGGAACTTGTTCAGGTCGTGCAGATCGAGAATGGGGCACCAGCCCCCAATCCGTTTTGGGACCAGGAAGTACCTGGACACAAACCCTGGGTCTGGAGGGGGGTCCGCCACCTCCCTGATCACCTCCTTTTGGAGAAGCAGGGCAATGTCAGCTCAACGAGCCGACAAAGAGGCTGCAGAACCCATTGCCCCCCTGTGTGGTGACGACTCGGTAGGGAGGGACTGCTCGAACTCCAGAGGCAGACCCTGCCGACCACTTCTAGGCACCCAACGGTCTGTGGTGATAGCAGACCAGGCAGAAAGGAAGTGGCAGAGGAGGACGAGGCTGGGGCAACACCCTCAACCCGTCACTGGGCAGGCTTGGAGGAAGGACTGGCTGAGGGGCATCCTGGAGACCTTTCCCTCCAGGCTTCCTATTGGAGGAAGCGGCAGACTTGGCCTTAGGGTGCCAACTGTGAGCCTGCTGGCCCTGTTGCTGGTGCTGCTGGGCCAGACGTGCCGCAGGAGCAGAAGGGTGAAAGGTCTTACACTGCTGCTGGTGGCCTTTGTCCTTCTGGGCAGACATGACTGAGTCCAAGGTGGCACTGGACTTCTCAATCCTCTGGAGATGGCCTTCCACCCCTGGTTCGAACAAGTCAGTGCCCAGGAAGGGAACGTCTGCCAGCTTGTGCTGGGTGTCCACCGTGAAGGTGGAGATCCGCAGCCAAGCTCTGCAGCGCATACTTACTGCGGCTGCTACTGACCGGGCACAAGAGTCACCAATGTTCAAAGAAGTTTGGAGCTGCTGTTTAGCCACCGCCCTTCCCTGATCCTGAACCTGCTTGACCGTCATCTGAAGGTCAGCCGGGAGATGGGGAATCACCTCATCCAGGGAACCCATAAGGGCGTGTGAGAAATGTGCCATCAGTACAGCCGAGCTAGCCTGTCGAAGGCCTAGGGAGGAAGCAGCGTAAACCCTCTGCCCCGAGTAATCCAGCTTCTTGGATTCTTTATCGGGTGGTTTGTCCACATCCCTAGTGTTTCCAGAACACCGGAAAACACTATCAGTCACCAGCCCCTCCACAGAGGGGTGCTCCGAGAAACTGGAGAGTGAACCAGTGGGACTGCGTACTTGCGGGCCATCCTGTCTGAAGGCGCGGGACAAGAAGCAGGCCGCTGCCACAACTCCAGGGCCGGGCCAACAATGGGTTCGGCCACTGGGAAGGCCTCCATAGGAGAATTTCCTCGGTCCAGTATCTCCGTGAGGGGATACCCGGCCTGTTTCTGGATGGGTTCGAGCTGCATTCCAGTAGACTCTGAAATACATCAAAGAATACCCAGAAACGAGGATGGGCTCTCATCCACCGACTGACCCCCAGCAGATTCCAGCTCAGTGGGCCTGGAGTACAGGGAGGAGTCATCGTCAGACTCAGAGGAGTCAGCAAACAGCTGCCAAGCACCTGAGCCACCCTCCACCTGCCAAGGTCGATCGGGAGTGAGGGTGACCAACAACCTATGGGTAAGCCCTGACCCAACCGAGAATCTCGGTCGGCCTCAGTCTTCAGCTGAGGAGGCGGTGGTTCCACCACAATGGGCGGAGCAGCCGGCTTCGGCCGAACAACCGGCGCCGGGGTCGGCTCCTCGATGACTACGAGGAGTGGCTTCGGTCACTCCAGTGACAGCCACTTAATTGCCGAAGAAGTCGACGGAGTCAGCTTGTTAACGGTCAATAAAAGTTGCTGCCACATCATGTCCTCGTAGCGCCGACATAACTTACGTCAGAGCCTATCCTCTGAAGAGGACAAGCAGCAGCGGGCGCTTCCATGGTGTTGAGACCAGACGCCAACGCCAGCGGATCTGCTCAACTTGGAAGAGGACCGACCTTCGGGTCGCCAAGGGTGGGTCAAAGAGGGGCGGGGAACCTGCTTATCCCCTGGTTCAGGTCCTTTATCGGGTACTTCGCACAGGAGGCACGGGCAAGTCTCGGTTACCACGGGGAACCGTGAAGAAGGGTTGTTGCTTCTCCAGTCGACAAACTGTCTAATGGGTTAAGAAAACCCTCGACCACGCCGATGGATGTCTCAGCATGCTGACCTGACAGGGACACCGTGAAGCCAGCAGCCTTAGCCGCAACCTTGACTGAAGTCGAGAGATGACAGACCCGTGAAGGGAATCTCTCCCGCTCACATGAACGTCGACGGTGGGACTTTTGGTTCTTTTTTTTAGACCGACTGGAATGTCCTGATGGCCCTTCTTCTTTGGTAGAGAGGGACTGGCAAAGTTTCTTAAAGGAAGCACTATAGGAGGAGCCCAAGGAGAGCGGGATAAATACCGCAACCGAGGGCGATCAACTGCTCCAGCTGCTCCGTGGAGCCTGCAGCCACGGACACCACCCAACGGGCCTCCACCGGCAGGTACTGGTTCTTGGGACACCCAAGTTGCAGTCTGCCACAGCGTCCTCTAGAACCCAAGCCGAAGGATTCTAGACAGATCGCAGGCCTGCAGATCGTAGCAGCAGTTCCAGGCAGTAAAACGCACGGCAGTGTGGATCAGCCCGGACATCTTCTGCCTGCAAGGGCACAGACGGAAGCCAGGAGTGGATTTGTCCATCACAGCTGCGAGGAAGAAGACAGAAGTCTTGTAAATTTAAAACAATTTTCGTAAACCCAAAGAGTTAGGATCCAGGCCTAAAACGCACAGCGCTAAGGAGGGAACCTGAGCTTCCAAGCAGTAAGGAAGATCTGGCGTCATGTGGCGGAGCAGAGGGTTTTACCACCTGGGTGGGTGGGGGGAGCCAACTTGAAGACCCTCCGGCAAGAATTAAAGCAGCAAGTAACCTGCCAGACAGTGTGGACTGAACTACACATCCATGTCCCTAGAACAACAATTACAGTAGGTACGTAATTTCCATATCTTATCTGTGTCAATCTTTACCATTCATCACTAGTGGGTGAGTACCGAGCCCCCCCCCCGAAGGGGGCCCTGAATTACCCAAAGGGATTAGGTCCCTTAGCCTCCAGTGGGTGAGACACAGGAGGAGAGAACCCTTACAGGCCTGGGGAGGCCCGAGACTAGTCTGGGCGAGACGTGGAGCCCCCAGTGGGGGAGGGAAGGTGCCCCGAAAGTCACTGTCTCACTCTACAGGAGAAAAGATGGGTTCTCTGGTATGCGGAGTAGATCACCCTACGCCAGGCCAGTGGTGATAACCGGGATAGGCGAAGCCATGCCGTCCGCCTAAGGCAGATCGCTGTCCCTACCACTCTGGATGCCACCTCATTGGCATCATAAGATGTCCTTGCTTGGTGCCTTGCTAGCTCCAGGCCCTGCATAGAGAGGGCAATGGCTTGCCTGGTTTCCTCCGTATCAGGCACTGAGGCTAGGATCTGTCCTAGCCTGGACCACAAGAACCTATCGTAGGCAAAGTGGGCCTGATGTGCTGCAATAGAGAGGGAGATCTGTGCAGAGTAGAACACTTTTCTCCCCCAGAAATCGAAGTCTGCAGAGTCCGAGTCCAGGGGACGGTCATGGTAAGGGGCGGGAGGCCCAGAAGGGGTGTCCAGGGAGGTCAACTCCGAAGAGGGATGAGGCAGAGAACCTGGAGACCCGGGGAGAGAGCACAATACAGCTGGTGTAGGTCCCTTGGGGCTGGAACAGTGGAGAAGGGACGTAACCAGAGCCGATGTGATGCTTCCTGGAAAGGAATAGGCCAGGTGGGAGCCACCAGGTGAGTTGCACTGTACTCGCCTAGAAAGGCACGCATCACATGCTCGGGATTGCTAACCGGGACTGGGGTAAGGTGGAGCTCATCCAACATCCTCGCGAGGAAGCGCCGATAAGAAGAGAGATCAGACGCTGGGGAGATGTGGACAGATGGCTCCTCTCCCTCCATGGAGGAGGAAGAAGATGATGAAGGTGAGGTTCAGGGTCCAGCTGCATGGGAGCATGGTGAAACACCCGTTGGTCCAGGGCATGGAGGTAGGTGGAGAAATGTGCAGTGGGACCTCTGAACTGCTCCCACGTGAGAGGCCCCTGAGGACCGGGAATACCTGGGACAGCTGGGGATGGAGACAGAGGCGCAGGGGACAGGTTCCTAGCAACAGGAGAATGATCTCTGTCAGGGCAAGGGGGCCAAAAGGAAATCCTTCCCAGGGATGGGGATCCGAAGGCCGCCGCAGCTAACAGCCACTCAACCGGATCGGAACGGTCAGAGCTGTGCCCAAAGGAAGAAATCCCCCCGTGAGGTAACCGGGACCATGAGAGTCCAGAATGACGGTCCCTCTCGAGGACTCATCCAGGCAAAGGCGAGGGTCTGTGATGTGACTACTCCCAGAACCTGGCTGGGTTCTAGGGAGTGCACGCCGCGCCACACTTCTATCCCTCAACCCTTTGGAATTGGAGAGGGACCTCGTCCTCATAGCCAGCAGCCTAGGCAACTGGCAACTCCGGGCGGCCTCTGAGGGAGTCCACCCAGGGAACAGTACCTTACCTTCCAGGTGCGCCTGGGCTGCCCAAACACACCAAGGAAGGCTGCCCCAACTGGAGAACAGAAACGCTAGTGACCCCAGGCTGCACAGCTGTGGTCACAGGAACCACCGCTGGCTGGTCAGACCCCCTGACCCTAAGGTCTACCGGTGACAACTGACCCCTAGAGGAAGGCTGAGTGGGGGCCGAGGTGCTGGAAACGGAGGGGTCTGATGATTCCAAAGAACCTGAGAGCCAGTCCGGATCAGACCCAGAGTCCGCCTCCAAAGAAGCAGGCTCCGAAGTCTGATGCCAGACAACTCTCCAATCCCCTCCAGTTCCTGGACCATGAGTCGCAGCCGGAGCGAAGCGCAGCCCCACGCCCAGCGCTGACACCCACCCCAGTGCCGCGAGTGACATCGGAGCCAGGCGCAGCCCGAGCGCGGAGCCGCGCTCCCCCGGCGCTGCCGACAGCCAAGTCCAGCACGGCACCACGCCCGACGCCAACACCCACCCCAGCGCTGTGAGCGCCACCAAAGTCAGGCATGGCTCGAATCCTCCGGGCGCCAGCAGCGCTGGAATAGGTTGGTCCCAGCTCTGTCCCTGCACCACGACGCACCAGGACCAGAACCAGGCCCAGAAACACCTAAAACACCACCCTGGTGCCGCCGAGAGCCCTGACACCATGAACAGCATCAGTAGAGACAGCAGCACCAAAAGAAGGCCCAACGCCAACTGTGGCACTGCGCTTAAAGCCCACAGCACCACGAATGGCGCAGGGACCAAGAGCGGCGCCACGAGACGGCACCAAGAACTGTGCCGGTCCAGACCCGAAGGGCCCGAAACATGATGCCGAGGGAGCCTTCCCCACCAAAGAGGCGACTGCCAAAGCGGTGCCTCCCGACTGACCCCTGAAAGGGCCAGACTAGGCCTCCTACACCGCAGAAGAAGCCCCCGCTGTGGCAAGGCTAAGAGAGGTGGGGGCTCCCTCCTCCATGGGCCGTATAAGACCAGGAGGGGACCCGGAGGAAGGGCTGAGAATCCTCGCCTTGGCCCGACTGCGCACTCGTCCTCCGAAAGTCGGCGGCGCACGTCCGACTTTCCACACGTGGTTCTCAATAACTTGGCGGTCCATCGAGAAACAAATGTCGCAGTTGTCCATATCGTGGTCCAGGCTGAGGCAGGAAAGGCAGTGGTCATGGCAGTGGTTATGTTTGTATATTTCCTGTATTGGATTTGGATCTGCTGTTGTCATCTGGTGCTGCAACAACAAGACGTACTGGCTTTAGATCTCTACTTTATAATTACTGTGGAACTTAAGAAATGGAAGACGGCTGAATTGTTGAAAGAAGGGTCAGGAAAATGGTTGCAGTGGTGGTCCTGATCTGTCACGGAACAGAGGTGGCCACAGGGGCACCGACTCATAGGGGAACGCCCCGCTTTCGACCTTTTCTTGTCCCCCCGGATGAGATATGACCATATGGTAAATAAAACAGAAACAGTACTCGATGCCGCTTTGAAATAAAATGAAAAGGTCTTACCGGTCAGAAGTGACGCCGAGTAGGTGAACAGAACCGAGGCACAACTAACATGCACACTAACTAGGCCGTAAATCCAGCAGTCTCCACACGAGGTACCACACTCGACGGCGGGAGAGAAAGAACTGGGGCAGGGGCGGTCGACGGCAGTTAACGGCCAACCCACGAGCGCCATGTGGAACGCTGGCCTCCAGGCCGGTGCTGGCCCTGTTTCGAACTCCACCCATATTTAAAAAAAAAAAGTCTCCCACGGGGTCCTAGCTCCGGCGCTATACCCACTAGTGATGAGTGGAGAAGATTGACACAGATAAGATACTTACTATACCCCCGGTTTCCACCTTATTGTATTACGGCATTGTTCCTACACAGGTGGTTCAGCCTCATGACAGTACCATTAGGGTTATGTTTGTATATTTCCTGTATTGGATTTGGATCTGCCGTTGTCATCTGGTGCTGCAACAACAAGACATACTGGCTTTAGATCTCTACTTTATAATTACTGTGGAACTTAAGAAATGGAAGACGACTGAATTGTTGAAAGAAGGGTCAGGAAAATGGTTGCAGTGGTGGTCCTATTTTGATTTTATTTAGAAATCCTGGATTTTTAGTTGTAGATTGTTAGGGAGATTAACTGGAGTTTTAAAACACTGACAGGTGGTCCTTTATATGAGTCAAGCTCTGGAACAGCTTGATTAAAGTTTACTTTCAAGCGCTTATATTTTCTTTAGTGAATTAGTGGTTATATTGTTAGATTTAAGTTTGTCCAGGTTTAAGTTTTAGTTAGAAATTTAGGAAGTGATTATTGTTAGGATTTGATTTAGTGGATAATATGTAAAGGCGAATTAAAAAAAAAAGGGTGCTTTTAGTGCCACTTCTCATATGGTTATTTAGGTTAACATTTTGATTATTGTTTACCATGCTTTAGAAAATGGACTTAGAAATTCTTGAGCTTTGATTGGTTGATAGCCCTGTTAAGGTGGGAATCTATCTGACAACAGAGCCCGGGTTAGGAAAAGTGCCAGTGACAACCGGCCGCATAACTAGAATCAATCGGTCAGTTAGAATTTTCAGCCTTGATATGCTGCCATTTTTCCCTCTTGCCTACCGAGTCAGTTGGTGGTCACCAAACTCCTACCCTCCCGAGTCTGTCTTATAGTTTGTTTTTTTAAATAAATAACGTAAGCATACATATGGGGGGGACAAAATTCAGTCTAATCAGATTCTCATTGAGCAGCAGAGAGAGAGAGAGTGAGTGTCATGTCCATCTCCGGTTCGGAAAATGAGGAATGTACCAGTCCTCAGTCCTGTCACAACACTAACACTACCGAAGGTGGTGTTCTGTCTCACTCGGGTCCTTGCACAAAGTTACTTCTCCACCAAGCCTGCACATATTCCTCCTGCTGTACAAAAAAAAAAAAAGAAAAGAAAAGAAACAGCGCAGTACCCGCTCACGACGATCCCAAGTAGCCTGAAAATACTCTTTTTCAGATTGCCAGCAGACAAGGTTAAGAGCGTGGTCCCTGCTACCAGCCCCCAAAATGATCAGTTAGCCTGTTAACAAATCAGTGCTGCTCTCACTCAAAATAACACAAATGGGCAATTTCATAGTAAAACTGCCACACAATCTTCTATATTTAACCCTATTCTGTTTTATCATTCAAAAACTAGCGGTAGCACGTCACATGCTCACCGCTACTCCAAGACACCAGGATCGTCTTAGCTGCATCCCAGCTCACAAAAGAAAACAACTTTTTTTTGACATTAAAAATGATAAGTACCATACAATAGCTCGCTGGTAGCAGAGACCTCTTGGCCACCATGCCCGTTCTCACCAGGAGCTACCAGGTTCACATTTCCAATGTTCTGTTCCTCTAAGCAGCTCCACAGCAGGATCCCAGCCCACTACCTCACACCTTGGGGGAAGTGCAGTAATGGAGCTCCTTGCACTAAAGACAAAAAAACACAGAGCACAATCTATGAGTGTGTGTGTTGGGCGGGGGTGAGACAGGAAAGTATCTGCAGACAACAAAAAAAAATAGAGTGTCTGTGCCTGTGTGTTTCTGTTGGGGAGGTAGTCAAAACAGTTTACAGAAGAAGGTAGTTTAGTGGGTTCAGCACTGAAATTTAAAACTAGCCTAATATGGTTTTCCTTCTACAGTCTCGAAGTGTAATTTTTATAACTAAGAGATTTTCAATTTTGCACAACACATATAATACAAAACTTTTAAAACAAAATAATACAACATTCTATACTTATCAGGTTCTTTGTTACGACCACATCACTATATAATACACTGAGGTCTTATTTTCTATGGAATAGGGGGTTATACATGTACAATCTAATTTATCATCTTTCGGTTTTATTTGGGGATTAGCTTATTTTCATACAGGGGGAGGTATATATAAAATATCTGTGTCTTATTTTCTTACATTTCGTTTAATTCACATCATTCTGGAAATTTCCATTTGTTTAAGTACATTAAGGTATAAAATCCGGGTGTAGAGGGTGAGGTATATAATCAATCTCCTCCACAGAATTTCAAATTGATCCTGAGCTCTGTCCAAGATAGCTGTGAGTCTGTTCATCCTGTAGATTTCTATCGTAATGTCTTGCCACAACATCATAGAAGGAGGTTCTTTCACCAGTCACTTCCTGGTCACAGCCTTTTTCGCTGCCAGTATTAATATATTCAATAATTTGATTGTGTTGGGATCTCTATAGCCAGGTGGATTGTCAGAAAATAAGAAGAGAAAAGGGAGAGTGTTAGCCCCGGCCAAAAAAATCTGCATTAGGGCTTGTTCTAATTTATATAAGAAAAGCTGAAGTACTGGGCAGCTCCAAAAAACATGTCCATGGGTGGCTGGAGAAAAACCTCATTCTCTCCAGCAATCATTCCCGTGAGTCTTAGAATATTTAGCTGTTACTGCTGGAGTCCTAAAATAGCTGATCATATTCTTCCATATGAATTCTCTCCATGAAGTCGCTCCAACTCCTCTATATATGTTATGTAATCATTTTTCCCATATGTCAGTTGGAATGGTCACTCCCAGGTCTGTCACCCAAGCTTCCCTAACATGATCAATATGGTCTCCCTTCAGTGCACTAATTGCTTCATATAGATATGAGATCATATGTTCTAGAGGGGCTCTGCCTAAAAAAGCTCTTTTCATAAGTTCTATCAGTTGGGGTGGGGCGGTTCTTAAGCCATTCCTTCTCTATTCGTGATTTAATAAAGGCTCTGGCCTGGAAGTATCTGAACCTATCTTTATGCGATATTCCGTATTGTGTTACTAGGTCAGTGAGGCTGAGGATTGTTCTCTCCTCCATAAACTGAAATATCATATGGAGTCCCTGACTTTTCCATTGCTTAAAACCTGAATCCATAAGTGCTGGTGTGAATTCTTTTAAGATGAGCAAGTGAGCTTAACAGAAAACTCCACTGAGTCAACGGTTTAGACTGTATGATTCTATGCCAGTTATTTATTGTAGTTATTGTATAGTATTAATCTCTATTTTGTTGACCCCCCCTTCTTAGATTCTGCGAACAGCACTCTATGTATATATGTCAGGTCTTCTTTCTGTATCTGTATATCCTTCTACCTTGCTTGGTAATCTGGGTTTAGCCAATATAGCATTGTATGTAGTTGGGCTGCTTGATGACAGTGCTCGAAATTTGAGAGCGACAGACCTCCCCTTTTACGTGAAAGTTGTAATATCAGGAGTCTGACCCTTGGCCTTTGGTTACCCCAAATATATAGGGAGATCTTCCTGTTTAAGTTATTGTAGTATTCTTTAGGAACTGGTATTGGGAGTGTTTGAGCTAAGTATAGAAATCTCGGAAGAAGAACCATCCTTACAGAGTCTATCTTCTGTATAAAAGGGAGGGGTATAACCTTCCATCTCTCTAATTCAGCTGTTAACCCTTGTAGTAGAGGGGGGTAATTGGACTCAAAGTGGTAAGATAAATTCCCAGATATTTTAAACGGGGAGTTCCATTTAAAAGGGAATTTTTTGTTTAATAGAAGCAGAAGGGGTGTAATGCATTGCTAGAGTCTCAGTTTTAGTTTGGTTTAATTAATAGCCCACCAGTTCTTGAAATTCTTCTAATTTTCGCCAAAGAGGTGTGAGAAAATGATCTGGGTTTGCAAGGTATACCAAAAGATCGTCTGCATACAAGGCCAATTTGTGAGGTTGACTTCTCTGTATTTCTATTCCTTTCATTTGTTCTTCTTGTCGAAGTGCTTGGGCTAGGGTCTCCAAATATAAAGCAAATAACGGGCAAAAGTGGACACCCCTGTCTTGTACCTATTCCAAGTGATATTGGAGAGGAGATGGCACCATTAATCTTAATGTACGCTTGGGGGTGCGAGTAGATTGTCTGTATCACTCGTGTAAACTCATCTGGGATACCTAATCCTTTAAGGGTCTGAAACAAGAATGGCCATGCCACCCTGTCGAAGGCCTTCTCCGCGTCGAGACTAAGTAGCAGGAAAGGGGCCTCCTACAGGGCAACCAGGTGAAGGATCTGCAGAGTTCTCTTAATATTGTCCTGCGTTTGTCGCCCTGGTATAAAACCGGTTTGGTCTTTGTGTATCAGTCCTGGTAAAGATGTTTCCAGTCTCTTAGCCAGTACTGATGCAAATAATTTACAATCAATATTTAATACGAGAAAGGGTGGTATGAGGAACAGTTGGTCTGGTCTTTGCCCTGTTTAGGAACACTTGTTATTGATGCATAATTCCAAGTATAAGGCAAGTTCTCCCCCTTTTGAATTTCCCAACAAACATTTAGTAAGGTCGGTAATAATGGTCCCCTAAATGTTTTAAAAAATTCCTGTGTACCCATCTGGGCCCAGGCTTTTGCCTATTTTAAGATTAGATATGGCTGTGGCTAGTTCTTGGGCTGTTATGGGTTGAATTAGACACTGTTGTTGTTCCAGAGATAGGGATGGGAGTTTCAACCTAAGAACTCTTGTATTTTATTAGGTTCTGCGACTTTCTCTCCGAGGCGTATAGTTGCTTATAGAAAGTTAAGAATATCTCTCTTATCTGTGATGGTATAGAAGTCAGTTTCCCTGACTTCAGGTCTCTAATTTGCATAACTGTAGATTGAACCTCACGTTGTCTGAGGCGGTGTGTCAATAGTCTGGAGGCCCTAGGGCCACCCTCATAAAATCTCAGTTTCAATCTTTGTAAAGCCCGTTCAGTTTTTATCTCTATTAGCTGTTGGAGTTGGTCTTTAGTTGCCTGTAACAAAGGGAGTGCTCCCTGGTCCCCCACTGCATGCAGTGTTTGTAAGTCTTTAAGCTGTCTCTGTAAATGCTCCTGTCGAGCTATCAGTTGTTTCTTTTTTAGGGATGCATATTGTATAATTTCTCCCCTGAAAATAATTTTTATGGTGTCCCATAAGGTTGACTGTGATATGTCTGGATGTGTGTTTTCAGAAATCAGTTGAGGTACTCGTTCTATAATGAGATCCTTAAAGTCTTTATAGTTCAGGAGATAATTATTGAACCTCCAAAGGGTATCCCTTTTCTCAGAGGGCCAATCCAGACGTAAGGATAGGAGTGAGTGTTCGGAAATGGGGAAGGGGGTCATGGTACACTCCTTCACTCTATACAAATGTTCCCCTGATATATGGAAGTAATCTATACGAGTATAGATCTTATGAGGTGGCGAATAATGAGAGTATTCTCTTTGATGTGGATGGCGTGCCCTCCAGACATCTACCCACTGCATTTCCTTCATACAGGCTGTAATTGCTTTCTGTATGGAAGTACATTTCTGGTTCTTAGTATTAGTAGTATCTAATCTATTATAAATTTGGTTGTGGTCTCCCCCTACTATTAAAACCCCCTGTTGGAACTCAGTTATTTTCTGTAATATGGGCCGTATTATTTCAGTCTTTGTGCCCAGGGGAATGTACTGTACATGGATACTAAAGTTATCCGTTGTCCCTCCAGATCTCCCACTGCTATTGCTAAGTGGCCTTGTGGGTCAATATATGACCTAGTCAGGTGAAAGGGGGTAGATTTGGGAACAAGAATCACAGTTCCTCTACGTTTCCCTTTCCCAAAGGAAGATGCAAAAACTTGCGAAAAACCAAATTTAAGAAGCTTAAGATGTTCTGATTTGCTCAGGTGCGTTTCCTGGAGGAAAATAAAACTGGATTTCTGTTTTTTCAAACTGCTAAGGACTTTATACCTCTTGATTGGGTTATTCAAACCGTTCACATTGAGTGAACTAATCAGAAGGGTCCTTGAAGCAGCTATTATATAGATCTATCATTCTCTTTTCCTGTCTTAGTGTAGGTCCCCTTTGTATTCCTGTTATATTATGCTCTCATCCCAGATCCCCCCTGCATTCCTTTCCTCCTTCTGTGTCCCTCTCCTCCCTGTTCTCCCCATCTTGAGTGTCTTTTAAATGTGTCCAGCATCTCATTTCTCAATGCAATCATAACAACTTTCTCTTTGAGCCCAAAAATCCATAACATAATATAAACAATTACCCTCTGAGAACTATTTACATTGTAACTTACTATGAACCCTTTAAAACAGTGGATAATTTGGGGCTGCAGATTACAACTCTTAAGGTAACATTTCAACAGAAGTGCATCATCAAAATTACACCAAACTCTACCTACATAGCATATTAACAAATAGAACCTATTTACAACTGTACTTCCAAAACGGGAGGACACAAAAAAGAAGCCCTCTGTTAGGGGGGAAACCAGTGCTAAGCGCGGACTGGGCCCCCAGGGAGGAAATGTGGCTAGAGAACTAGCCAGGCCTTCCCAATCCCTCAGTTCGTCAGGATCAAATAAGAGGTGCGTCAGCCATCGAGGAAAGTTAACCAAATACGACTTATTCATTTCTCCAGAATAATGTAGGAGAAAAACAACAACTAAAAAAAAATTCAGGGAGCATGTCTCATACATCTCCATTACATTCCCAAACTCCAATACTGTCTAAGGCTGTGAACAAGAGGAAGAAATGACCATCATAATTATGCAACGAAAATGATTCCTCAGTCTGAAAGGTTCTAAACACTCTGCATTGTCTACAGCCCATTTAAGCTGGGGAATAGCAGATTAGGTTTTATATTTTTAACATAAGCTTAAATCCAAGCCAAATCAATGTTTACATATGTCCCCGATCCAAGCAGGCACAATTCGTCTGTTAGAGGAAAATATAGTAGGAAGAGTTCCCCTCTTCTATACATTGAAAAAGGAAAAAAAAAAAAGAAGAAGAAAATTCAGTCCTTAGATCATGAAAGTGGGTGGGGGGAGTGATGGGAGAAGCTACGCATCAGCGTTTCCAGATTTCTCCTCTTACCCCACCAGAGATAAAGCTTTAAGTGATCAATCACCTGGATCTCACTACATTTCCTCAGGTATTCTGGGACTGTTCTGGTGCCGTTGCTTCATTTGTGGAGCAGCATGGCTTCTGAATTACCTCTCAAGTCCGGCAGCGTTCGGAATCCTCCTGTTTGCTTGCTTGCTCTGCCATGCCGTCTTGAACCTCTCTGCCATTGTGAGCTTGGGGGATGCTTATCTTGTTGCACAGGACCAGCTGACTGGGAACTCCATCCTCGATTTTTCAGTTCCGACTGGATTTCCTCTGGTGCTGTATAGGTCTTGGTTCGAGTGTCCCAGAACACCCGGAGATTCGTAGGGTAGGGAGTCTGAAAGTGGATCCCATGCTCCCTGAGGATTTCAAAATAGGTGTGTAAGCTGCTCTTTTCCTTATGATCTCTGTTGGGTAATCATTGTCAAACAGTAATCTGGCTGAATTATAGGTGACTACTTTCTGAGACCATGCTGCTTTCAGAATAACCTCCTTGTCCCTGTAACTGGATAGTTTAAGGACAACAGATTATGGTCTTGCTGATGAATCTGCGGGTTTCTGCATTAAAGCTCTATGTGCTCTCTCGATTCTAAATTGGAACACGGGGGGCAGGTCTAGGACATCCTTCAACAGGTCTGAGATAAAATCTTCCATTTTACCAGTTTCAGAATCTTCGGGGAGGCCATACATTTAGAGATTATCTCTCCTAGAGCGAGCTTCCAGGTCCAGCATTTTCTCTTGCAAGGCTTCTTGCTGATCAATAAGAAAGTCTACTACCTCGTGCAATCGCTGAGCCTCTTCTGCCACCTCGCCCACTGCAGTCTCAGAGCGCTCTAATCTGTCTTCAGCTGCTGTTAATCTGGTCTGCAGACTTAAAAATTCTTTATTTTCTGCACGGAACGCTTTAATTTCTGAGAGAAGCATTTCAAAGCATGAGTGAGATAGTCGCTCACTCTCCCGGTCTGTATCTTGGTCTCCTGCCATACTGCTCGCTGGTGATATGCTGCGGCTGGAAACAGGCTGCCTCTGGTATCCTTCACCATCTTTTCTTCCTGTGTCTCCTGGAACGCGATTTAGTCAAATCTTTACCTCCCGATATTGTTCTGGTTGTTCTCTGAAGTTATTTAGGGAGTTTTGTTGGTTCAGGAGGTCTGTTTTCATTTGGGGAATGCAGGAGCTCCTCTCCTATACAGCCATCCAACAGGTGACGTCACCCGAAGTCAGAAGTGTAATTTTTAATCTTGAAATCAATACCTCCTTTGCCACTCTCCAGTGCAGCAGGCTCCCATCAACAATCTTTTTGTTTTCTTAAATAGTGTCCTGTAGGAGAAATGTCCCTAGATAAAAAAAAAAAATAATAATTCTAATGCAAGCGGAGGAACTATTTTATTACAAATCATTTATTTTCCTTTACAGTGCCCATTTTCTAAGCACAATAATACCCTCCAGGGTGGGCGGCATTGTGCTATACCGGACCTTTCAGGGGCTATAAGGCCCTCCACCTGCGGCGTCTGGCCTCATTACGCCCCTGGGCGGTCCAGTATAGCACAATACCGCCCACCCTGGAGGGCATCATTGCTTACATATGTTAGTACTAATTCGGTACTAGGGACTATGATGAGGGTGGACTCTGGTTCAGGGGAAAGGGCAGACTGTCCAGTTGTTCATAATCCTTAGAGTCTAAGGTTATTGTATGATGAATTATTATTTACTATGATGTATGATGGTAATACAGCATTGTTTTGAAAATACTTTGGGCACAACATATACATAAAAATAATCCCCTACTTTTATAGTGGGCGGGAGGGGTTATTAGAATTGATTTATATTAGTCACAACTGTACTAGGCTGTATGATTACAATATTTGTTTCATTTTATTATGATTTGCATCTATTTTTGTTAACATTGCCATTGTTATGGAAAAATTGGAGTTTGAAGTTACAATAAAAAAATTCCCCTACTCTTTTTCGATAAGTGCCATGGGATCTTTAGCATCCATCTGAACTACCACCAATCCAGGCAGATGGGAACTCGGTTTAACATCTCATCCGAATTTAAAGCACTGGAAAGCGCCGTCGAGGAGAGGATACAAGTTCCCGTCGACGAAGAAATGGTATGAAGGCACGTCGTCGACAGAGGGACACCAAACAGTGACAGTCGACGAGCGTCGAGGAAGGGAGTGTGAGGATCGCGTTTCTCCTTCTTTTTCTGCCTAGAACGAGAAGTAGTGGTGGTGGAGCCCTGGGTACGAGCCCCCTGGTTCTTTGAGAGAGACATTTTCTGCTCCATCAATAGATGTTGAATTTCAAGCAACCGTCGTTGACGAGTTGCCTGACTGAATTCCTGACAAACTCGGCAGGAATTGGTGTTGTGTGGGGGTCCCAGACACCTTACACAAGAGGTGTGATTGTCAAAACAGTATATCTTCCTGCTGCAATGACAGGAACGAAATAGTGTTTGTTTGCTTGAAGAGTCTTTAGACATTCGTTTATTAATCCCAATTCTTATCAATGACTGCTGCACAGACATTGTTCTGGCTGCAGTGCACGGGCAGAAGATGGGAAAATGAACTGTGAATACCAGGGACTGCCCATGTTTATATAGGAAATAGGCAGCTGATATCATGTGTGGGCGGTCCCTGTTAAAAAAAAAAACAAAAAAAAAACTGCTAGATGAGCTGCCATGTGCCAAAGCAACCTCTGGCGACGACCCAAGTATATTACCTACTGCAAGAGACCACTCTTTGGAAGATCTACAGTTACAGGTGAGTAACCCTAATTTCTAGAGATGTGGATACGATGTACTATCCACACTTCTGGCAGATTCCTAGCAGTTCTCTGGAAGGAGGGGGCAAGGCGCACATCCCCTTATTTAGGGAACAGAGCCTGGAGAACCGAGGCCCCAAAACCAGCATCCTGGCACGACTCAAGGTCAATGTGGTGATGAAAGATGAAGGTGTGCGTGGACTTCCAGGTAGCAGCCCTGCAGATCTCCTGGATAGGGACATCCCTGGAAGCAGCAACAGAGGCAGTGGTATGTCTGGTGGAATGACCCATAAGTCCAACGGGAGGCTCCCTATCACCCAACCTATAGCAGAGGTCGATACAGGAGACTATCCACCTGCCAACTGTCCACTTAGCTGCTGGTCTGCCAGGTGCAGCTTCAGCATAGGTGACAAATAGCTGGTGAACCTCTCCCCGAACTCCAGCCGTGCGCTCGCCTTAGGTCCGACGAATGGAGCCTGTGCTTGGCCTCGAAGGTTGGGTTGGTGAACTATACTGGGAGATTCATCACCTGGTTAAGGTCAAACTTCTAAACAACCTTCGGGAGGAACTTCGGGTTGGGGCACAGGACAATCTTGTCCTTGAAAAAGACCTGGTAAAGAAACTCCACCAAAAGCGCCTGGAGCTCACTGATCCTTTTGGTGGGGTGACAGCCACCAAGAAGGCAGTCTTCCACAACAGGTGTGGCATCTCACACTTGTACATGGGTTTGAATGGCTTGCCCATAAGCATCGCCAGAATTAGCAACAAGTCCCAAGGTGGTGGTGGTTCAAGCACGGGTGGGGAAAAGTGGTTAAGGCCTTTGAAAAATCACCCGACCACGTTCTCCTGCACCACCATTGGCATACTAGCCCATGCTCGGTATGCAGAGATGGCTACCATCAGATGCACCTTTATGGTCGTCGACTGAAGGCCCATCTGGAAGAGGGACCACAGGTAGTTCATGATGATAGCCACTGGGCAGGACAAGGGGTCCAGCTCCTTGCCCTGGCACCAAATGGAAAATCTCTTCCATTTGAAGGCGCAGCACTAGTGAGTTGACTCCTTCCAAGAGGCCTCAACGACATGGAGGACCTCGTCAGAGAGACAGAAAGCCTGGAACTCTAGCCGCTCAAGAACCAAGCAGTCAAGTGCAGGGACTAAAGGTCCAGGTGCAGGACCTTCTGCCAATGACAGGACAGCAGGTCTGGGCAGAGGCACAGTTGCCATGGGAGCCTGCTGCTGAGGCTGAGGAGACTGGGGTACCAGAATTGGCACGACCAGACTGGAGCCACGAGGATCACCTGCGCCTTGTCCTTCCAAACCTTGAGCAGCTCCTTATGGATCAAGGGAAAGGGAGGGAAGACATACATGAGGCCCGGGGTCCAGGGCCTCACAAAAGCATCCCTCAGCAGTGTTCTGCACTGAGGAGGGCAGGCAGAAAACAGCCTCAGCGTCATGTTCTCCGAGGAAGCAAACAGGTCGACCTGGGGAGTATCCGAAAGAGAGAACAGGCGATCGATTACCTCCTGGTAAAGGGACCACTCATGAGACGCTCTGCCAATTCAGCTGAGGGTGTCCACAAGCTGGTTGGACATGATGGCCACATGTATTGTCAGAAGGTCGATGAACAGACTGCGTTTAAAGGTCCAGGTGCAGAGAGCTTCCCGGCAAAATGGGAGGGAATGCGTCTCACCCTGCTTGTTGAGGTAGTACATGGTCATCATGTTGTCCGTCTGGACCTGGATGTCCTGACCCAGAGCATGCGGAGCAAATGCTGTCAGCACCAGGTGCACCACATGGAGCTCTAGCAGGTTGATGTTGGCATCTAGATTCCTTGGGGTTCAGAGCCTGTGGACTCTGTAGTCCCCAGGTGGGCTCCCCATCACATTAGAGAAGTGCCAGTCGTAAGTGTGACAGTTGGCTCTGGGCAGACAAATGGGACTACTTCCTGAAGATGTTCCAGGACCAGTCGCCACTGGATCATGTTCCACATCAGCTGCGTCACCGTGACCTGCTGGTTGAGGTGACTTGAGTCGCTGAGATCACTGTCGGGTCAGCTCCCAATGCAGAGGGCACATCCTCCAGCAGGCCCACTGGAGCACGGTGGTGCAAGCCGCCATGTACGCAGCAGAAGCTGGAAGTCCCAGGCAGGGTGCAATTGCCCAACCTGAAATAATCAGGCAAAGGAGGCAAGATCCTCTGCCCCACCTGAAGGGAGTCGGGTCTAGGCCTGAAGGGAGTTGAGCTCTGCATCGATCAACTGGAAGACCTGCGAAGGATTAAATTCCAACTTGGTCTCGTTGATCAGAAGGCCTAGGGCTGAGCAGGTCTGGAAGGTCAGATCCCAGGACCGCTCCACCTCCGCCCTGGAGGAACCTGCAGTCAGCCACTTGTCCAGGTAAGGGTATACCCTGGACACATCGGCACCTCAGGAAGGCTGCCACCGCTGCTATGCACTTGGTGAAAACCCTGGGGGCTGAGGAGAGGCCAAACGGCATGGCCCGGAACTCGTACAGGATCCCTTATGAGCGGAACAAGAAGAATCGCTGGTGGAACGGACGGATGGGGATATGGAAGAAGGCATCCTGGAGGTCCAGAGAGCAGAACAGTGCAGTTATGTAAGAACTTACCATAAAGTACAGTTGCGTAAGAACTTACTGAAACAGTAGATCTTCAAGAGAAGCTTTTACAACAGGTTCCACAGTGAGGACTGACACCACCTGGCGGTGGATCCAAAATTTTTCTCTAGCAGTACCGATGTGAGAATGCCCCCGCTGATGTCGGCCCACCCCAACATCGCCTATATAAGGAAAGAGTTCCCCATGTTCTCCAGTTCTTGGACGCCCCGGTCAGGCACAGGTAACAACAGCTGATGGTCAGAAGTATAATCGCAACAGACAATCCCTCAAAGAGGGAAAACCGCCTGAACAGGACCTGATCCCTGGGGAAAGAGGGCGGGAAATATACCTGCTGCAAGAGCTTCTCTCGAAGATCTACTGTTATGGTAAGTTCTTACGTAACTGTACTATCTTACTTCGAGAGGAAGTTCTTGCAGCAGGTTCCACAATGAGGACCGAGTCCCAAGCAGTATAAACATATTATAACCCCTGGAAGGGGGAAGGGCAGTAAGAAAAGGACAGCAGATTAAGGAAAATCCCTCAGGAAACCAGGCCTTGCAGGACTGCGAGGCCAAACCCTGCTCTGCGTCTGGAAATAATGTCGAGGCTGTAACACCTAATGAAGGTATGAACAGAACTCTAGATAGTGGCAACACAAATACCCATTGTCGGTACTCTTTTCAGTGCTGCAAAGGAAGCAGTGATAGCTCTAGTAGAATGAGCTCCAACCGGCCCCAGTGTTGACCTGTTGTGCTTCTCATAACAGAAAGAGATACAATGAACCAACCAGCATGAAATAGTCTGTTTGGTGACTGGGTGACCTACGGACCGTTGGGCAAAGGACACAAAAAGCTGATCAGATTTCCTGTTCCCCTTGGTCCTAGCCAGGTGACATCGGAGAGCCCTGTGGAAGTCCAGGGAATGAAGCAGGGCCTCCCCCCTATTTGAATGCTCTGGGTAGTAAACCGGGAGCTGAACCGATTGATTCAGAGTGAGCTTGAAACGACTTTCGGTAGGAACTTCGGATTAGTGTGAAGATCAGGGACCCTGGTTTTCCATTTTTACCGGCAACACCGGTAACAATCACGGAATCCTGCTTGGTTTACGGATTTTGAATTCTTGTACCGGTGCCTCAGGGAAATTGCATGTCACTGCACAGAATCTCTAAGATTTCAGCATCTTTTTTAATTTGTGTTAATTTTCTCTTTCTATGTCCATTCTCACAACATCAGTGCCCACTTTTCAGAGATCCCTAGACTGGGTATCCCTTAGCTTCACCCCCCAGGTAACGCCATGAGCTCCTGTGGTCCTGCCCCTATCCTGCCTGGATTGTGTCCCCAGGTGGGAAGGGAGGGACCCCAGGTCACCTTAGTGTGTTGGCAGCTCAGTGGGTCCCTCATGGGGCCTGGTTATGAAGTCTGGGGCACTTGGGTCCCTTTCTGCCAGTGGCCAATGTGGGGTGATTGTTATTGGTTTTCTGGTCTCTGTCCCTGAGGGCACCGGCACTAGAGGAGATCCAAGGAGGTAGGTCACATAGAGACATGCCACTGCTCCAGATCCTGGCTAGCATCCTCCTCTCCTGATCACTCTGCAGCACCATTGCATCACCACCCGTGGTCACACGGGTGGTGGTGGTAAAGCAGCAGGACCTGTAGCCCACCTCCCGGAGGAGGAGGAGGAGAGCAGTCCCCCAGGTGCTCGATCCTACTGCCCTGGCCAGACCTCCAGCAACCCGAGTTCACTTCTGACCCTGGGTCACTGGCATTGCAAGCAATAGTGCTACCATAGTGCCAGTGGGCTGACCCAGATTTCAGCATCTTAAAATGAATTCTGCTGTGCTTTGCATTCTTTCTGCTTTGCTGCATACAGAGTCAGTAAGGAAATCACCCGCACTGCTTTGTTGTAATCAGCCATTCAGTTTAACCACCCATGCCTAGTGGTTAGAGTAACAAACAGTGAATCAACTGGGTACATCCAGCAGACTTGGGTTTGATTCCCAAACCTCCACTTGCATACTGTGTGACTCAAGCAAGTCACTTAACCTCCCCAGTGCTTCTAGGTCACTCCTGAAAACAGACAGTTCTGCCTAGTGGGCCTTACCTGCTTTACAAAGAATATAAAAAAAATACCAATATATGTTTACTACATCATAGAATAGTAGTCAGGGTACCTTGTAATTTACCTGGGTTTTACTTGGGCTGAAATGATTTTGTATAGGTAAAGATAAATGTTCAGATACATTTTGTGTGTTTTATAAGCTTGTTTTTAGATTTTAGTCAGGTTTTTATTGTATTCTTTGCAAATAAGCATCTAGGTTGTAGATTAATTCACATCGAATTCTAACAAGCAAAGAGACCAAGTCATTTGTAACTTGTGCAAGTGGGATGTGGATGTTGAAGAAAGGGGATCATGGTGCTGTCATTACTGCCATCACCCCTGAGGGATGTGGACTGCAGTGTTGCTACTGACATCACACCGAAGGGGTTGGGGCTGTAGTGCTTCTGCCATCACCACTGGTGGATGGGGAATGTAGTACTGCTGCCATCACACCTAAGGGATGGGGGCCACAGTGCTGCTGCTTCTGTCACACCTGAGAGAGGGAGGTTGTAGTGCTTTTGCTGCTGCCATCACACCAGAGGGATGGGGGCCGTGAGTGCTGTGTTGGTGCTGCCATTGCACCTTAGGGATGGGGTCGAAAGTGCTGCTTCCATCACACCTTAGGAATGGGGCTGTAGTGTTGCTGTTGCCATCACATCTTGTACCTAAAAAACTTTAAACTGGCACAATGATGGAAGGATGTGTAATAGTGGAGGTCAAAATTGCTAAAATGCATGTTAGCAGAGTTAAAAATTGTTAAATAAAGTACACAAAACCAAACACCGGTAAAACTGGATTTTGGCTTAGCAGACACCGGTGACAATACCGTTTTTTACAATGTGCAAAATGGAATATGCCCTTTCTCAATCCCGGTAAACCAGTGTCCCTGGTGAAGATCAACCCTGACCCTGTGAAAAACAAGGTAGGATTCTTTACACATAAGGGCTTGAAGGTCTGAAATGCGCCTCGCCGAAGTAATGACCACCAAAATAAAGTCTAACAGGAGAGAAGACAGAGCTCAGACTCCATGGCCAGTTCAAAGAGAGGAAGAGTAAGCTTCTCCAGGACGAAAAAGAGGTCCCAAGGAGGAACAGGGTCCCTGATGGGAGGTCTGATGTGAAGAATACTGCACAAAAATGCTTCGGAAACCTCCTCCTGAGAAACCGTCTTACCCAACACAGAAAAATGGTAAGCGGAGATGGCAGACAGGTGTACCTTGATGGAGGAATAACTGTGACCTTTCTCAGAAAGAGAAAGCAGATATTCTAGGATCGTATTAACCGGACAGACCAACGGATCCACTCTTTTGGCTGTGGCCCAAATACAAGTGTTTCCACTTCATAGCATAAGTGGCCCTGGTGGCAGGTTTCCGAGCCTCAACCAACACTTGAGCGACCTGATCAGACACCCCAAACCTGATCTTAGCTAGGTCCTAAGGAGCCAGGCATGCAGGTGAAGAGAACGCAGGTTTGGATGTAACAGGGACCCCCCCCCATCCTGTGACAGGAGTTGAGATGAGAGAGGGAGATGCATCGGTGACTCTACTGCTAAATGCTGTAGTAAGGGAAACCAAATTTGATGAGACCATAGCGCCGATCAGAATAAGAGTGGAAGGTTCCGACTGAGCTTTGAGGAGGACCTTCTGTAAGAGCGGAAGGGGAGGGGGACGCATATAGGAATTTCCCCATTCCAGCAGAGGGACAACATGTCTTGCCAAAAAGCTCCAGGCTCTGGACACAGCGAGCAAAAATTGGACAATTTTGTGTTGGATCGTGATGCGAAAAGGTCGACTTCTGGCATCCCCCATAGACAGAAGATGGGATCTGCGACCACTTGGAGGAATTCCCACTCGTGGGATTGCGATCTCGTCCTGCTGAGCGTGTCAGTAAGCACATTTTGGTCCCCGGGGACATGCACCGCGATCAGGACCAGGTGATGCTCGAGGGCCCACTCCCACACGCGCATTGCCTCCCTGCAGAGGGGATAGGAGTGCGTGCCACCCTGCTTGTTGATGTAGAACATCACAAAAGTGTTGTCCATCTGCACCAAGAGATGGCCCAGTACTATGACTGAGACCAGGGCTTGGAGGGTGTAAAGGACTGCTCTCAGCTTCAGGACGTTGATGTGCAGATGTACCTCCACTAGGGACCAAGAACCTGGAGTACGATGTGTCCCCAGATGAGCTCCCCACCCCACGGACGAGTTGTCCGTGGTTAGAATCTGGGACGGTGTCCGCACCTGAAAGGGGATGCCCACCAGCAAGTTCTTGGATGACATCCACCAGCGCAGCTCCTGGCGGACTGGCTCTGATATCTTGATCGAAGTGTCCAGACTGTCCCCAGGCTGATCCCACTGGACCCGTAGGGACCAATGTATGGTTCCCATGCACAGGCGCGCCTGGGGACCGAGACTATGGCAGCAGCCATATGCCCCAATAGCCTGAGAAGCCGCCGAGCCAGCACACTTGAGGCTGAAGAGATCTGGGATGCCAGGACCTGAATGCGACCTGCTCTGTTGGAGGGAAGAAAAACCTTCCAGAGTGTGGTATCCAGAAGAGCTCCAATGAACTGGAGAATCTGGGCTGGGATCAAATGAGATTTGTCCCTGCTGAAGGTGATTCCAAGACACAAACAGCGAGATGGAATCCCTGATGGTCTCCGACAGGCGAGACTTGGAAGGAGCCAGGAGAAGCTAATCATCCAGATAAGGGAACACTAAGTGGCTCCGCCTCCGAAGTGCCGAGGCCACAACAGCCAGGCACTTGGTGAAGACTCTGGGGGCTGAGGAGAGACCGAAGGGAAGGACTCGGAACTGATGGTCCTCGTCTTTGAATCTGAACCTGAGGAATCTGCGATGGTTCCTGGTGATAGGAATATGCAGGTAGGCATCCTGCATGTCTAGAGACGCCAGTCAGCCTCCCTCTGAAATGAGAGGAAGGAGATTGGGGAGGAAGACCATCCTGAATCTCTTGTAAGAGATCCACTGGTTGAGAACGCTAAGGTCCAGAATGGGTCTGGGATCTCCCGACTTTTTCGGAACTAAGAAGAAGTGGGAGAAAACCCCTCTCTCTGACTCGTCCGGTGGCACCGGCTCGATGGCCCTTTTGTCCAGAAGGGATAAAATCTCCCGTCTGACTAAAGCTCTGTGATCCCTTGGATAACGAGATGGGGGTGGTGGTCTGTCCGGAGGGATGGAGTCGAACTCTATGGCGTGCCCGGACTCCATGAGATCGAGTACCCACTGGTCAGAGGTCACCTGATCCCACGCGTCCGCGTAGAGGGAAAAGCGGCCTCCGACCAGCTCCCCTGGCTGATCAACCGAGGGAGAAGGGTAGCCTGGATAGTCAGGTGGTGGGAAGGGGTCGGAGGGCAGCAGTGGCTGCTTTGGGTTGCCTAGAGGTGGAGGTTGATGGGCCTCTGGCTCTGCCTCTACGACTGAAGCCGCCTCGCTGTGTATGCTGTGGAAAGCGAGGCTGCTGTGATTGATGTCCCCCCATGGCCACGAAAACGAGGCTTATGAGCTCGCCCCTTTTTCGGGCGGTCACATGAACTGCACGGATTGGACGGCTTTACCAGAGTCCAGTGGCCTGGTGACGATGCACTCGTGTCCTCGCCAAAAGAGCACAAAGCCTTTACAGGGAGCATCCAGAATGTTGGTCTGCACATCTGGATCGAACCCAGAGACCCGAAGCTACGCATGGCGGAGGCAAATACCAGTGGCAGCCGCCCTAGAAGAGGTGTCTGCAGAGTCATTGGCCAAGCGCAGAACGTGGGTACCCATGTCTGAGCCAGTCTGCAACAGCTTGGCTAGCTCTGCACGATATTCAAACCTTGTTCCCAAAGGGCATTCTGGAATTGGACCACGTGTGTCAGGAAGTTCAAACTCCTGATACTGCAGGTGGCAGCAGAGTACACATTGCGGCCCACAGAATCCAGCTGCTTTGATTCTCGGTCAGGCAGCTGGGTGCTCAGGTGTTTGGGCCTCTGCGAAAGGTTGTGAGCTGCCGAAATCACCACAGAGTTCACCGCGGGTGGTTTGTCCACAAAAGGATGGTCCGAAGGTGCCCGGTAGAGCCGATGAGCCTTCTTTGACATGGCAGAGGAGGAGTGAGGCCACTTCCAGTTCGACGCATGACATCCTGAAAGTTGACAACCATGGGAGGGATGACCACCAGCTCTGGGTCTTTTTGGCGGAGGTATTTAGCCAGCTGCAGTCACTCGGGATCCAGAGCCTCAGTGTCCCAGCCCACGTTGGCCTGGATGTGCCTCATTACCTTCATGAAGCTTGGGTCGTCAGGAGAGGATTTAGGAAGGCCCTCAGAGTCCCCAGGTCTGGCTCTATGTAGGAGTCAGGACTTGAAGAGTCAAGAGTCTACATATGAGTTCAGTGTGGAAGAGGGTGAATGGCTACGCCTCTTCCTCTTGTGCCTCCTGCTCGGTGAAGGAGAGGGTGGCGGGAGGAACTATCAGTCTAGGCCTCCTAGACATCTTAGAACGCTTTCTAGGAGGGGCTCCTCTTCCGCCCCACTGTCCACCAGTTCAACATTGACAGGGTCAAGAACCGGTACCGGCATGGGAGTGGGCGTGCACGCCGGGAGATCCCTTTTTTTATGGTGTCCCACCAGTGGGAAAACAGCTCCTTTACCTGGGAGAGGTTCAACTTAGGTGAACGAGGAGGAGGAGGAGCACCCGAGCCCGCGTTGGTACCGCCATCCAGGGGTACTGGCACTGGATCCGCACCCTTATCAACCAGCCTCGGCCAAAGGGGGGGGGATGTCGGGGCGGCCAGCGCCACTGTTGTCAGGGTCCAGTGACAGCCGAGCTGGCGAACGGGGGAAGGAGCATCAGAGCTGACGCGGGTGGTGCGGGGTGACCGGCGTGAGGCGGACTACAAATGGTGGTGGAATAACGCTGTTGGGAGGGGGCGGGTGGGCCACCGGCGGACAAGGGTCAGGTGTCCGCTCTTCTTTAGGTGCCGATGGACGTCCTGCCGAGGCATGAGCCTTAGGACGGTCGGCTTTGTCGCCAACGTGCTTTTCGGCTGAGCGCCAGAGGCGGGCGCCGGTCGAAATCCCGATGTTTTGGCAGCAAGGAGGAGGCCCTGCTGCCCGAAGACCTGGAGGCCTTGCTTGACTCCCGGGAGTCTGCCTTCGAAGAAGAGGCCGAGTGGGAGGAGCCCTTACCTGTGTCCATCGATTTTTCGGTGGGCTGAGAAACCTTCAAAGGTTGGAGGGTAGATCTGGAGGATTTTGAGGCAGAGAAGGGTTTGAGGGCCATGAGGTGCGATTCATGCCCCAATGACCCAGACTTCGAGCCCAAAGACCTATGCTTGGAGTGAGACCTTCCTCTGTCCTGCTCCCGGTGCTTGTGGCACTTGTGGGTGGGTGGTGGATCAGATTCCCCCGAGAAGGAGGCTCGTTCCATGGTGGCAAATTTGGTCTCAGCGAGGCAGGCCGCGAGCGACTTCTGACGCTGGATTTGCGTCCGCTAATTGAAGGCCTTGCAACGAGCAGGCGCCGTGTCAAGATTGGGCCCAGACAGTAGGAACACGCACGAGTGGCCATCTTTAGCAGGAATCTGTGCCCACAAGCACACTTATTTAGATGAGAAGTTGACATAGAAGCTCTTGAGAGCGGAAAAAAATATTCTTTAGGTGGAGAAGAAGCGATCGGTACTGAGCCGTAACGGAGCGAACTAACCCTGACCGTGTGGCGGTAAAGAACTGGAGCACGTGGGGAACTCCTTCCTTATACAGGGTGACATTGAGGGTGGAGCTCACGTTGCCGGGGGGTGTTCCCACGTTGGTACTGCTAGAGAAAAAGTTGATGGAACCGCCGACAGGTGGCACCAGTCCTCATTATGGAAACTGCTGCAAGAACTTCCTCTCGAAGTAAGATCAGTAGATCTTTGAGAAGAGCTCTTGCAGTAGGCAACACCATTAGGACTTAGCTGCCAGGACCACGCGGAAAATTTTTAGCCAGCAGTCTACAACGGGGAACCGCCCCCTGATGTTGGAACATTGATGTCCGCACTGGTATAAGAGGGCGGCCCCACAACTCCACTCCCAGTCCCCCCGAGTTAAGGTCCAACAGGAGAAAGGAGGATGCCTGGAGCCAAGAAAGGCCAAGATGGAAAGAGCGAGGGGATGGAGGAGGGAAAACCTGCCAACTGCATGAGCTCCTCTCAAGATCTGCTGTTGTGATATGTTCTACGTAACTGCACCATCGCATTTTGAGGGGGCTCTTGCAGCAGGGCAACACTGTTAGGACTGAGTACCAAGCAGTGCCTCAAGCAAGGTAAGAACCCCAGGAGGAGGAGGAAGATGAAGCACTGCAGCATGCAGAGAGGAAAAGGAGGCCCAAGAGGGCCCTTAGCTCAAACTAGTCCTCTGAAGAGGAGCAGCAGCCAGAATGCCGAAGACAGAACAGGGCAAGCCTCATAGAGCTAAAGGACAGGATAACCAAGAGCATCCTGATCCTGAGAGCTGCAAAGAGGCAGCCTAGCCTCCTCGAGGAGATGGCCTTACCCAGTCCCTCCAACGATACAAACAACCAGAGAGGATGGAACCGAGACAAGGTGATTTCCTGAAGTCAGTTGCACATTGGAGCCGAACAAACTCTTCGGGCAAAGGAACAACCCAAGACCCGAGGATGCCACATGGCTTAGTCCCGAGGGCTGGAAAGCCCTGGAAGGAGTCTGTCCTGAAAGAGGAAGAGTTAGGGACCTCTTACAGGAAGCATCAGGAAAGATCACCTGAGAAGGCATCTCTTGCTTCTGGAGAGAGGAGCTTTTTGACCCTAAGCAAGGTAGTAAACTAGGAAAAGGGAGCACAAAGCTGGAAGGACTTTGTGGATCAGAAAGACAAAGGCCCCCCCAGACCTTGGAGCCCTGAGGGTAAAGGGCTCTTTCCAGCTGAAAGGTCCATCCCCAAGATAAAGGGGCCCTCAAAAAAAGACCTTCCCAAAATGATGCCAGCAGAACCCGACCCTCGCCCGCGTAGGAAAGGCAAAGGATTGAGAACACCTGGGAAAGAACTCCTTGACAACTGATCGAGGCAAGAGGTGCCCCTCTCCCCCCCAAAAAGAGGAGAACCCTGAAAAGACCTACCCCCCCCGGGGAAGTGGGTGTTCTGCGGAAAGGTGACAGATGAAAGTCGGACCTCTTCCCTACAAGGGCTGAAGGGTAAAGACCCAGGTGAGGGTAACAGAGACTGATGCCAGTCTCGCTGTCAATATTCTCTCGTTTTGTCTGGATGGGTATGCGTCCTCGCGTCCACTGGTCGTTGATTCAGTTACCGATTGATAATGGAGGTCTTAACACCAGACTTAACTGAATATCATACAGCTTTGACATTTAAAATTATTTTACAATGGTTAAATCCTGCATATGAAGCGGCTTGGTAGGGCGTTGAATTTGGGTTGAATGATTTGTTTGACATGGGAAAAACAGTTTTTGTCCGCTTACTTCATTCCTTAACCTTAAAGATTTTCATTGAACTAGGATCACCTCCACTCCTGATCCTGGCGTCCCCCGCTTTATCTCAAATTTTTTACTATGTTAGGCCACTAGCTATGGAGGCAGAATTTTTACCTGCCTGCTTTGATTCAACTTTTCATAGATGGCATAGATGTGGTTTACCTTATTCCTGACACCCAGGAAGTCCTCACTTTTGCTCATTTACAAGGGGCGTACCAACTTACTCAGCGTGACCACTTTCGATTTTTGCAGGTGCACACTTTTTTGATGCACAAAGGACCCCCATGGAATGCATTATCCCACCTACCCTACCCCATACTTCTTAAACTAATGTTGGATGCAATGCAGGGAGTACAGCCCCCTAATTTAATAGGACTGGTATACAAATCCCTAAAAGATTATTGGTCTGAGTCTACTCATTCCATTCTGTAAGCATGGAATGCTGAACTACCTCAAATATTTAATTTGAGAACTGGATTAGGTGATTCTACCGTCCATGAAATTCTCACAGGCCCCCTACTGGTTGGAATTTGTCTGGAAGTTACACGTTTGTTTCTTCAATACACAAGATAAACTAGTTAAATATTTACCCCTTTCACGTGGAGGTGGTGTGGGGGAAAATTTGCTAATGCACTTCATATATTTTGGCAAAGCCCAGTTCTTCAGGTTTTCTGGAAGGATATACAGATCTGCTTAAACGAGTTGGGCCCAGAAGTGTTTTTTTCTCTACTAATGATACTGTTATATGCTGAAGCGGATGGCTCCTTTCCCTTCGCTAACAGTATGTTTTGTCTATATAGCTGCCGCAAAGAAGGCCATAACTCACCTATGGTGTAGATCCCAACCCTCTGTGTTTGCCCAATGGTAGGAATAGTAAATTAAATTTATTATATTGAAAGAATAATAGCATATCATTCAGACAGATTCTCCTGTTTTGAATTAAAGTGGAGATCTGGGGTCTTTTATGTCTCCATATGTTTGTTTTATGGTTCTCTTTGGATTATGAATGACTGATTGATTACATATACGTCCATGTCATTTGACCTTATGTATGTATCAGTGGTTAATCTCTGCTGTTTTAAATAAACAGTTAAAAAAAAGTGTCCCACTGTTGTCCCTGACGCTGAACATAGGAACACTCCGCTGAACAAGAGCTGGAGCCAAATACTAGGCTGTCCCAAAACACCGGACTGGAAAGCCAGAGCACCTGTCAAAACAGATGCAGGAGAGGCTGCAGAGATAAAATCCCAAGAAGGCACAGGGATGGTTGGGCAGGCTGCCTAGGGTACCAGGCGCCGGGAGAGACAGATTGCAAAGCCGAACCGTAGGGCCCGAGACCCAAAACAACGTCCAGTCCCAAGAAAAGAACCCGAACGAGGAGTCCCTCACCTCAAGAGAGGCTCCAGTGCACTCATGTACCTGCCAATCCTCTGGATAGCCCAGATCATCAGGGGTAGGGAGAGCTCAGCGAGCATCTGAAGCTTCTCCTGTCACAGAGTGGATGGGGAGACCTGGAGAGACCCTGACCTGGGATAGAAGGTTTAACTAAGGCGAAGCCAAACAACCTCTGGTTCACTAAACCCCGAGGACCCACTCCCAAGGTGAGAAGGAGTCCCAGGTAGTCCGGACTGAGAAAAGTCCTAGGCGTGCCCCTAACAAAAGGTGCTACAGCCAGGAAAGAGGATGGCCTCTCTACAAAGATGAGGATAAAAGGACCCTTGTAGCTCGCTCCTGAGTGACGCCGCTTCCTCCCTTCACGAGGAGAGGTGGGCCCCAGCCATCTCGGAGCCTAGTCGCGCATACAATAAAGGGGTTGATGAGAGGGGCGATGGGCCTGCTTGGGCCCGACAGCTCGTGGAGAACTGCGGGCCCCGGAAAGGCCTGGAGGAACACTGGAGAACTAATGCCAGCTTGGTCACCCTGGCAAGACCAGAGAGAGCCCCGCTCTGGTCCAACTTCCATTGAAGGAGGTGCCATCCTCACAGGAAAAGGGAGTTTTGAGGATGGAGGCCCAGACGCCGATAGTAGTGTGTCCCAGCTCAGACCAGAACAAGAGGCCAGAATGGCAGAGCATAAAAGGGGCCGGAAAAGCTTAAGGCCCAATAGCCAGGGCGGAAGGAACACAGAACCCAATCCTCCAGAAACGGAAAGAAAAACAAGGTGTCAAACCTACTTTACCCAAAGGAGCCGGATTATCCACCGACAAGGCAAAATACTGGTCAATGCCCTCAACGAGATAGTCCTGTAGACAAAACATAGAAACACAAGAAGTTGGGGGCACTGAGAATCCGAGCTGAGCGGCAGCAGTTTTTCATAGTTCGTTAAGATGGATATAAAATTACATAAAATCTACCTTTTGAGGGCGATACAGATTTAATTTTAGAACAGCTGAAAGAAGGATTCCTGAAGCCTATAATGAAATCCTCAGAAAGACATAGGTGGCGGTACTGGAGGAAAATCTTTGTCTACACGTCTCAGTCAAGCGAGGACTTGCAGAGGACTTCACTGCAGGACTCGAGGAAACAATGGCTACACTTGACTGAAGCTACAGAGAAATGAAAATTACGTACCTACTGTAATTCTTGATCTTCTCTTGTATCTTCACCATTCAGTACTGCTGGGTGTAAAGCTGGAGGCAGGCACCCGCCACAGGAGGTTTTTTTTTTTTTGGAAAGGAGGAGCAGCGCCACCCATGGCTGACGACTGCATGGAGCATGCAGGTTGGCAGTTAGATGAGCCAGAGAGGAAGAAGTAGGTTCTAGAGAAAGAGAGTGAGGCAAGAGAGCTGAGGGATTACTGCTGGTGAGTACCAAGCCCCTGGAAGGGACCTAGCACTTCCTGAGGAACAGATCTCTGAGCCTCCTGCAGGAGGCGCAGGAGGGGAGACCTTGTAGCCATACCACCATAAAGGTCTAAGGCTGTTTAGGACAAGGAGTCCCCCGCGGCTGGGGGATGGGAGGCACCCCTGAAGAACTCTCCTTGCCCTGCAGGAAAACAGACGGGTCTCTGAAAGCAGAGGAGATCACCCTACGCTGGGCAATGGGCGACAACCTGGACAGATGAAGCCACGCCATCCCAGCTAGTCTGGACACCACCTCAATGGCGTCGTAAGATGCCCTTGCTTGGTGCCTTGCAAGCTCCAGACCTTGAGCAGAGAGGGCAATGGCCTGTCTAGATTGTTCAGATCAGGCAAAGATGCTAGAACTTGTGCTAGCATCGACCACAGGAGCCTGTTATAGGCAGTGTGTTGAGCCTAATGACAACTTACTCCATTAGCATACGGCTGAAGAGAAACTCTGCATCCCACCAGTCAAGTTCTGTGGAATCTAGATCCGGGGTCGGTGGAATGCGCCAGGCGCTGAAGCCGGAATGGTGTCTAGGGACATCAGGCCTGAAGGCAGGTGAGGTAGGGAACCAAGAGACTCATGGGAGCACCTACAGTCTCCTGCAGTCCTACAGTCTCCTGCAGTCCGCTGGGGGCTGGGGAATGGGTGGCTGGAGACTACCAGGTGCAGATTGGCGCTTCCTGGAAAGGAACCTGGCCAGGAGTGCACCACCAGGTGGTGGTCCCTGAATTCACTAAGGAATGAGCACATCTCCCACTCGGTATTGCTTCTCAGCACACGAGAAATGCTAAACTCCTGAACCAGCCTCAAAAGGAACCGCTGATATTCAGTGAAATCAGTGTCGGAGGACAGGTGGATGGAACTTTCCTCTCCCTCGGAAGAGGAGCCTGAATGTTCTAACGACTCCTACAGCGGGGGAGACAGGTGAAAGACTCCTTGGTCCATGGCCCTGACATAGCAGGGAAAGGCCACCGTGGTGGCTCTGAACATCTCCCAGGTTAAGGGCCCCATTGGACCCACATGGTCTGGGAGAGGAGGAGGTGTCTGCAGAGGGGATGAGCAGTGAACTAATAGTGCCTGGCCTCTGCCAGGGCTCTGAGACCCAGAGACTGGTTCTGCCGAACAAAGGGACCCTGGGGCCACACTGGGTTGCGAAGGATGTGTCTGGGATAGCAAACTCTGGAAGAGCCCTAAGGGAGAATCTCCCCTGTGATGTGCCTGCAGTTGCATGTGCTCAGAAGGGCAATCCTCCATGCTGTCAACCAAGGAAACCTCTGAGACCTTGAGAGAAAGGCAAGGTTCAGCGCTGCGACTCCTCCACACATCTCCCAGGGCAGAGGAAGGGGGTAGCCGCGCCTCGCCCTGGCCCCTCAATCCCTCGGACTCAGAGTCTGTCCTCTTCCTTGACCCCAGCGAGTTAGGTCCCCCAATCCTGCAGGCCCCCTGGGGAGACCGCAGAAGAGGGGGGTCCCAGTCCACCCGAACGGCCCTGGGCAGCACCAGGAATGGCAGCTGCTCTGGCTCCCCAGGTGCAGACACCCCACCCTGAGCTCCCTGGCCATCGTTCCCAGTGGCTCCACGGCCTCCCTCAGCCGAAGGATCTGCCAGAACAACAGGCTCCAGGGACTCTGGGACAGGGACTGCCTGGTACCACATCCCAAGGGGCTCTCCGACTCTGAAGAGTCAGGGTGCCAGTCGGGATTGGTCTGTGAGTCACTCTCCTCCAAAGAGGAAAATACCAGGCAGACCTCCAGTCTAGTGACCCCGGCAAGGCCACTTGCAGCAGCGCGAAGGTCAGCCACTGCCAAGCCCAGCAGCACTGGGCCGCGACACTGGGGGGAGCCTGCACCTCCTTGGAGGTAACTGCCGGGGCGGCTCCAGCAAGGCTAGAACTGGAGGAGGCAGCTGGCCTGGTGGCGCTGAGGGTTGAGGCGCTGGATGCCACATCTCGCACCACGCCGGCAACCCAGGTTCAGGAGCAGACTCGGGTCGCTGGTGGGTCAGCCGGGGGGAGATGGGCTTGAGCATCCCATAACAGCTCACCTTCTCCGGGAAGGGAACAGGCCGATGCTCACACACTTACCTGACTCGGAGGCGGTGGCTCGGAGTACTGCAAGCCCCACTAGAAGGGGATGGCGCCACTAGCGCGTGACATCGGCACCTGCGCCCATGATGTCAGGGAGTCGTGATGCTGTACAGGGGAGGGTAAAAACAGGAAAAATAGCCTGCCACTGCCGGGAGATGGGGAACTGAGATGTCCCATTTGCCTGCGCCCGCCCAATGGACCAAAGACCGACAAAATGCAAGTTATGGGGCGCCCACTGCCCTACTAGGGGGTAAAACCGCGGCTCCATGGGGGCCTGGGTCCATCTCAGGTAGGGTTGCAGGCAGGGGATGTCTAATGTCTCCCTCTGATGGGTCAGGGGTGGCAGGCTGGGGAATAGGAGGTAAAAAAAAGTAATTTAAAAAAAATAAGGAATTGGAAGAGGCCTCCTCTTCGCTGGGATGTACAGATCCAGGAGGGAACCCAGAGGAAGGGTCAAGAGTCCTGGCCTTGGAGACCCGCGAGCTGCGCTGCCCTCCAAAAGTTGGCGGGGCCCTGCCAACTTTAAACGTGCAAATCTCGAGAACACGGCGATCCATAGAGAAGCAGACATTGCATTGATCCATATCAAGATTGGGTCCCACGCATCACAAGCAAACATCATGCCAGTCCAAAACAGAAAAATGCTGGCCACAGGGGCACCGATGCATGGGGGCATGGCCCGCTTCAGATTTTCTTTTTGCCCCAGAACCTGACATGATGAGAAATTAAAACACAAACTGAGCAAAAGGTCCCGGTACCGTCGATAAAAGTAAAAAGAACAGTCTTACTGGACTTCCAACGGTGTCGGGACGAAAGAACGGTGTCAAAAAATGAAGGCCTAGTGGCGTACTTGAAATTGTTTGGAACTCGCACAGCAGGTGTGACCTCGATAGCGGGAGAAACAGAACTGGGATGGAGGAGGAGTCTACTGCGCCTAACGGCCAACTCGCGTGCTTCATGCAGTGCATCAGCCATGCTGGCAGCGCCATCCTCCTTCCAAAAATAAATAACCCTCCTGTATAGTTCAGGCCTCCGCCTTAAACCCAGCAGTAATGAATGGTGAAGACTGACAAAGGAAGATTAATTTCTTAAATCTCACACCTAAATACCAAAATGGACACTTTTGAGACAAGAATGACTGTGGTTACAGTGGAGGTAATGGAGCTAAAGACTGTAATGTGCGATGTTAAAAAGCAGTCAGAATCTTCTATGACAACCACATTAATGGTAAAGGAAAATGCTCATCTACGAGCACGGCTTGAAACCATGGAAAACCAGGTCCACTCCTTCCATCTGAGAATCCTTGGCCTACCTGAGGGGATTGAATGGATCATCCCCTCATATTTTGCAAGACTGACTCAGGGAAAGATAGTATCCAAGGGCCAAAAGAAAAAATTACTCACCTTAGTAATTATGTTTTTCTAGTGGAGTCTTGCTGTATTCTGACAATTGCAGTTAGCCCCAGCCTTTAAACTGCCCCAGAGAACAAGGGCTAACTTTTCTATGCATGGCATAGAATGTTCATCTCGAGTCGTTAAAGCCTCTGCCTGTTGTTATTCTAACTGCAATCGTCAGATCTTCTACGAGCAAAACTCACTAGGTGTTCTGGTGGAAACTGTAAAATTTTAACTAGCCAACTGGCAGAAAAAAAATATTTGGTTCCTCAAAGGAAGACTCAAGTCAGAAACCCAAAAACAAAAACCAATCAAATGAAATAACATTCCACCCAAAGAAAAAAAGAGTGTGTAAAAGGGGGCACCTGTAGGGTGCCAAAACTGTGCCTGCCCACCCACATCCCAAAAATCTAGGTTCTGAGAGGGGAGGCGAGGGGCAGGGAGGTCAGAATACAGCAAGACTCCACTAGAAGAAACATAATTACTAAGGTGAGTAATTTTTTCTTCAAACAACATGATGTCTTGCTGTATTCTGACAATTGCAGACTACCAAGCAGTACCTCCATGGAGGAGGGACAGAACCTACTTTGGGAATAGGCTCTGAAGTCCTGCTGTGTCAAACAGAGCATCACTACTAGCCTGGATATCCAGAGAGTAATGCTTGGTAAAAGTATGGACTGTTTTCCAGGTGGCTGCTTGACAAATTTCTAAAAGAGGGATATCCCTGGCAGCAGCCAGGGAAGCAGCTGTGCCTCTTGTGGAATGAGCCCTCAGGCCTGAGGGTGGAGTTTTACCCAGTTTTTCATAGCAGAATTGTATACAAGAAACAATCCACCTGGCAATAGATCTCTTGGTGGCAGGTTTGCCCTTCCCAGCTTCTCCATAAGTGAGGAACAACTAGAGGGAGTCAAACCTGTGACCCTTGGGTCTATGTAGTAGCTAAGGGCTCTTTTAACATCCAAATTGTGTAGCCTCCTCTCTCCCAAGGAAGAATGATCAGTGAAGAAAACGGAGAGATATAGACTGATTCAGGTGGAAACCTGAGACCACTTTAGGCAAGAACGTTCTGTTAGTTCTAAGGACCACTTTATCTCTGTGAAAAGAGATGAAATCAGATTCCACTAACAGGGCTTGCAATTCACTGATACGTGTAGCAGAAGTAATGGCTACCAAAAACACAGTTTTCCAAGTCAAGTACTTAAGATCTGCTGAGGACAAAGGCTCAAAAGGGGGTTGCATAAGCTGAGCAATGCAAACATTAAGATCCCAAGCAGGAGCAGGATCCCTAAAGGGGGATTGGTGTGAAGCAATCCCTTGAAAAATTTACAGAATACAGAATGGGGTGACAGTGAGGAAGACTTGCCTACTGACAGGAAAGCAGAAACAGCTGCCAAGTGTACCTTGAGAGTAGCTGGTCTGAGACTTAGGCCATTGCGATGGACCATATCATCATCATCATCATCAAATCTTTATTTATTCAGGCGAACATCATTCAGCAAGGCTCATTTACAAGATGGACCTGATAAGGTCAAGGTTCAATAGTTGATACACAACAGATACATCATACACTTATATAAGACAGTTATACATACAGGGGAAAATAACGTTTATAAACACAGTGATGTACAGTAAATTTACATGATAAAAAACGGTTACAGGAAAGTTAAGCTAATATTTACAATATGTACAGTATATACATATCCCAGTGGCGGGGGGCATGGCAGACATGCAACATAATGTAATACTAGGATGGTGAAGGTATTACTGGGTGCCATAAGATGGGGTGTCTGTCTGGAAGGAATATGCCACATATGGTTTGGAAGGGAGATTTGTGAGATGACAATGCTAGCTCTAGTGGTAGCAATTGCATTTCTCTTTGAAGAAGACTGTACAATGCTGTTTAAAGGATGCAAATGGAATGATATTGGACAGTTTTAGGGATTTTTGTAGGGTGTTCCATGCTATAGCTAGAGAATAGCTGATTGCTGCCCTCCTAGCCTGGTGTTGAATTTGGGCAATTTGAGCAGGATGATGATGTGTTGCTTCTTAGGGCACAGGAGCTAGGAGAGGTCTGGGTGAAGCAGTCCAGGATATAGTTTGGAAGTTTTTTGACAACGCCTGTAATCCATAGTGCTGCATTTCTGTTCCTTCTGAGGTGAAGGGAAACCCACCCAACTGCAGCATAAAGAGAGCAATGATGAGTATTAGATGGCAGATCTGTAATGAACCTTATTGCTCTATGATATAAGGTATCCAACTTGTGATGGTAGGAGATGGGGCAGTGACTATAAAGGAAGTCTGCATAGTCAACAACTGATAGAAAAATGGCCTGGACTAACCTCATCTTTGAGTCTCTATTTAGAAGGGTTTTAATCTATAGAAGGAAGCCTTTGGCGAAGCTTTTTAACAGTTCGCCTAAATGATGAGTGAAGTCAAGTCTGTTGTCAATCCACACGCCTAGGTATTTGAGTTTTCTACATACCCAGATTTTCTCCAAGTATAGTGCATAGCTGGGGAGAATGATTGGAGAGGATGTGCTGGTGGAGCTTTGATTTGTGAACATCATTGCTTTAGTTTTCTTTGCATTTAACAGAAGCTTTTTCTCGAGTAGCTGATATTGTAGCAAGGAGAATTCTGTTTGTAGGATTTCACGAGCAGCTGCGAGAGAAAGGTTGCTGACATACAGAACAGTGTCATCAGCAAAGAGGTGTACAGAGGAATTGGTAAGGGTTGAATCAATGTTATTTATATAAATGGCAAAAAGGATAGGACCCAGAATAGAACCTTGGGGGACTCCTCTTGACAGTGGTTTTAATGGGGATAGGTCACCTTCAATTTTTACCTGCTGTGACCTACCGGTGAGATAGCATCTGAACCACTTAAGGGAGGATGGATCTAGGCCAATGGAGTACAGGGATGAAAGTAGTAGCTCGTGGTCCACAGTATCGAATGCTTTTGCTCAGGTCCAGGAATACTGCACAGACATTATTCTTTTATCTAATTCGGATTGCTAGTCATTTGTGACCCTGGCTAGTGCAGTGATAGTGCTGCTTGGCCTGAATCCAGATTGAGCTGGGTTTAGGAGGTTAGCATTGTCAAGATACTCCTTAACTGATTACTCACTAATTTCTCCAGCATCATAGCACTGGTAGAATGGAAATGGGCCTGTAATTATTAAGATCCATAGGGTCCCCTGATTTTAGAAGGGGAACCACTTGGGCTGTCTTCCACAGTGTGGGAACAGAGCCAGAGTTTAGGGATAGGTTAAAGAGGTGTGTTAGGGGGACTGCAAGTACATGGCATGCAATCTTTAGAAAGTACGGGTCCAGAGAGTCTGCCCCTCGCGCTTTTTGGTATCCAGTTGCCATAATAGATCCTCTACTTGTTTCAACAGTACAGATTTGAAGTTGAAGGAAGAGTCAACTCTGATCACCAGTGTAATGGGAGCTTAATTGTTCCCTCAGCAGGTTAGCTGGAGAGGTGTCAAGAGCAAAGCCAGCCGTTGTGAAGTGGTTATTGAGGCGTCCAGAATTTCCATTTTGCCAGTGATAGGGCCACAACTGTTGTGTAACTGAGTTGGAAGGGTGTTAGCTCCTGCCCCACCATACCCTTGATGGTGCCTCAAAACCTAGCAGGATTATGGTAGGAAGAGTCGAGTTCCGCCAAGTAGAAGGCAGCCTTTGCATCCCTAACTTTCTTGGTGCATCTATTCCTGGCTTTCCTAAAGATCATCCAGTCATTTGGATTCTTGTTTTTTCTTGCCATTTTCCAGAGTTTGTCTCTCTCCAGCAGTGCAGCTTTGAGGTCAGCTGTAAACCAACGACAGGATTTGTTTTTTATTCGGATACTAGAGATTGGGGCATGGGTGTTAAGAAAAAATTACTCACCTTAGTAATTGCTTTTCTTCTCATGGAGTCTTGCTATATTATAACAATAGCAGTCAGCCACTGCAGCTGAACTGCCCCGGAAAGGAAGGAGTTAACTCCAGAAGATCTGGAGTTCTACAGTACGAGGCGCTGTGCCCAAAGTTCCTATCCTGGCAGTTTCAAACGAACTGTCAGATCTTTACTGAAGCTAACATCAAAGGACCTGAAAGTCTGTGTGGAAAACTACACTAGCCCATGGCTACCTACTAGTAGTAATAACAATATAAAGAACAAAGAACACCTGAGCCATAATAACAAAATTGATGGTATTATGGTCTGCTTACCACCCTGACAAGTTAATATATGAACCCCCTTCCCCAAAGACTCAAGTCCAGGAAGGGGCAATATAAATAACCTAAATGAAACAATCTAGATCCCTAACCCAAAGGAAAGGGGTAAGGAAAACTACAATGGCATGACACAGTGCTTGCACCAATTCGCCACCCCTACCCAAGTAGAAGTTCTGAGAGGGCAGGAGGGAGGTGGTATAATATATATAAGACTCCATGAGAAGAAAAGCAATTACTAAGGTGAGTCATTTTTCTTCAAACACCATGAAGTCTTGCTATATTATAACAATAACAGATTACACAGCAGTACCTCCATGGAGGAGGTCAGAACCTACTTAGGAAACAGGCTCTGAGCACAGCTGTGCCAAACGAGCATCTCTCCTGGACTGGACATCCAGGAATAATGCTTGTAAAGGTGTGAACTGTCTTCCAGGGCAGCTTGACAAATCTCAGAATGGGGATGTCTCTGATAAGCCGCTAGAGACGCAGCTGTACCTCTACAGGAGTGGGTCCTCAATCCTGAGGGGGGTACTCTCACCCAGTTTCTGATAACAGAATTGACACAGAAACAATCCACCTTGCAATTGTTCTCTTAGTGGCAGGTTTCCTTGCCAACTCGCACACAGGTAAGAAAGAGTTGGAGGGATTCGAACCTATGACCTCTGGTGCGCTCTAAATAGTAGCTTAAGGCTCTTTTGACATCCAAGCTGTGCAGTCTCCTCTCACCTGAGGAAGAATGCTCAGTGAAAAATACTGGGAGAGAGACAGATTGATTCAGGTGGAAATCAGAAACCACCTTAGGCAAAAACTTTCTATTAGTCCTAAGGACTACCTTATCTCTGTGGAAAGAGATAAAATCTTCTTCCACTGACAGGGCCTGTAGCTCTCTTATGTGTCTGGCAGAGGTGATAGCTACTAGGAAAACGTTTCAAGTTAAATACTTGGAGCTCTGCAGAAGACAGAGGCTCAAAGGGGGGGTTGTATTAACTGAGCAATGCAGAATATTCAGGTCCCAGGGCGGAGCTGGTTCCCCAAAGGAGGGTTAGTATGAAGTAACCCTTTAAAAACTTGAGAACACCGGGTGAGAAGAAAGGGAGGCAGGCTTCCTGCTGACACAAAAAGCAGAGACAGCTGCCAGATGAACCTTCAGGGTAGCTGGTCTAAGGCCCAGGGAATTCAGATGGACCAAATAGTCCAGTAGAATGGGAAGATCAGCAGATTCTGGGATAATCTGCCTCTCAGAGCACCAGATGGAAACCTCTTCCACTTAGAATTATAAGTGGTCCTAGTGGAAGGCTTCCTTGAAGCCTTAAAATATCCATGACACCTTGAGAAAGGTAAGTCAGCATCCTAGCTCCTCAAGAGCCAAGCCTTGAGGTGGAGGGATTTGAGGTCCGGATACCACACTTCCCTGTGCACAGGCCAGTAAGTCGTGGACTCTGGGCAGGCTCAGGGCAGGTGGAACTGCCAAGGACAGGAGCAGAGGGTACCAGGGCTGTCTGGCCTAATCTGGGGCAATCAGAATCACTCTGCAAGGTTGAGATCTGATTTTACTAGTACCCTGAAAAGGAGAGGAAAGGGAAAGGCATACAGGAACTTCCCTTCCAGTCCAACAGAAAGGCGCCCAGAGGACTGAGCCCAGAACTGAGGCCTGCAACAGAAAAGGAAGTTGGTAGGTTGTCTGGGGCTGCGAAAAGATCTATCTGAGGTGCCCCATCTGGCAAAAGACAGACCCCAGCACTTGTGGTTCAGAGCCCATTCGTGATGGCCCTGAAATTCTGCTGAGGCGTCCGCCAGGTTGTTGTCCTTCCCTGGGAGATGAACCGCTATCAGGGAGGTGTCAGGAGTAAGCCAGAGACCACAACTTCATTGCTTTCGGTGCACAAGGCTGAAGACCAATAGGCCCCTTGCTTGTTGATGTACCACATTGTGGTGGTATTCTCTTCCTGACTTGAACCACTTTGTTCTGGACAGAATCTGAAAACACCGAAGAGCTAAAAAGACAGCTCTGAGTTCCAAAAGATTGATATGGAGCAAGAGACTCCTGAGGAGACCATACCCCTGAGTGGCAAGGTCGCCCAGGTGAGCCCCACCCTAACAGGGAGGCATCCATAGTGAGGTGAGGGAGAGCAATGGAATGAAGGAACCCCTCTCTTAAATTGCTCTGGACCTGCCACCAGTGGAGGGCTAGGATCAGAGTTTGAGTAACTGGGACCAACTTGGTAAGGGGTCCTTCCTTTGAGACCAATAGGCCCTCAAATGGAACTGAATGTCCCTCATCTGGAATCTTGCCCTGCACGACAGCTGTGGAAGCAGCCATGTGCCCGAGGAGTTGCAGAAAATGCCTTGCTGGTCGAGAGACCCGCGGGGTAAGAGGAGGATGTCGGGGCGATGAGTCAGTCCACCCTTTCCGGGGAAGAAAAGCCTGGCTAACCTTGTGTTCAATTCTGCGCTCTATGAAAGTGAGACCTGAACTGGTTCCAGAACTGACTTTGGTAAGTTTAGCAGGAATCCCAGGAAGTGAGAAGCTGCTGGGTGACTTGCAAGTGGGATTTCACCTGACCTGGAGACTGACCCACAATGAGCCAGTCGTCCCAGTGTAGGGAAACACAGCAACCCTTGCCTCTTAAGTGAGCCACTACTACAGCGAGATATTGTGAACACCACAAGAGAGGTAAGGTCAAGGGCATTGCCTCCTGAACTGGTAGTGGCCTGAGGGCAGTTCAACCTGAGTGTACTTTCTCGCAGGCCTGATCAGAACATGAAAATAGGCATCCTTGAGGTCCGCAGAAGCTAGCCAGTCCCCTGGCCTTGGGGAAGAGCAATATCATTGCCAGAGTCAACATTTTGAACTTTGGTTTCAACAGATAGCTTGTTCAAGTATCTTAAATCTAGAATGGGCCACCATTCTCCTGTCTTTTGGGGTAAGAAAGTATCTTGAATAAAGCCCCTTGCCCCTGACGGCAAGAGGAACCCTTCCACTGCTTTCAGCAGTCCAGCAGAGCAGAAACCTTCAAGCTTCCAAAGCAAGGGCTTGAAGGACGCAGGGTGGAAATGCCTGCTCTCATCTTTGAAAGTGTTTGAAGCTGAGAACCAGACCCTGGCCTATTACCTCCAGAACCCATCTGTCCGTGATGTTAGGACAGCCAGTTCCGACTGAAATAGGCCAACCTGCCCCACTGGTACAGGAGAATCGGCTCTGGACACCCCATCAGGGTGCCTGCTTAGCAGCAGCCTTAGGCTGAGGGAAGGGGGACGGTCTACTTGTGCCACGTCTACCCCTGCCTCTGAAGAAACCCCTCTGCGAGACAGCAGAGGAGGCTTGAAATTGGTAAAAAGGCCTGGAAAAGGGCCTGCCCCTACCTCTGGGAGCATGCCTTGTGGCATGGCATGCTTCTCCCTTAGCCTGGGCACTATTGTAGGTAGTTCTGTATTCATCCATCTTTTCATATAGTTTTCTGTTTGCTCCCCAAAAGAATTTCCACCACAGGAAAATCCATAGCTTTGACTGGGTATTCAGACACAGTTAGTGCATCTGAGCCATGCCAACCCACGGAAGCTACAGAAGTGGCCATGACCCTAGAAGAAACATCATTAACATCAACAGCAGTATGAAATTGAACTTTAGAGGCTTCAATGCCATCAGCAGCCACCTGTTCCAACTCTACTAGCCAGCTGGCCATGGGCCTGCTTAGCTAACTGCAATACTGTGTCCCACCCAGATTTCTGATATCTAGCTACATAAGCCATATAATTTGCCTGCCTGAGTCCCAAAGAAGCTGCCATACTGTTTTTCTTAGCCATGGCATCAATCTTCCCTGGAATCCTTATCAGGAGGATGTGAGCCAGAGAATAATAGCACTTATCACAGGCTGCAGCTTGGCCACCACACCTACATGACTACACTGCTCAGTAAGGAAGTCTGTATCCGAGCCTGACAAAGTATACCTTCTGTCCATTTTTTTATCTGGGAGGGACAGAAATACAGGTTACTCACACACCTGTAACAGGAGTTCTAGGAATGGTATATATTGATCATCCACACTTACTGGCAGGTATCCTTGCCGCTTTAAAATCTTGCCGGAAGGGTCTTCAAATGGCTCCTCCCACCCACCAGGTGGTATAACTCTTAGCTCACCCCATGGCATGAATCTGGCCCTTCTGGAAGCTCAGGTTGTCTTGTCGAGCCGAGAAGTCCAGGTGGAGTTGTAGATGAACAACATATACCATTCCTAGAACCTCCTGTTACAGGTGAGTAACCTGTACTTCAGGACATGGATATGTTGTTCATCCACACTTATTGGCAGACTCTAGCAGTTCTCCGGGAGGAGGGAGGCAAGACCCACACCCCAATACTTACTTGGGAAAGAGACTGAAGAACCGAGGCCCAAAACCAGCATCCGGCGTGACTCAAGGTCGATGTGGTAATGGGTAATGAAGGTGTGTGCTGACTTCCAGGTAGCAGCCTGCAGATTTCCTGGATAGGAGGTCCCTGGAAGCAGCCACGTTGCAGCAGTATGGCGGGTAGAATGAGCTCTTATCCCTCTGGGAGGCTCCATGCCGCCAACATATAGCAGAGATCTATGCAGGAGGTGACCCACCTGCTTATCGTCCCGCTTGGCTGCAGGTCTGCCAGATGCGACTTCAGCGTGGGTGACAAACAGCTGGCGAACCTCTCCCAATTTCAACCGTGCGCTCTTTGCAGACGGCGGCGCCCTTCTGAGGTCAAGTATGGAGCCTGTATCGACCTCCGAGGTGTGGTTAGGGTAGAACACCGGCAAGAGTCAGCACTTACCTGGTTGGTGAAACTCGACACCACCTTCGGAAGGAATTTGGTGGGCAAGCCAGGATAACTGCTGTCCCTGTGGAAGACCAGGTAAGGAGACTCGATGGAAAGCGCTGGAGCTCTCCATCCTTCTGGCTGACGGATAGCCACCAAGTAGGCGGTCTTCCACGACAAGAGAGAGAGCAACACCTGTGCATAGGTTCGAATGGCTTGCCCATGAGCTTTGCCAGTACCAGCAGTGAGATCCCACGGAGGTGGAGGTTCGCACCGAGGGGAAATGTCATCAAGGCTTTGAAAAACGCCAGACCACCTCTCCTCCCTTGCGCCTAATCGACTCGCTTCCCGGCCCGCGCTCGTAAGCAGAGATGGCTGCCAGGTGCACCCTTATAGGGTCGCCGAGCGTAAGCCCTTGATTAGAAAGGGACCATAAATAGTCCAAGATGCTTGCCAAGGAACAGGAGGAAGGGTCAAGCCCTTGCTCCTGACACCAAATGGAAAACCTTTTCCATTTGAAGGCATAACATTTTCTGGTCGACTTCATACGGGACGCCTCAACTACATTGAGGACCTCGTCGGAAGACCCAGGGCCTGGAACTCTGGCAGCTCAGGAACCAGGCCGTCAGGTGCAGGGATTGAAGGTCCGGATGGAACACCTTCCCCTGATTGACTGAGAGCAGGTCCGGGCGAGCTGGAAGCTGCTCGCGAGTCCTGGAGCTGAGACTGAGGAGATCTGGGTACCAAGAACTGACAAGGCCAGTCTGGGGCTATCAGAATCACCTGTGCCTTGTCCCTCCTCGCCACGGAAAGCACCTTGTGGATCAAGGGAAATGGGGAAAGGCGTGAGAAAGTGCCCGGGTCCATTGCCTCGAGAAGGCATCCCCCGCAGCGAGCCCTGCTGAGGGGGCAGGCATGGAACAGCCTCAAGCCTCGCGTTCTCCCTGGAGGCAAACAGGTCCACCTGAGGTGTGCCCCAATGGGAGAACAGATGCTGTACCTACCTCGCAGGAGAGACCACCGTGGGATGCAGCCCCTATCCGCTTAGGGCATCGGCCAGGGTGTTGGAAGGCCCTGCCACACATGAATAGCTAGGAGATCCGCCTCCAGGCTCTGCACGAGTGACCAAATCGGAGAGCTTCCCTGCATAGAAGCATGGAGCGCGTCCACGCCCTGGCGGTTTAGATAGTACATGGTCGTGGTGTTGTCCGTCTGGACTCGGACCACTGACCCGGAGGAACAAGCAAAGGCGGTGAGAGCTAGGCGGACCGCTCGGAGCTCCAGCAGGTTGATGTGGCATCGGGACTCGCATGGGGACCAGAGGCCTGGGCGATGTTCCCCAGATGGGCACCTAACCCATCAGAGAGGCATCGGTCCGATAGAGACACGTCGGCTTGGGAGGCGGACGGAGATGGGATGCCCTCACCAAATGACCTGGAATGATCCACCACTGGAAGCGTGCCACATCTCCTGTGTCACCGACTAAGCTGGTCAAGGATCGCAGCGTTGTCACCACTGACTGGCCAGTCCCATTGAAGGAACGCACCTTCCAGCGGGCCCAACGGACACGCTGGTGCAGGCTGCCATATGAGACCAGGAGGCGCAGGAAGTCCCGGGCAGGCACTTAATTGTCCAGACAGAAATGATTGGGCAAAGGAGGAAAAGAACACCGGCCCTGTCACGCAGGAGCAGCTGGCTCGAAGAGAGTAGAGCTGCGCCCGATGAACACCAGAATCACCTGCTTCCGCCCGAGTTCCCGACTCTCTGGCCTCTCTGATAAGGGAGGCCCAGTTGAGAGCAGACCTGGAGGGCCAGATCTCTGGACCACTCCGCCTCCTTCCTGGAGGGAGCTGCTATCAGCCAGTCGTCCAGGTAAAGTACACCCCGGACCCCTGGCACTGCAAGAATGCTGTCACCACTGCCATGCATTTGGTAGAACCCTGGGAGCTGGAGACAAGCCGAAGGGCATGGCTCGGGAACTCGAAAAAAGCGATCCTTCCGCCGAGAGCAGAAAGAATCTGGTGGGAAGACAGACGAGATAGGGACGTGGAAAAATGCATCCTGCAAGTCCAGAGAGCAGAACCACACGCCGCTGCTCAAGGATGGTAAGATGAAAAATTACTCACCTTAGTAATGTTGTTTTTCTGTGGAGTCTTGCTGTGTTATGACAGTAGCAGTTTGATCAGCCTAAACTGCTCGGAGGTGAAACGTTAAACAATTTCAAGTAAATTTTGGCAATGAGCTCTAAACAGCTCTATCTATTGTTATTTCAAGCCCTGAACTGTCAGATCTTTGGGGCCAAAACTCACTGGGTCTGTGTGGAAGCTGTAACCTACACTAGCCAAATGGCTACTCAACATATCCATTGTGGTTGTAGCCAAGACTCAAGTCAGGGACTAGAAATACTAACACAATTCTAATCATATGAGAATAAACATATATAATAAAACACACACACACACTCCAAAGCTCAAAGGGGACAAAATGCTAACAGGGCATAAAAAGGGCCCACACCAAATTCACCGCACCCACCCAAGTAGAGTTCTAGAGAGGGGCAGGTTGGGAGGAGGTCATAATATAGCAAGACTCCGTGAGAAACATTTTTCTGGTGGTAATTTTTTCAAACAGTATGAAGTCTTGCTATATTATGACAGTAGCAGAATACACAGTACTTCCTCCATGGAGGAGGCAGAACACTTAGGGAATAGGCTCTGAAGAACAGTTGGCCAAGGCTGGCATCTCTCTGGCTGGACATCAGGGAGTGCTTGTCGGTAGTGTCTGTTTCAAGTATCAGCCTGGCAAATCTCTAATATAGGATGTCCTGGCAGCTAGAGGCGAGCTATCCCTAGTAGAGTTTCAAACCGGGGGGGCTCTCTCAGTTTCTGACAGGTTGACAAGACAATCACCTGCAATTGATCTCTTAGCGGCAGGTTTGCCTTTCCTTCACCATAAGTGGGAAAAGTTGCATGATTCGACCTGTGACCTTGCACTCCTATAGTAACTAAGAGCTCTCAACATCCAGGTTGTGCAACCTCTCACCAGAAGGTGATCAGGAAAAATATTGGAGGAGAGGTTGATTAAGATGGAATCTGAAACCACTTAGGCAAAAACTTTCTATTAGTCCTAAGGACTACTTATCCCTGTGGAAAGAATAAAGTCAGTTTCCACTGACAAGGCTTTCGCTTCACTTATCGTCTGGAAGAGTGGCCACAGAAAACAGTTTCAAGTTAGTACTTAGCTCAGAAGACAGAGGTTCAAAAGGTTGCATTAACTGGGCCATGAGCATTGAGTCCCAAGCAGGGCGGGTTCCCAGCGGATTAGTATGGAGTAATCCCTTAAAAACTTGAAAACACAGATGAGAGGAAAGAGGGGATGACTTTCCTGCTGACACAAATGCAGATACAGCTGCGAAATGAACTCTCAGGTGCTGGTCTGAGACCTGAGGAATTAAGATACTATGTAATTCTTACAATGGGCAAATTAGCAGATTCTGGGAAATATTTTTCCTATATACCAAATGAAAACCTTTTCCATTTCAGAACTATAAGTAGTCTTAGTGGAAGGCTTTCTGGCCTTTAGATCTCAAGAACACCCTGAGATAGGTAATCAGCAGCTCTAACTCCAAAGCCAGGCCTTGGGGTTGAGGGTTGAGGTCCGGATACCAGCCCCTGGGCTGGGTCAACAGGTTGTGATTCCTGGGAGCAAAGGGAAGATGGATTGTCAGTGACGAAGGTGGGTACCAGGGCTGCCTGGCTGATCCGGGGCGATAGAATCACCCTGCAAGGCTGAGATCTGATTTTACTCGTGCTTTAGTTAGGAGAGGAAGGGAAAGCATGAAACTTCCTCCCAGTCGAAGAACATCCAGGAACTGGGCCCAGCACTGGAGATATACAGCAGAACAGAGGAAGTTTGTGATTGTCTGGGCTGCAAAAGATCTATCTGAGGTGGCCCCATCTGGCAAAGACTATCCCTCAGCACTTGAGGGATCCAGGGACCATCTGTGATGGCCTCTGGGAAATCCTGCTGAGAGCATCCGCTAGGACATTGTCCTTCCTCGGAAGATGAACTGCTATAGAGGGAAGTGTTCAGGGAATAGGCCAGACCACTTCATTGCCTGCACAAGGCCGACGACCGGCGCCCCTGCTTGTTGATGTACCACATTGTTGTGGTGTTGTCTGTTCTGGACTTGCATCACCCTTGTCGTGGACAGATGCAGAAAAATGCTTGAAGAGCCAAAAGACAGCTCTGAGTTCCAGCAAATTGATGTGGAGCAGAGATTTGGGGGGACCACACTCCCTGAGTGGAAAGGTCGCCCATGTGGGCTCCCCAACCCAGAGGGAAACATCTGTGAGAGTCGTCGTGAGTAGGGGGAAATAAGGGGGGACCCAATCTTAATTGCTCTGATCCCACACCACTGGAGGGCTAGGATCAAGGTTCGAAACAATGTGGACCAATCTTGAAAGGGGTCTCTTCTCTGAAACCAATAGGTTCTCAAGTGAAACTGAATGTTCTATCATCTCGAAATCTTGCCCCTGCACAACAGCTGTGGATGCAGCCATGTGCCCTGTGAGTTGCAGAGGTCTTGCTGGTTGTAGAGACCTGCAGAGTGAAGGAGGAGGCCAGAGCCACTGGAATTCCTTACCCTTTCTAAGGGAAGAAAGGCTCTGGCTAGCTTTGTGTCCACTCTGCCCCTATAAAGGTGAGTACCTGGACTGGTTCCAGAACCGGAGTTTCGTAGATTTAGCAGAAAGCCCAGGGAGGTGAGAAGCTGCTGGGTGATCTGCAGGTGAGATTTTACCTGTTCTGGGATATTGGTACAATGAGCCAGTTGCCTAGATAGGGAAAAACAGTAACCTTTTGCCTCCTTAAGTGAGCTAATGCTAATTGCTAGACACTTTGTAAATACCCTTTGGGAAGGTAAGGTCAAGGCATTGTCTGAACTGTAATGACCTGAGGCAGTTCAATCTGAGGTACTTTCTGATGGGAGTTTGATTAGACATTGAAATAGCATCCTTGAGGTCCAGGAGGCTAGCCAGTCCCCTGGCCTTAGGGGAGGTAAAATCATTGCCAGAGTTACCATTTTGAACTTTGGTTTCAAAGATATGCTTGTTCAGATATCTGAGATCTAACATGGGCAGCCGCCATTCTCCTGTCTTTTTGGGGTAAGAAGTATCTGACACACCCCGCCCTGGTGTGAGGAACCCTTTCACTGCTCTGAGAGCTTACTAGGATGAGATTCTCTGCTTCCAGAGCAAGTGGTCTCTGAAGCACTCTGTAGGTAGAAAGTCTGCCTCTCAACTTGGGAAACTTTTTTGAAGCTGAGAACCAGACCCTGGTCTACTACTTCCAGAACCCACTTGTCTGAGTTAAAGAAGCCCAATTCTGGCTGAAGTAAGCCAGCCTGCCCCTACTGGTACAGGAGAATGGCCCTGGGCACCCCATCAGGTTGCCTGCTTAGCAGGAGTTTTGGCTGGGGTGGAGCAGGTCTGCCCACCCCTCGTCTGTCTCTGAAGAAGCCTCTGAGCATAGGCAGAGGCCTCAGTCTGGTAAAAGGCCTGTGAAAGGCCTGCCCCTACCCTGGGGTATGCTAGCTGAGGGGTGGCTTGCGCTCCTTAGCCTGGGCAATTCTTGTAAGTAGTCCCAGATTCATCCATCTTTTGATGTAGTCTGTCTGCTCCTCAAACAGAGTAATTCCCCACCACAGGGAAAATCCTTAGCCTCAGTCTGGTATCCTGTGACAGACTAGTACACTTGAGCCAGGCCAACCTACTAAAGTTATAGATGTGGCCATGACCTAGAGGAAACATCATTAACATCCACAGCAGCATGAAACTGAACCTTAGAAGCCTCCAATGCTATCAGCAGCCACCTGTTCTAGTTCACTAGCCAGCTGGCTAGGGGCTTGCTTGGCTAATTGCATCACAGTATCCCATCTAGATTTCTGATACCTAGCTACATAAGCCATATAATTTGCTTGCCTGAGTCCCAGAGGCTGCCATATACTGTTTTTGCCATGGGACAATCTTCCTGAACTTGTCAGGAGGATGTGGAAGCTGTAGAATATTAGCTTTATCACAGGCAGCCTGAACTACTCCAACATGATTGCATTGCTGAGAAAGGAATTCTGTATCAGGACCTGACAATACGTACCTTCTGTCCATCTTTTTATCTACAGGAGGCACAGAATTAGGAGTTTTTAAAATTTTTATTGTTTGCTTCCTAAAAGACTTGTGTAAAGGAATAGACAATCTCCTAGACTCTGGAATATCCATCATTTCTACAAAATCAGGCTCCTCTTGCTCATCCACAGCTTCTTCTAAGGGAAGCTGGAGGGTTTCAGCAACTTTTTTTGTAAAACATGAAATGAGATGGGACTCAGTATAGCATAGGGGAGATTCTAAAGGTCTGTCTGGGGAGATGTCGGTTCAATGGGCACACCGAGACCTTCCCAGCCACATTCATTCTGTTCATAATCATCCTCCCCTCTATGGTTCATAAAATTCCTCAATATATTCCTGAACCACTGAACCAGACGAACTCGACCTTTTGCCAGATAGTGGCGGTTCGTACGGACCCTGAGACAGTGACTGGACAATTTATGTGGCTTTTTGCTATCTCTGCAGCAGTTGGAGAAGGGTTTTGGACTCTAGACCTGCTGATTTTCTTGTTTCTTTACTGGAATTGGTTCCTCAGAACCAGCTTTCTTTTGCCGAGGAAGTCTAGCCTGGTCAGAGCACACTCCCTCCGGTTCGGTTGGCACCGAACCGCTGGGCCATCCGGGTCAGCTGCAGGACTTTTTGGCCTCTCGCTCCCCTGGAGCTCACAAATCTTTTTTCCAGGGTGGCTGCAGGAAATTCCCATACATCTGGCAGTCTGACTGAGGTGGTCAAACTCAGACATTAAACACATGTGGTGTGTGGGTCCTTTGGCAAAGACTTCCCCACAAACATCACAGTGTTGAAACCCAGTGGGCCCGGTTTTTCTTTACGCAGACATAATGCCAGCCTAACCAGAAAACTTGCCCTTTTAACGGTGCCAGGGCAAGACACCCTTATCGTGGGTTCTGCAATCAGAACAATGGTATTGGAAACGTGTGACAAATCCGCTTTTTAGAACCGATAAGAACCGGGAACCGCACTCTAAATATTAAATTTTTAGTTTTAAATGAGTTTAAACCCAACTGATCGGTTCAAAACCAGAACCGATAACCTTACAAGTTCCACACAGACAAAACCTTCAATTTACTTACAGTTTACCACAGATAGAGCTTGAACCGAGCGGTTTTGTGTTAAAATAAAACTATTCTCGGACTTCCGGTGACGTCACGGAGCCATTGCAAGCCTAGGCTGTGGAGCTCCCCGTGGGCAGTGGGAAATACCCCCCAAAAAACACGCTAAAATCAAGTTTAAAATGTCAAAAAATACAGGGGGACAATTGCAGAATGCTAATCGAGGCAAAAACAGGCACGACTCAAGAGTGGGCAGCAAGGATGCAATCGGATTGAGGAACGACGTTACGAGCAGGCCGACATCACCAACGAACTCGGTAGACCAATATGACACAGATGGAGAATGTATCAGCCATGTCCAGATTCGGCGAGGTTGCATGAAATAACAGAATCTAGACGAGAAAACAAGCAAGAATTTCATGCTGTGCAAGCAAAACTAACAGCAGTAGAAAGCCAAATTACCCATATGGAAGAAAGATTATCCACCGCAGAAGACACCACTGAGCAACTGATGGCTATAGTGCAGGCTCTAGTGAAACAGACATCAGACCTTCAAACTAAATGTCTGGACCTGGAAGGGCGCTCCCGGAGAGAAAACCTTCGGTTATATGGCCTTCCAGAAAATATGGAGATACCCCCGATGGCAACCTTCATAGAAAATTTGCTTAAGGACACGCTGGACCTCCCCGCCGCCTATGGCTTCCATATTGAAAGATCATAGATCACTCCAAGCTGCTTCTTCAGACCCAGCGTGTCTCCTTCTTCTATTGTTTTTAAAGTCAGCTCATTTTCAGCCAAAGAAGAGATTCTCAGGCACGAGCCTGGGCTAAAAAGAAATTAAATACTTTAAGCATCGGTTATATCTAGACCACGACTACCCGATTGAGATTCAAAAGCAAAGGTTAAATACCTTCCGATTTTAAAGGCACTGCGGGAAAAGTCAATCGTTTCAACACGCCTTACCCAGCAAGGTTGAGGGTGTTCTGGGATGAAGAACAAAGCTTTACACAACGCAGCAGAGGAAGCCTTGAATGCTGCGGAAAACGGAATATCTCAGTGTCTGAGGGAGGGACCAAGCAGCAGGGAATCGGGGGACCAATTAAACAGCGCCGCCAAACAGGAAGCAGGGGGTTTATGTTGAGTCACAATCCGTTTGTCGCATCCTCCAAAAGCTTCTCGAGAGGAAAGCTGCATACAGGGCAATCAGACCTGAAACAGACTGAGGAGAACCCACTTCTCTACTGAAGGTGATAGCCTACAGTTCTTTCATGCCAAAATTCGGCCTGCGATGTAAACCACTCTTCAGACTGCTATTTAACAGCTTGTTCTCTCCTCATTCACCTATGCAAGACTTGAGGGGTGACTACTTGGGATGTTTACTCCTTGTTCTGTTTTTTTAATCTGACCCATTACACTGGAAGGAACACTACGTTGTGTAAAAACTAACTCCCAGGGGTTACTAACTGCCAGTTCACCACGAATATAATGAAGTTGAGTGAATGAGACCCCTACCCCTCCCTTTTTTTTTTTTTTTTTTAGCCTACTCCAAGTGGCCTCCCCGGAACTTTTCACTAGTTGAATTGTGAATTTGGGAGAGAGTTCTTAGAAACCTTTAAAACTTGCAAGGCAGATGCTGCCGGGGGAGCCTACAGGGTATTAAGGGCCCGTAGCCGATACCTTTTACTAAGGAGCCCCACGATAACGAGGCTCAAGAGGAAGTCCCCCGTAAAAGGCGGGCTGAGTAATCTTCCTTATCCTCCTACTTCCAGGAGTACAAGGGCTAGTAGGTCTCTAAGCCCTCAACCTTGGAAGTTCAGATGTTATCCTTAAGGGATAGATTGTTTTTTGTGTGGATGTTACAGTTGAATGTTACATAAGTTGTGGCACTACCGGGCAAAAGGAAAGTATTGTTGTAAAATGTTTAGCAAAACTGATTGGTCTACTGAACCTGAGATCACTACCTACGAGAGAAGTCGTGGAGATGAGATGCTATTTAATAAGGAATTTAAATACCCCCAGAAATGACACCAGCAAGAATATACAATTTGCACTTATAATGTACATGGAATTCACTAAACCTATAAAACGAAGCTAAAATACTTCAATTAATGAAATGCCTAAATATTATGTTATTACAAGAAACGCATCTCTCTCATGCTGAACATAAAAGTTTGAGAAACTAGGTTTCTCTCAGGTGATAGTCTCATCATATAAAGGGGTGGGACGTAGGGCACAGCAATATTGGTTAGGCAGGAACCCCTTTGAGATAAAGGGATAAAATAGTAGATAAGGAGGAGACATACGTGTTTCTGAAGGGCTGTATTTGGAGGGACAAGGAAATGCTGGCCTCTCTATACTTCCCTCCAGCTACAGAGTTCCAGAGCTACCGAAACCTGTTTACGCGTAGTTGAGGGGGTGGGTTGAGGGCAGGCTGATCTGTGGTGGGGACTTCAACTTAGACATTGAGGAGGGGGACACCAGGCTTTTAATAAGCCACAAACAAATAAGCTGAGTAGGAAAGTTAAGAACTTTTACAAGAACTAGAGCTATGAGGATGTGGAGACACCTGTGTGGTCAGGAGCGTAGACACACCTTTTATTCCTCAGGTGCATGATTCATATTCATGCCTAGATTTCTTAATAACCCAAAAGAGCATTTAAACACTATTCATAAGGTCTGGCAGGAGACTTTGTCCTCTCAGATCATGCTCCTGTGTTCTGTATAGTGCAATCTCAAACACCTTGTAAGAGATCCTTTGGAGACTCAACGTGTCCATACTTAGGGACAAGGAAGTGCAGGAAGCAATAACCGAGACGATTACACAAACTATGCTAGAAAATGACTCTGGGGAGATCACTTTATCTATATATGGATACTTTAAAAGCGATAGTGAGGGGCCAAATCATAGGAATATCCTCTCATAAAAAAAAGCAGAGGCAGGAAAAGAAGTGTTTGCTGGAGACAAACATAGGGGCCCTGGAGGAACTGCAGAAAGTAAAGCATTGTAAAATACGTGCACAAGAGCTGAACTCTCTTAGAAAAGCAATTGAACACCATATTAGATTATGAGGTAGAGCAGAAGCTGATGTTTCTTCGACATAAATATCATGATGGTGGACCGGGGTTTATAAGGCTAGTGGCAGCACAATTGAGAGCCCGTAGGGCCAAAGCCACTATTACAAAAGTGAGACATCCCAGAACGGATGAGCTTAAAGATAGACTGCACACCATTTCTGAAGCTTTTCACTATTATTACTCGGAACTTTACTCAGACAAAGTCTGTACCTCCCTTGATGATATCCAACAGTTCTTAGCTTCCCTTGAGCTTCCTACCCTATCGGTTGACCAGGGAAAGTCTTTGGTGTCCCCAATAACTACAAGAGAAATTGAGTCAGCAATTAGTGACCTAAAGACAGGCAAGTGCCCGGGCTCAGACGGTCTTCCCGGGGAATTTTATAAAACCCTCTCTGGGGTACCTGCCCCGATACTAACAAGACTGTTCTCCTCTGTAGTTTCCCCAGGGGGCACGACTCCTCCCTCCTGGAAGGAGGCAATAATTTCGGTGATCCCCAAAGAGGGGAACAATCTAACCCGCTGTTCATCTTACCGTCCAATATCTATCTTAAACACTGACTACAAGCTGCTGGCTTCCATACTAGCTAAAAGGTTGGTACACTACGCTCCGGCCTTAATAGATATGGACCAGAGTGGATTTATTCCTGGCCGCCAGGCCCAAGATAATGTTGAAGAACAGTCTACGTATCGAGCAAATTAGGAGCCCAAAAGTCCAGCAATTTTACTAGGACTGGTGCAGAAAAAGCCTTTGATAAAGTTTCATGGAAATACCTAAGAGAGGTTCTCCTTAGATTTAATTTCCCAGTTCTATTTGTAGATACTATATTTAAATTCTATAACAACCCAGTAGGGTACATACGAACAAATGGTCATATCTCTGAGAGATTCCAGCTATATAGAGGGACAAGGCAGGGTTGCCCCCTTTCCCCTTTGCTCTTCGCCTTTTATATAGAGCCCCTGGCTCAGAGCCTGAGGCAAACCCCAGAAATAAGTGGGGTGAAGTTAGGAGGGACTGAACAAAAGTTAGCCTTATTTGAGGATGATATTCTCCTCTATTTAACTAACCCAGAATCTTCTTTAGAGGCACTCTTTAAAAAGATCCAGCAATTTACAAAATATCGGGTTTACTTTTAAACATGGGCAAATCAGAGGCCCTGACCTTTAACTATTCCCCTCCCTTCATTTAAAAACGCTACCCAATCAGATGGGATAATGAGTACTTAAAATATCTAGGTATCCAAATTCAAAAGACCCAGGAAATTGTTTATATTGAATTATGGTCCCCTAATCGAGAAGATAAAGCAAGGCTTTAGGAGGTGGTTGTTGATACCCTCCTCACACTATTTAAGGAACATGGCCATAAAGATCAATATTTTGCCCAGATTTCTATATTTGTTCCAATGTGTCCCTTGTGCCATCTCCTCGAGAACTTTTATCCTGGCAAAAGGCTTTGAGCAGATATCTGTGGGAAAATAAAAGGCCTAGAGTTAGTGCCTGAAACCATCGCTTAAACTAGAAGGGGATGGCCATGCCCTCACTTGAAGAATACTGGATGGCAGCGCAAATGAGGTTGGCCCTACTGTGGGCAACAGAACATATGGTGCAAGATGGAAACAGATTGATTTAGCAAGGCCGACTGGGCCGCACTTCTCCCGAGTCTTTTCTCCCCCTCAATTAAGAGAAACTTTAACTTCTGTCCCCAGGCTACTGGGTCGGTTCTAAGAGGTTGGCAATTGGGAACTAAGAACAAATCATTCCAATGTTAGACTGCGAAATATAGACACTTCACTTTGAACCGAGAGTTTAATAACCAGTGGTTTAAGAATCAAGCTAAAAAAGGCCTGGAGGCGCCCTGGCAGTTGTTGCGGGGACTTGATATAATGAGTTTTGAAGAGGATCAATTAAGATTTGAGTGGTCAGATAAAGATAGGCTATTCTATTATCAAATTAGAGCATACATCACTAATTATATTAGGCAAAATGGGAACAGCTCCATCTTAATAGAAGATATTACACCATATAAACAAATATGGTCCACGCGCTATGGGGAAAGGGCGATAACAATAATATACCAGTACCTTATCCAGCAGAAAGCACACATAATGTCCTCCACACAAGCAAAATCGAGAGAGGCTTGGACCAGATTATATCACCTAGAGACTGGACAAAATTCTGGAGATGTACCTGGTCCACTTCCTCATCCCAATGTGGCGGGAGTTCACATGGAAAGTAAGTAGAGATTTTTCTTGTTCCCTCAGATAAGACCCTTAGAGTTCCTGGGACTTGACCCGTTGCTGGAGGGAGGCGCTGAGCAGAAAGCCACATACATGCCTGTTTTCTAGACTGCCCCAAAAATAAGGGATTTTGCTTCAAATAGTGGAACATGTAAAAAATATGCTGAATATTCAGAACCCGCTAGAGCCAATCAACATACTATTAGGCCTTCCCCCATTGGAAATAAAAGACCCTGGCAAATTGTACCTGTGGAAGATATCACTCTGTTCGGCCTATAAATCCATTACTAGAAAATGGTTGCAGGCATCAGCTCCCTTAATCAAGGAGTGGAAACAGATGGTTTTGAGTATTCAGCGAAATGAACAGATAACCTCAGAACTACAGGACCGGAAAGAGGCTTTCATAACAAGATGGGCCAGATGGAATGCTATCAAGACCAGATCATCTAAACTACTGCTTAGTGAGATAAAGGTAAATGAGATGAAATTGAACCCAATATTACCTACAGATAATTCTGAGAATGTATAAAATAAGAACCCCATTGGGAAAGCTTAAACACGCCTCAGAATATGTGAAAACATAACTAGGATAAGAAAATTTATTTTGTAAAATACTTTGCCGTGTAGTAGCCAATGTTTTAAATATTGTTATTACCTGTTGTTAACCTGTTGTACCAGAACTGAAGGAATGATCTGATACCAGACCTGTATTCAGTTATAGATGATTCTTTGAATCAACATGTGGAAAAAAAAAATAAAAGAAGTATAAAAAAAAATAAAACTATTCTCGGTTGAATCCAACCGAGAAAACACTTTTTAAATCGAGAAATGAACCGAGCAGTAGGAGAAATCTCCGGAGCGACTGTTCACTGAGGCGGAGTAAAGAATCTTGACAGTTCACATTTGAAATGACACAGATAGAGCTGCTTCTTAGAGCTCGTGGCCAAAATTCTATTTTGGAATGGTTTTAACCATTTCACCTCCGGAGCAGTTCTAGAGCTGGATCAAACTGCTACTGTCATAATATAGCAAGACTTCATGTTGTTTGAAATACAGGTTACTCACCTGTAACAGGAGTTCTAGGAATGGTATATGTTGTTCATCCACACTTATTGGCAGGTATCCTTGCCGCTTTAAATCTTGCCGGAAGGTCTTCAATGGCTCCTCCACCCACCGGGTGGTAAAACCTCGGCCCGCCCCATGGCGCCAGATCTGGCCGCTGGAAGCTCAGGTTGTGCAGTCGAGGCCGGGAGGTCGGGTGGGTGGGGATGAACAACATATACCATTCCTAGAACTCCTGTTACAGTGTGAGTAACCTGTATTTCTAGGACATGGATATGTTGTTCATCCACACTTGATTGGCAGACTCTAGCAGTTCTCCGGAAGAGGGAGGCAAGCACACCCCGATGTACTTACTTGGGAAATAAAGACTGGAGAACCGAGGCCCCAAAACCAGCATCCTGGCGTGACTCAAGGTCGATGTGGTAGTGGGTAATGAAGGTGTGCTGGACTTCCAGGTAGCAGCCTGCAGATTTCCTGGATAGGGGCGTCCTGGAAGCAGCCACCGATGCAGCAGTATGGCGGGTAGAATGAGCTCTTATCCTCTGGGAGGCTCCGCCCGCCAACCTTATCAGTAGTCTGTACTGGAGGTGACCCACCTGCTTATCGTCCGCCATTGTAGGTCTGCCAGGTGCGGCTTCAGCGTGAGGGTGACAAACAGCTGGCTAACCTTCTCCTCGAATTCCAGCCGCAGCGCCCTTATAGTAGGCAAGCGCCTTCTAGGGTCCAGAGTATGGTTTCATATTCGCCTCCGAGGTGATTGGGGTGGAACACCAGCAGAGTCAACACCTGGTTAAGGTGAAACTCGACACCACCTTGGAAGGAATTTCGGTGGGGGGCAGGACAACCTTGTCCCTGTGGAAGACCAGATAAGGAGACTCGATGGAAAGCGCCTGGAGCTCTCCCATCCTTCTGGCTGGACGTGACAGCCACCAAGAAGGCGGTCTTCCACGACAGGTGAGAGAGATCACACCTGTGCATTGGTTCGAATGAGCTTGCCCATGAGCTTTGCTAGTACACAGTAGATCCCACGGAGATGGAGGTTCTCTGACTGAGGGGAAATGTGATCAAGGCCTTTGAAATGTGCCAGACCACCTTTTCCTGCGTCACCGACTGCTTCCCGGCCCGCGCCCGGTTAGCAGAGATGGCTGCCAGGTGCACCTTAAGGGTCGTCGACCTAAGCCCTTGCTGAGAAAGGGACCACAGGTAGTCCAATATGCTGGCCAAGGAACAGGAGGAAGGGTCCAGGCCCTTGCCCTGACACCAAATGGAAAATCTCTTCCATTTGAAGGCGTAGCATTTCCTGGTTGATTCCTTACGGGACGCCTCAACTACATTGAGGACCTCGTCGGAGAGACCCAAGGCCTGGAACTCTAGCTGCTCAGGAACCAGGCCGTCAGGTGCAGGGATTGAAGGTCCCGATGGAACACCTTCCCGATTGACTGAAAGCAGGTCCGGCGAGCTGGAAGCTGTCTCGGGAGCCTGGATCTGAGGCTGAGGAGATCTGGATACCTGCATTGGCGGGCCAGTCTGGGGCTACTAGAATCACCGTGCCTTGTCCTCTCTCGCCTTAGAAGCACGCACCTTGTGGATCAAGGGAAATGGGGAAAGGCGTGAAGAGGCCGGGGTCCACAGCCTCGAGAAGGCATCCCCTGCAGCGAGCCCTGCTGAGGGGGCGGCATGGAACAGCCTCAGCTTCACGTTCTCCTGGAGGCAAACAGGTCCACCTGAGGTGCCCCAATGGGAGAATAGATCTTGTACTATCTCCGGCAGGAGAGACCACTGTGGGACACAGCCCCTATCCGGCTTAGGGGCATCGGCCAGGGTGTTGGAGTCCTGCCACATGAATGGCTGGGAGATTCTCCAGGCTGCTGCATGAGTGACCAGATGTGCGGAGAGCTTCCTTGCATAGAAGCATGGAGAGCATCCTGCCTGGCAGTTTAGATAGTACATGGTCGTGGTATTGTCGTCCTGGACCGAACCACTTGACCCGAAGAAACAGGAGCGAAGGCGGTGAGAGCTAGGCAGACCTTCGGAGCTCCAGCAGGTTGATATGGCATCGGGACTCCCGGCGGGACCAGAGCCGTCAGGCTCGGTGTTCCCCTAGATGGGCACCCCAACCCCATCAGAGAGGCATCGGTCGATAGAGACCGTTGGCTCGGGCGGACAAACGGGATGCCTCCTGCAGGTGCGCTGGAGCGATCCACCACTGGAGAGCTGTTCCACATCCCCTGGGTCACCGCTACTAGCTGGTCCAAAGGATCGAGCGTTGAGACCACTGGCTGGCCAGGCCCCACTGAAGGGGGCGCATGTTCCAGAGGGCCCAACGGACCACGCTGGTACAGGCCGCCATGAGACCCAGGAGGCGCAGGAAATCCCGGGCAGGGCGCGATTGCCCAACCAGAAATGATCAGGCAAAGGAGGAAAGAACCTCGGCCCTGTCCGCCGTGAGCCGTGCTCTGGCTCGTAGAGAGTCGAGCTCTGCCCCGATGAATTGTATCACCTGCTTTGGCACGAGTTCCGACTTGGCCTCGTTGATGAGGAGGCAGACTTGAGAGCAAACCTGGAGGGCCAGATCCCTGACCGCTTCCACCTCCTGTCTGGAGGGCTGCTATCACGCCAATCGTCCAGGTAAGGTACATCTTGGACCTCGGGCGCCAAGAGGATGCTGTCACCACTGCTATGCATTTGTGAAGACCCTGGAGCTTGAGACAAGCTGAAGTGCATGGCTCGAGCTCGGCAAAGGAACCTCTGATGCAACGGACGGATCGGGACGGAAAGAACGCTGGCCTGCAGGTCCAGAGAGCAGAACCACAGCCGCTGCTCCAAGGATGGTATTATCTGAGCCAGAGTAACCATCCTGAAGGTTCGAGACCTTAGGAACTTGTTTAGGTCGTGTAGGTCGAGAATGGGCGCCAGCCCCCGTCTGCTTTGGGACCAGGAGTACCTGGACACAAACCCGGGTCTGAGGGAGGGTCCAGCACCTCCTGATCACCTCCTTCTGGAGGAGGAGAGCGATGTCGGTTTCAGCGAGCTGACAGTGAGGCTGCGGACCTTGAGGCCCCGAGGTGCGACGGTCTGAAGGACGGGCCTGCTCGAACTCCAGAGGCAGGCCTTTCCCACCACCTATACCCATCTGTCCGTGGTAATATCGGACCAGGCGGGAAAGGAAGTGACGGGCCGTCTCCCCACGGGGCGTAACCTGGGGGTAAGGCGTATCGAGGTTAGGGCGACGCCTCTTCAACCCGTCACTGGGCAGGCTTGAGGAGGAACCGCCGAGGGACCTCCCTGGCCTTACCTCCTGCTTCCTGGAGGAGGAAGCCGCGGGCTTAGGTTTGGGTGCCAAGCCGAGCCTGCTGGCCCTGATGTTGCTGGGCTGGGCGTGCAGCAGGTGCAGCAGAGACGAAAGGTTTTAGGCTGTGGCCTTTGTCCCTTTGTCTGGAAGAGACGAGGTCCAGGCGAGCATTGGACTTCGGTCCTCTGGAGGTGACCTTCCACTCCAGGGCCAAGAGGTCGGTTCCCAGGAAGGGACATCCGCCAACTTGTGCTGGGTATCCGCTGTGAAGGTGGATATCCTCAGCCATGCCCGGCGGCGCATGGCCACTGTGGCTTGTGACGACCTGGCGCTGAGGTCACTGATGTCCAAAGCAGTCTGAAGTTGCTGCTTGGCCACTGCCCTGGTCCCGCACCTGCTTAACCGCGGGTCTGCAGGTCGGCCGAGATGAGGGACTACCTGGTCCCAGGAGCCCAACAAGGCATAAGAGAAGTGTGCCATCAGCATGGCCGAGCTGGCCTGACTGAGGCCGAGGGAGGACTCAGCGAGACTTCGGCCCGCATAGTCCACCCCTTGGACCTTGTCGGGAGGTTTGTCCACGTCCCCAGCATTTCCGCACGCTGGAAAACGCTGTCGGTAACTCAACCCCTCGGCTGAGGGTGTTCCGAAAAACTGGACAGGGAACCGTAGGGACCGATACTTCTGGCCATCCTGGTCAAGGCGCAGGGCAGGAAGCAGGCCGCCAGAGCTCCAAGGCCGGACCTACAATGGCCTCGGCTACCGGAAGGCCTCCGGGGAATCCCCGGTCCAATATCTCCGTGAGGATACTTGGCCCGCTAGATACCGCCTGAGCTGCATCCTGGTGACTCGGAGATGCTCTAGCAAGCCCAGAAAGGACAGGAGGCCTCGGCCCATCGACTGACCTCAGAGGACTCCAAGTCCACTCGCTTGAGAAAAGGGAGGAATCGTCCGGACTCTGAAGAGTCTGCAAAGAGCTGCCTCGGGCCTGAGCCACCCTCCACCTGCCGAGGCCGATCGGGAGTGAGGGTGACAGACAGCCTATGGGGCAGACCCTGAGCCGACCGAGAATTCTTGGTTGGAGCCCCAAATAACGGCTGTGGAGGCGGGGGTTCCACCGGAATCGGCGGAGCAGCTGGTTTTGGCCGAGCAGCCGGCCTGGGAACAGGCGCCTCGGGAAGGTCAAGGGGTTGCTTCGGCTGTTCCGGTGACAGCCACTTAATGGCCGGGGAAGACGACGGAGTCGGCTTGTTCCCGGTCAGAAGAAGCTGTTGCCACATGAGGTCCTCATACCGCCGCGTAACTTACGTCGGAGCCTCTCCTCGTCCGAGGAGGAGGAGGATGAGGATGAGGGGCGGCGCGGCTTGCCGTGGTGCGAGACCGCCTGTGACAGCGGGATCGGCTGGACCCCGAAGAAGTCCGGAGACGAGACCCCGAACCTCGTGTTCCCGAGGGGGTTCGGAGGAGGGACGGGTGGGACCAGCTCTCCCCTCGGCTCAGAAGGTTCACCCGAGGGCTCCGGAACCGGAGGCACTGGCAAGCCCATGGGATCCTCAACTCCCACCGGGGGAAATGGGGAGAGAGGATTTTCGGCTTCACCAGTCGACAACCCGTCCAACGGGTCGAGAAATATCTTGACTGCGTCGATGGGAGTCTCGGTCAACTGATCTGACGGGGATACCATGAGACCAGTGGCCGAAGCAGAAGGATCGACCGAAGTCGATGGCCGACTACTCGGGGAGAGGGACCTTTCCCGCTCCCAAGAGCGTCAACAGAGGGACTTACCCTTGTCTTTCTTTTTGGACCGAGAAGGTCCAGCAGACGTTGGGCCCTCTCCCTTGGTGGAGAGGGACAGACAGAGCTCCTTGAAGGAGGCCGAGTAAGAGGAACCCAGGGAGAGCGGAATAAAAGCCGCGGCCGAGGAAGGAGTGGCACGAGCCGCCTCCTCTTCGAGGGCGATCATCTGCTCAAGCTGATCTGCCGAGCCCGCCACCACGGAAACCGCCAGCGGGCCTCTTTGACTTCACCGAAGGAAGCAGCTTCTCGGGACACCCAAGTTGTAAACAGGCATGCGGTCTTCCGAGGAAGCGTGGGCCGAAGGAAGAGCACAGGTCGCAGGCCTGCGGGTTGTGCTCAAGGCCCAAGCAGTAGACGCACGTGGAGTGCGGATCCGTTCGAGACATCTTCTGCCCGCAAGGGCATCTCCGAAAACCCGGAGTCGATTTGTCCATCGTAGCCGCGAGGGATAGAAGACCAAGTCTAAAGTTGAAAAACTTTTAAATTGCAAACCAAGAATTAGGAACCAGTCTTATACTCAGAGCTAAGGAGGGAACCTGAGCTCCAAGCGTAAGGAAGATCTAGCGCCGCGGGGCGGAGAGCGAGAGTTTTATCACCCGGGTGGGTGGGAGGAGCCAGCTTGAAGACCTTCCGCAAGATTTAAAGTGGCAAGGATACCTGCCAATAAGTGTGGATGAACAACATATCCATGTCCCTAGAATGAAATTACATACCTACTGTAATTCTTGATCTTCACCATTCATTGCTGCTGGGTGTAAGCTGGATGAGGGCACCCACCATGGGAGCTCTCTTTTTTTTTTTTGGAGGAGGTTGGCACCAATGGCGTGGCCCACGAGAGTGATGCACTGCAGTCTTGCGCGAGGCGCATGAAGCAGACTCCCTCCTCTATCCCAGTTCTGTGGTGGCCGGAGAGGCAGAAATAGGTTATAGGAGTAGAGCGAGGCAAGGAGGCCGAGGGATAGGAAAAGGAAAGGAAATAAACTGAAAAGGAATAAGACGGGTGGAGACAGAAAAGAGAGAAACCCTACTCTAAGGTGACCACAGGGCCTCAATCCTCAGGCGGTTCTAAGGAAGAGAAAGTAAGAATAGGAAAAAGAAGGAAGAAGCAGAAAAGGGGGTAAATGGTGAGGAAAGAGGACTCATCCAGGTAAAATGGAAGACCACAGGCTTAAATTCTTCAAATCCAGCAGGGACTGAAAACAAGGGAGCAATGATCCCACCAGTTGAGGGTTAAAAGTCTAAGCTTGGACCACAGGTCCTTACCGCTTTGAAGACAGACCTCTCGTCCTCTCTATTTATCTAAAATTTTAAGTAACCCAGAATCTAGGCTCACAGCTGTCTCCAGAAAAGGAGCAGCTCCGCTCAGAAGAGGAGTGAGACCTGACTTAGGGGTAGATGACAAAAACTTTTACAGTACCCTCATGGGGTACTGACATAGTTCCATTTCAAGAGAAATATGGACCAGACAAAAGAGGAAAGAGAGAGAAGGAGAACTTTTGTGAACTCTCTTACAACTGTATTGAAAAAACAGTTGTAGGATGAATCCAGAGGATGAGGGCCTCCTAACCAGAAGACACCCAGGGAAGGCCCTACTTGTCATCTCCTGAAGCGAGCACTCTGTGACTTCAGGGAAGGGACAGAGAGCTCTGAGGTTCCAAGGGGACTCAGCCCCCAACTGGCCTCAAGGAGGGGAAGGCGAGCAGGGCAGGGGAGATGCCCAAGAATTGAGGCCCATGAGGGGAAGGTGGGTGGGATTCAGTAATGAATGGTGAAGATACAACAGAAGATCAAGAATTACAGTAGGTACAACATTTTCATATCTTTCCTTGTCAGTCTTCACCATTCATTACTGCTGGGTGAGTACCAAGCCCGGGCCTGGTGTTCAGCCCTGAGGAACAGATCCCTCAGACTCCTACTGGTGGAAAGCAGGAGGGGGAGACCCTAGCCAATAGACTGAGGCAGTCTAAGGCTGCTGAAGACGGGGGGTGTCCTTCGTGGCCGGGGGGATGGAGGATGCCCCTGAAGAAGCCTCCTCACCCTGCAGGAAAACAGACGGGTCCCCCAGAAAGCGGAGGAAGCCACCCTACGCTGGGCAATGGGTGACAGTCTGGACAGACAAAGCCATGCCGTCCACCTTATGCAGACCGCTGTCCCTGCCAGTCTGGAAGCCACCTCACTGGCGTCATAAGACGCCCTTGCCTGGTGCCTTGCAAGATCCAGACCCTGTGCAGAGAGGGCAATGGCTTGTCTGGACTGCTCCGTATCAGGCATAGATGCCAGAACCTGAGCCAGCATCAACCACAGATGCCTGTTGTGGCAGCATAGTGTGCCTGATGTGAACCTATATATACATCAACACACGAGCCAAGAGAAGACTCTTTAGTCCCCACGGTCGAATTCTGTGGAATCCAGATCTGGGGTCGATTCTGCGCCAGGCGCCGAGGCCCAGAAGGAGTGTCTAGAGACATCAAGCCCGAGAGGGCGGGTGAGGTAGAGAACCACAGACTCATGGGGCCAAGCCACTGCCTCCTGCAGTCTGCCGGGCTGGAGAAGGGGTGGCTGGAGACTGCCAGGTGCGGATAGAGGCCTCCTGGAAAGGGATTGGCCAGAAGGCACCACGAGTGTTAAGCGCTGAATTCACTAAGGAATGCATGCATCTGCCGCTCGTTATTGTCCCTGCGAACAAAGGAAATATGGAGCTCCATAACCAGCCTCGAAAGGAACCGTTGATATTCTGTGAAATCAGTGCGAGAGGACAGGTGGACAGGAAGTTCCTCTTCCTCAGAAGAGGAAGACAAGGAGGAAGTGGAGCTCGAATGATCAGAAGACTCCTGTGGCGGTGGGGGAGGACAGGAGGAAGTCCTGTTTTCCATGGCCCTAACCTATGAAGAAAAGGCTGCTGAAGTAGCTCTGAATGTCTCCCAAGTTAAGGGCACCGTAGGATCCACATGGCCTGGAAGGGGGGGGGGTCTGCAGAGGGATGGGTGAAGGGCACCTGAGAGAATGTGTCCGGCCTCTGCCAGGGCTCTGAGATCTAGGGAACGATGCCACCGTGACTGGGGACCCTGAGACTACACCAGGTTGCTTAGAAGAAAGCTGAGAAAGCAAATTCCGGAAGAGCCCAGAAGGGGAATCTCCCATGACGTGACTGGGGTTGCATGTGTCCAGAAGGGCAACCCTCTATGCAACCACCAGAGGGTGCCTGTGAGCCTTCGATGGAAAGGCGGGGTTCAGCACTGCGACTCCTCCTCACTCTCCGCAGGGCAGTGGGGATGCGCCGCTCTTCACCTCAACCTCACCCTCAGACTCTGAGGCAGCCTCTTTTGAAACCAGCGAGGAGCTCCCCGCCTCTGGAGGCCACAGAAGCAGGGATCTCCACCGTGTCCTGGGGGGTCCCAGCGGCACCAGAAATGGCAGCTGCCTGGACCCTCACAGAAGAGGGTACCTCTCCGAATCCTGGAGTCATCGCCCAGGGGATCCCAGGCCACCCCAGCTGTGGGACCCCAGAGACAACCTGCTCTGGGGACTCAGGAAGAGGAACCTGGGCTGCCTGACGCTGCTGCCTACAGAGGAGTGGGTTAAGCAAACAACAGAAGGCAACCGTCCTCTGTCCAGGAAGTACATAGCCAAGAGTGGCGATGGGTAGAAATGCCCGCCACCACTGCTCGAGAAGCAGTATCGAGAACGTCCATTGCAGCTTTAACCTGCTGGTTATTGGACTCGATGCCCCTGGTTATGGTGTGAAGTAGCTCTGAATTAGTTTCCGACTCAGGCAGAGCTTCAACCATTTGCATGAGTGAATGCCAAATGACATACTCATATTGAGAAAAATAGCCCTGGTAGCTGGCAATACGCATACCCAGGGTGGAGGCAGCAAAGACTCTCTTACCTAAGGTGTCTATCTTACGAGATTCTTTATTGATAGGTCGGGCTGAGGATGGCCTTGTCATTCTCTGCTAAGACTACAATGGGATCAGCAAAAGCTTGTGAGGCCAATATGGGTTGATCCTTGGGAGCAGCGTACTTCCTATCTGTGGACGTAGCCATGGAAGGGATGAGAGGAGGATTGTTCCATACCATCTGAGAAAGGGTCTCAAAAGATGGTTGTACTGGAGGAGTTAAATCCATAGGGATCCCGGGACATGTAGGTATCAGAGTCTTAAAAGCTTCCCAGGATCGATTTCTGTAGTCTGGAGAGAAAGAGTGGAATTTAAATTTTTCAGCAGAGACTTAAAGGAAAGGTCTTCGACCACAGGCTCTGTGGCAGGATCAACTCCTGCTCCTTCAACATCATCACCCAGACGAAGATCTGGGTCAGGCTGAAAATCATCTCCTGACAGTCCAGGGGGGACTGTATGGACAGGAAAGGAGTGAAAATCAGAATGGAAATTAGAAGAGGAAAGAACCGGAATCGAAAAGCCCTGGAGGCTGGATGGCACCGCAGCAAGCAACAGCGCCGATGAAGAACACGGCGCCGAACTCAAGGAAGTCGGCATCATCGGAAACAGCCCAGTACATGGTGACGACAAAGGCCATACGCCGACATAGTTCCAGACACTGCGGACGGTGTAGACAGAGCCCTCGTTACCGTGGACAATGCCGACAGAGCCCCTGACGCTGCAGACAGTGCCGACAAAGCCTTGGGCACCGTAGACGGTGCCGACATAGCCCCCGACGCCACGAACGGCACTGACAGAGCCCTCAGAGCCACGGACAGCGCCGACAGAGCCCTCGGCACCGCAGATGGTGCCGACAAAGCCCTCGGTGCTGTGGACGCTGCCGACGGAGCCCTCAGTGCAGCGGACGGCTCCGAGAGTGTCCCAAGGTTCGGAAAACTGCGATCTGAAGGAAACGAAGGAAAATTAACAGGAGATAGAGGCATTGGTGTGGACCCCTGTGCCGCAGCAATGTGAGGGGGGAAAACACTTGAGCACGGAGTTGACGGCATGAAGAAGGTGCCGCACAACTAGGAAGGTCTAACCGACCTACCCGGTCCCTCGATTGGCCCAAAGACCCCAGAAATGACCGGGCCAGGCAGCTGGACCAACCTCCGAGCCCATTGCTCCATAAGAGCAGCCCACTGGTGAAACTGCTCATTGGAGGCCCGTCCAATAGGCGGGGACGGGCTTCGATGTCGAAAAGGTCGGGCACCGGAGCCAGAAACCGGCGACTCCGAGAGGGGAGGAGACCGGTGCCTAGCCCCAACAACCGACCGTTGACGCACAGACATACCAGAAGGTGACCTCGAGTGATGCCTTCGCTTTCGACTTGTGCGCCAAAGAAGAACTCAAGGCCGAACAGTGCTGCAAGAATGGGACAGTCTCCTTTATGCTTTCGGGACCGCCCATCTCCTGAGCATTGGACCGTCCATTGTCAGACCCACCCCTACGGGAGGGCGGCAAACCGACCAGCCCGGCTGACTGAACAGCTTTCATCAAGTCTCCCTACCGTCACCTGACCGCTCGTGGTCGTCTCCGCCAATGGAGGGCTGAAGACTTCTTTATTAATCAATAAATTTAATTAAAATCTACTTGGTACTTTGAATATAAATTACAAAACAATTAACTGAAAACTATGCTGCTAGTTTGAAGTTTGATTCATAATTGGTGACGAGCGTCGTCACTGAAGCACACTTTCGTGGCGAGGAAAAAAAAAGAACTGGGAATTAATTGAGATCCGGCCTTAGGGTAGTCCTATACTGCACTCAGCCATGGCTCATGGTGCCGCTTCCTCGCTGCCCATCTCTGGCGCCAACCCTCTCGAAAAGTTTGTCTAGCTGGGTCCTAGCGCCTCCAGCGTAGATCCCATTAGTGTGAATGAGTGGTGGAGACAATGTCCAGGAAGATTATCCTGCCAATGTAATCCTCAAAAAGCTCTTCAGCTCTGACAAGATTAAATGTCTCAAACTATGATTTCAGCTCACATCATATTTAAATCTGAGCACTGCAACGCCCTCAATGGTTCCTCAATCGATCTAGGCCTCAGATACTGGTGCCTTAGCAGCCTGAGGTTGAAGAAGCAGATTAACCTTTTTTAGCTTGCTTAAAATAATTCTGAAGAGATTTGCTCTGTATCTGCAGGAACCAATTGCAGTTCCTTGAGTTGTGGTCAGCAGTTAGGCAATAAACACAGGTCATGGCCATCGTGATGGGATATTTTAAAGTTACAGGTGATGTTACTCTTATGCCTGTCTGCCATGTCAATCGCTCAACTCAAGATGGAAAACACAGATAAATCTTGCCTATAAAGGAGTCTAAATAAAAAATCAGAATCTGGATGAAAATGCAGAGGGAAAAAAATCTAAATAATCCTTCAAACAGAGTAGGAGTTGTGAAGGAGGCTTCAGAATATTTCACCAGAAAGAAAGATTTCAAGGTGGCAGAGACTCAAAAAATGAAAATTACGTTTTTACCAGAATTACGAACATACATTTGAACACACTTACATACGAAAACGCCAGCAGAAACAGGCCTCATGGTCTATCGAGTCTGCTCGATTGTGCAGCTAGCCCCTCTGTTTGCAGCTGCCCCACCCACCTCTTCCCCACTCTGTATATTCCCTCTTAAAACCATCTACCGTGCTACAGGCTACTATCGCCTCAGGCAGAGTATTCTGCTTAGTCACCACCCTCTCTGTGAAATGTCTCCTGACTTCCCTCCTGAATCTTCCCCTCCACTCTCAGCTGGTGCCCCTTGTGACACTCCCCTTCTAATCTGGAAAATCCCTTCCATCCTAGTCTTGTTAATCCCTTTAAGTATTTAAAGGTTTCAATCCTGTCTCCCCTATCCCTCCTCTCCTCCAGGGAATACATGTTCAGCTCGCACAGCCTCTCCTCCTAGGAGTATCCCTCTAATCTCTGGATCATCTTTGTCGCCCTCCACTATACACCTTCCAACAATCTGATGTCTCAGGAATGGGTGCCAGTACTGCACGCAGTATTCCAGGTGTGGCCTGACCAGCGACCTGTATAGGAGTAGGATCACCTCCCTGTTTCTGGAGGAGATTCCCCTCGCTATGCACCCCAGCATCCTATTAGATTTTTGCTGCCGCCTTCCTGCACTGTGCTGAGTTGTTCATACTCCCCATAATCAGCACCCCTAGATCCTTTTCTTCCTCAATGCATTCCAGTTGTAACCCCCCAAGCTGGTAGCTCCTTCCTTGGTTATTAGCTCCAAAGTGCAGTACCTTGCACTTTTTGGCACTGAACCCAAACTGCCATGCATCCAACCACTCCTGTAGTTTGGTCAGGTCCTCCTGCAGCCCTCTCCACCCTTTGATGTCATCTTGATCTTCTAGGAATATCTTCTCCATTGATTCCCACTAGTGGGTCTCAGCCAGAGGCGCTAGGACCCAGTGGGAGCCAGAACTTTCAGATGGCTGGGGTTGAGGTAACACTTACACATGGCACCAATGACTGAGTGCACACAACTACCTGCTTATGCCAATGTCAGCCTCCAACCACCACAGTACCATTCTTTACAGAGGAGGTGCAGTACAGCTTAACAAGTACCTATGTCCTTAAGCTAAAGGCATAAGATAGCCATTGGTGGCCTGAGATGAAGGGCCAACAATCCAGTAACCCATTGTATTTTCAGCCCAAACATAAAGGAGTGAAGCCCAACACAACCACACTTGAGTGAGCCGTGGGATGGTGGGTGGGTGGGTGTGTGAATCAATGGGGAAGACATTCCTAGAAGATCAAAAATGAAAATCACGTACCTACTGTAAGAAAAACTTACTCACCTTAGTAATTGTGTTTCTTCTAATGGAGTCTTGCTGTATTCTGACAATGTGCAGTTAGCTCCAGCTCTTGAACTGCCCCGGAGAGTGAAGGGTTAAATTCTATGCCAGGCATAGAACGTTGGGCTCGAGCTCGGTTGAAAACCCTGTCTGTGTCCTTTTGAAACCAAACAGTCAGATTCTTATGAGTTAAAACTCATTGACTAATGTGGAAATTGTAAAAACTCCTAGTAGCCAACTAGCAACAAAGACTTTGGATTCTCCAAAAGACTCAAGTCAGGAAACCCAAAGAACCAAAACCAGATAATAAGAACTAAAACTCAATTAAACAAATACAAAGCACCCAACACAATAGGAGTGAAGACACCCCTTGGGTGCAACACTGCACCTGCCCACCCACTTCCCAAAAACAGGTTCTGAGAGGGGAGGCAGGGAATTTTTTCCTCAAACAACATGAAGTCTTGCTGTATTCTGACAATCTGCAGACTACCAAGCAGTACCTCCAAGGAGGAGGGGCAGAACCTACTTTGGGAATAGGCTCTGAAGTACTGCTGTGCCAAACCTAGCATCACTCCTAGCCTGGATATCCAGAGAGTAATGCTTGGTGAAGGTATGAACTGTTTTCCAGGTGGCTGCTTGACAGATTTCTAACAAGGGGATATCCCTAGCTGCAGCCAGAGATGCAGCTGTACCTCTAGTGGAATGAGCCCTCAGGGTGCAGTTTTTCCCCAGTTTTTCTTAGCAGAACTGAACACAGGACACAATCCACCTGGCAATGGTTCTCTTGGTGGCAGGTTTTCCATTACCTGCTTCCGTATAAGTGAGGAACAACTGGAGGGAGTCAAACCTGTGACCCTTGTATGTTCTATGTAGTAACTAAGGGCCCTTTTAACATCTAAACTATGTAGCCTCCATTCACTTGAGGAGGTGTGATCAGTGAACAACACAGGAAGAGACATAGATTGGTTTAAGGGAAATCAGAAACCACTTTAGGTAGGAACCTTCTATTGGCTCTAAGGACCACCTTATCTCTATGGAAAGAGATGAAGTCAAGCTCCACTGACAGGGTTTACAATTCAGTGATACACCTGGCAGAAGTAATAGCAAACAAAAACACAGTTTTCCAAGTTAAGTACTTGAGCTCTGCTGAGGACATAGGCTCGATGGGGGTTTGCATCAGCTGAGCAATATAAATATTCAAATCCCAGGCAGGAGCAGGATCCCTAAAAGGGGGATTGGTATGAAGCAATCCTTTGAAAATGTACAGAATACAGGGTGAGATGACAGAGAGGATGATTTCCCCACTGACAGGAAAGAAGAAATAGCTGACAAATGAACTTTGAGAGTAGCTGGTTTGAGGCCAAGGCCATTAAGGTAAACCATGTAGTCCAGAACTGTAGACAAGTCAGCAGTGTCTGGGGAAAACGTGCTTCTTGGAAAACCAAATACTGAACCTTTTCCATTTGGAGTTGTAGGTTTTTCTTGTGGTAGGCTTTCGAGAAGCCATGAGGATCTCCAGAACCCCTTGGGAAAGATGTAAATCTGCATTCTCTAAGTCTTCAAGAGCCATGCCTTGAGATGGAGTGACTGGAGATTGGGGTAACAAATCCTCCCCTGAGAGGAGGTTAGAAGATTGTAATTCCTAGGAAGAGACAGGGGAAGATGGACTGCTAAGGACAGCAACAGGGGGTACCAAGGCTGCCTGGCCCAGTCTGGAGCAATCAGAATCACTTTGCATGGTTGCGACCTTACCTTGACTAGAACCTTGAACAACAGAGGAAAAGGAGGGAAGGCATAATGAAACTTCCCTTCCTAGTTCAAAATCAAAGCATCTAGAGGGACTGAACCAAAGACTGGGGGTCTGCAACAAAACAGAGGAAGTTGGTGACTGTCTGGGGCTCCAAAGAGATCCATCTCTGGAGTGCCCCACCTTGAGAAAATCACCTTCAAAACCAAAGGATCCAGAGACCATCTGTGATGGCCCTGAAATCCTGCACAATCCGCTATCACATTGTACTTTCCTGGGAGGTGGACTGCTACTAGAGAGGTCTGCAGGAATAAGCCAGGTACCATACTTTTATGGCCTCCATGCACAAGGCACTGGACAGAGTGCCTCCCTGCTTGTTGATATACCACATGGTGGTAGTGTTGTCCGTCTTGACCTGAACCACCTTGTTCTGTATTGACTGAGAGAAAGCTTGTAGGGCAAGAAGTACTGCACTGAGCTCCAGAAGGTTGATGTGAAGAAGGGATTCTTGAGGGGACCACTGTCCTTGGGCTGTGAGATCCCCCAGATGGGCTCCCCACCATAAAAGGGAAGCATCTGTGGTAAGAACCACAGAGTGAGTCTGAGACACAAATGGAACACCTTGCCTCAGATTGTCCAGGTCCTGATACCACTGAAGGGCCTGAATTAAGGTCTGAGTAACAGGAACTAGCTTGGTAAGAGAATCTTTCCTTTGGGACCAAAAGGTTCTCAGATGGAAATGAATGCCCCTCATCTAAAACCTGCCCCTTGACCACTGCTGTGAAGCTGCCATGTGGCCCAGAAGCTGCAAAATGCCTTGCTGGTCGGAAACCAGAGGGAGAAAGGAAGAGACCAGCTGAGAGATGGCTTTGCCCTTTCCAAAGGAAGGAAGGCTCTTGTTTGAGGGTGTCCAGCTCTGCTCCTGTAAAAGTGAAGAGCTGTACTGTTTCGAGAACTGACTTGGGAAGATTGAGAAGGAACCCCAGGGAAGTGAGAACTTTCTGGGTAACCTGCAGATCTGACTTGACTTGGTCTGAAGACTGGCCCACCAGAAGCCAATCATCCAGCTATGGGAAAATAGAAATCCTTTTCCTTCTTAAAAAGGCCACCACTACTGCTAGGCCCTTTGTAAACACCCTTGGAGCTGAGGTTAGACCGAAGGGCATTGCTCTGAACTGATAATGGCCTGAGGGCAATTCGAACCTGAGGTACCTTCCGTGGGAGCACCTGATAGGAATGTGAAAATAGGCATCCTTGAGGTACAGGGAGGCTAGCCAGTCTCCCCTGGCCTCAGAGAGGGAAGAACTGTTCCCAGAGTCACTATCTTGAATTTTGGCTTTACTAGGTGCTTGTTAAGGTATCATAGATCTAGGATGGGTCGACACTCCCCTGTCTTTTTCAGGGTAAGGAAGTGCCTGGAGTGCAGACCTTTGCCCCTGTATGGAGTAGGAACTCTCTCTATGGCCTTTAAAGCCAGTAGAGACAAAACCTCTGCCTCTAGAGCAAGGGTTTCTGAAGTATTTGCAGGTGGAAAGGATCTGGGTCTCAGTTTCGGAAAACTTTTGAAACTGAGAACCAGCCCCTGGCTTACAACCTCCAGGACCCACTTGTCTGAGGTAACAGACATCCAGTCCTGGACAAAGTAAGCCAGCCAGCCTGCCTGCTACTGGAATGGGGGAGTCGACCACGGCTGACACATGAGGGTGTCTGCTTGGCAGGAGCTTTAGGCTGAGGGGTGGATGCAGCCCTGCTCATCCCCCTTCTGCCTCTCCCTCTGAAGAACCCCCTCTGAGAAAAGGAAGAGGAGGCCTGCGCCTGGTAGAAAGGCCTGTGAAAAGGCCTGCAGCTGCCCCTAGCTTGCTGCCTCTGAGGAGCTGCCTGCCTCTCCTTGGCCAGGGCACTCCTATAAGCAGTCCTGTACGCGTCCATTTTCTTCATGTAATTCTCTGTCTGCTCCCCAAACAGATAATTACCCACTACAGGGAAATCTGTGGCCTTAGCCTGGGTGTCCTGTGAAAGGCTAGTACATGTGAGCCAGGCCATTCTCCAAGAGCCACAGATGTAGCCACAACTCTTGATGACACATCATTGGAGTCCACAGCAGCATGAAATTGCACCTTTGATGCCTCAATCCCATCAGCAGCCACCTCCTCCAGCTCCTTGGCTAGCTGGGGGAGGCCTGTTTAGCTAGTGCCAGTACAGTGTCCCACCTGGACTTCTGGTACCTGGCTGTATAAGCCATATAATTAGCCTGCCTGAGTCCCAAAGATGATGCCAAGTACTGTTTCTTTGCCATGGCATCTATCTTCCTGGAATCTTTGTATGGGGTGTGTGAAGCCAAGGGGATGTTTGTCTTGTCACAGGCAGCAGCCTGCACTACCCCAACATGGCTGCATTGTTGGTAAAGAAATTCCGTATTCGAGCCTGACAAGGTGTACCTCTTGTCCATTCTCTTGTCAACAGGAGGTACAGAATTGGGAGACCTAAGAATTTTTGTGTCTGTTTCCCAAATGACCTATGAAGGGGAATAGACAGTCTCTTAGACTCTGGGATGTCCATCATCTCTATGAAGTCAGGCTCCTCTTGATCCTCTACAGCCTCAATAGGAAGCTGGAGGGTTTGAGCCACTTTCTGTAGAACAGAAAGTGGGGAGGGGACACACCAGAAGGTCTGTCTGAGGAGATGTTTGGTTCTACAGGCACATCCAGACTTTCACCGTCATAATCATCCTCTTCAAAATCCCCCTCCTCATCAAACTCCGGTTTGTAAAAATCTTCAGGGGAATAATCCTGAACTGGGGGAACCGATCGAACCGAACCCCTGCCAGAAGGCGCCGGGTCGGTCGGAACCAGACGAAACGATTTCACAATCCGAATCACTTTGGCTATTTCTTCGGCGGTCGGAACATGCAGCTCTGGATCCTAACCGGCCGATTTATCCTTTCGTTTTCTTTCTGTAGGAACCGATGCCTCAGGATCGGCTCTCCTCTTGCCCAAAGAAGTGTCGCCCTGGTCAGAGGGCACTCCTTCTGGTTCAGTAGGAACCAAACCAGGCTGGCCTTCCGGGTCAGCGGATTTCTTGGCCTCCTTATCCCCAAGTCTACCTAACCTTTTCTCCAGGGTAGACTTAGGGAAATTCTTACAAATTTGGCAGTCTGAATCGAGGTGGTCAAACCCCAGACAGTAAACAGAGGTGGTGTGGGGCAGGCTCAGCAAAGACCTCCCACACACACTGCAGTGCTGAAACCCAGTGGGCTCTGTTTTTTTCTTAGGTTTCTCGACATGGCCAACCTAACCAACTTACCCTTTAAATGGCAACTGCCAGGCAAGTCTCCTCTATTGGTTTCTCACCGTGTCACGGGTGATGGAAAAAATGCTAAAATTACGTTTTTTTTTTTAAACTGATATGGACCAGTAACCACACACTAACTTTTTCTTTTTCAATATCTTACTACAAGATCGGTTCAGCTGAATCGATCGGAAAAATGTCACAATTTCCACACAACAGCTACTAATCTAAGTATTTACCATACCACAGAGTCTCGAACCGAAAAACGGAATGAAAATCGGACTAAAACCGAAACTTTAACCGCGATAGAACCAAGCAGAAGGAGAAATTTCCGGAGCGACAGTTCACTGAGGCGGAGTAAAGAATCTGACAATTTGGTTTCAAAAGGACACAGACAGAGTTTTCAACCGAGCTTGAGCCCAACGTTCTATGCCTGGCATAGAATTTAACCCTTCACTCTCCGGGGCAGTTCAAGAGCTGGAGCTAACTGCAAATTGTCAGAATGCAGCAAGACTTCATGTTGTTTGAATTCCTGATCTTTCTGTGCATCTTCACCATTCATCACCTTTGGGTTTTGGCTGGCGGTCACGACCCGTGAGACTTTTTTTGATGGGAGTCGCTGCCTGGCGTATCCTCGAGGTCAACGCACTGCATGGTGCCTGTGGGTTGGCCGTTAGGTGTCATCAACTCCGCCTCCCGCCAGTTCTGAGTCACCGAGAGTAAGAAAGAGTTGGAGGGACAAGGAAGTCCAAGGGACAGACAAAGGAAAAGATATACAAACTAAATGGAGAAATAAACGACGGAGAGGACAGAAGGAGAGTTAGAAAATCTAGGGGATTGGGAGCGGCCCCAGTCTCTGGAAGCAGAAAGAAGAGGGAAGGAGGGAGGTTAAAACTAGAAATAGGGAGGGAGGACATACGTGAACCTTTTTTCCAGACTGCATAGGAACTGTGAAGGAGTAGCTAGAAGGCTGATTTGCCAGAATTCATGAGCAGAAGCAGCTATTCTGGAAGAAAAGACTGGATACAAGGTTGTCCACCTCCTGAAACCACATATCTAGAGGTGAGAAACAAAAGTTTCTTAAATTAATTTTGAGGAATGAGTCCCTAAGGACAAGAACGGAGGAGAATAGAGGAAGAGAGAGAGAGAGAGAAAAAAGAAGAGAGGGCAACCACCAACTCCCACCCCAAAGGGGTGGAGCCGAGGCATTCAGGAGAGAACTTCCATCTCCCCATATCCCTCTCCCCTCCTGTCAGAAGGTAAAAATCCCCCTGCGCGCCCAAGGTCACCTCGCTCCTGACCAGCGGAAAGGAAGGGGGGAGAAAAGGGGGCACACAGAGGGAGGAGGACCCAGAGACTGAGGCCCCAGGGGGATGGAGGGTGGGATTGTGATGAATGGTGAAGATACACAGAAAGATCAGGAATCACGGTAGGTATGTAATTTTCATAACTTATCTGTGCCAATCTTCACCATTCATCACCTTTGAGTGAGTACCAGGCCCCCCCAAAGGGGGCCCTAGACCCTAAGGACTAAGTCCTTTAGCTCTCAGTGGGTGAAACACTGGGAGGGAGAACCTTTACGGTCCTGGTGAGGCCCGAGACTGGGGAGAGTGAGACGGGGACAGGAGGTTGCCCCGACAGATGCTGCCTCACTCTGTGGGAGAAAAGATGGGTTCTCTGGTACATGGAGGAAATCACCCTATGCCGGGCCAAGGGTGACAACCGGGAAAGACGCAGCCATGCCATCAGCCTAGTGCAGACTGCTGTCCCTACGACCCTGAAAGCTACCTCATTGGCATCGTAAGATGCCCTCGCTTGGTGCCTTGCTAGCTCCAGGCCACGTGCAGAGAGTGCAATGGCTGATCTGGTTACCTCTGAATCAGGCACAGAGGCTAGGAGCTGGCCTAGCCTGGACCACAGAAACCTATCATAGGTAGCATAGTGGGCCTTATGTGCAGAAATTGAAAGAATCAACCGTGTAGAGTAGAAGGTCCTCCTCCCCCAGAAGTCAAAATCCATGGAATCTTGAGCTGGGGGCCGGTCACGGTGGAGGGCGTGAAACCCATCGGGAGTGTCCAGCTGCGTCAGTCCTGACTGAGGATGAGGCATACGACCTGGAGACTCCGGGGAGGCACAATACCTCTGGCTCAGATCCCTAGGGGCTGGGACTCTGGAAAAGGGTCTTTGCCAGAATCACAATGATGCCTCCTGGAAAGGAGCAGGTCAGGTGGGCACCACAAGGGTGTCTGCACTGAAATCACCTAGGAAGGCACGCGTTGAATGCTCCGGATTGTGCTGGGGTGACATGCAGGTCCTCCATCATCCTCACCAGGAAATGCTGAAACTCCGCGAGATCAGCAGCAGGGGAGATATGGACAGAGGGATCCTCTCCTCCCGAAAAGGAGGATGAGGAAGCAGAGTACTTCCGAGATCCAGAGGTTGGCTGCTCAGGGGGAGGGTGGAAAACCTACTGGTCCATTGCCCTGACGTACATAGGGAAGTGAGCAAACACGACTCTGAATTGTTCCCAGAGAGAAGTCCCTAGGAACAAGGATGCCTGGGAGAGCAGGAGATGGTGACAGAGGAGTTGGGGGTAAGCCAACAACAGAAGGCGCACCATCCTCTGTCCGGGCAGGATTGCGCACCAGGAGCCCCAAGGAAGGAGGAGCTCCAGAAAACTCAACAGCCGACAGCTGATCAACCATGCTGGGACTGCCTAGGCGTGCCCTGAAGATCTCCCCAGTGAGGTGACCAGGGCGTGGAATTCCAAGAGGATGGTCCCTACCCTCCAAAGACCAGGGCCCTCTCGAGGAGACCGGTAAGGAGGATCGGGTCCGCAGGCGACACCTTCCCCAACCCAGGTGGGTCCCCAAAAAGGTCGCCACATCAACCCTGACCCCTCAACCCCTCGGAGTTCGGAAGAGCCCTCCTCCTCGCAAACACCAGCCCACGAGCTGACAACTCTGGTCAGTCCCCGAGGGGACCACCCAGGGAGTAGCTCACTCCTCTCCCGTGAGTGCTCTGGTCGGCCCTAAAGTTGGGCGATCCAGGCACACCCCCTGAGGGGGAAGACAACCCTCCAAGCCCAGGCTGCAGGGCAATAGTGGCCTGCACTACCGCCTGCAGGTCAGCAGCCCTGACCCTAGACTTGGGGGCTACTGCCCGCTCCTCAGAGGGAGGCTGGCTCCGGTCAGCTGAGGAAACTACTATGGTGTCCACATGGGCCGCCAACTCCAAAGAGTCAGACAGCCAGTCCGAACCAGACTCTGAGTCAGTCCGCCAGTCCGGGTCAGAACAGAGTCGGCGCTAAAGTTCCAATGGCACCGGTTAATGGTGTCCAAGAAGAGATACGCCGAGAGCTGTAGCAGAACCGACTCAATGCTCGCCACGCGCCATCCCAACCCACGCCGCCGGAGCAGCACCGGAGTCAGGGATGGTGCCGCGAACAGCGTTGACAGCAGAGACGGTGCAGAGTGGCGGGCCGGCGCTGACCACGGCACCATCAGGGCCCATGATGCCGCGAATGGCGCAGAGGCCCAAGACGTCACAGACTGATTGCATCGAGGACGGTGCCGACCCAGGCTTCCCAGCCCGAGGAAATGACACCAGGGGAGTCTTCACCCCCGAAGGGGTGATTGCCAGAGTGGTGCCTCCCACCTGCCCCCCAGGTGGAATGGACTGGGCCTCCTGCACCACAGGAGGGACTTCTGCCACGGCGAGGCTACTAAAAGAAGAAGCCCCATCCTCCGCGATCCACATAGAACTGGGAGGGGACCCGTAGGAAAGGCCGAGGGACCATGGCTTGGCCCGACGAGTACGCTCCTGTCCCCCAAAAGTCGGCGAAGCTCATCCAACTTTCCAAGCGTGTTGCTTGATGACATGATGGTCCATGGAGAAGCAGGCATCACACGAATCCATGTCTTGAAGCGGGCCAAGACATGCAAGACAACGATCATGCTGCTCAGTAACGGAGTACTTGTGGCCGCACAGGCACTGACGCACAGGGGGCAGCCCCGTTTTCAACCATTTCTTGCTCCTCGACCGAGACATGATAGACGGAAAAACAATTCAAACAGAGACTCGACGTCGCTGAAAATTAAAATATGGAACAGTCTTATCACAGTGGTGTTGGGTAGTGGCAAAAATGGAACCGGCAGGAAAGAATTTGCGGCATCGAAGACTCAGAGTCGAGATTCTAGAAGGCCTGTTGATAGCAGCTCCACACGAGGTGGGAGACGAAGAGAACTGTTGGGAGGGCGGGTGATTACACCTAGCGGCCAAACCGGCGAGCGCTGTACAGTGTCGGCTTTCATTTGATCCAAAAAAAAAGCGCTATGGGTCGTGACCTCCGCCAAAATCCAAAGGTGATGAATGGTGAAGATTGACACGGATAAGATCTACAGTAAGAAATGGAAATTACGTGCATCTACCGTGAATTTTTGATCTCCTTTGGACGTAAGTCTCCACCACTCATTCACACTACTGGATCTACGCCGTAGGCGCTAGGACCCAGCAGGAGCAAACTTGTCTTTTTTTTTCTTTATTTGTTTATGCCCCTCCTCTCTCCTGGTGACCCCCACTCCTTTGGGCTCCAAAAAGTCCTTCTCGATCCCCGCTAGCCTTACCCGAGCTCTCCGATGCTCAAATCGCAGCCATCCCCTGCGATATCCCGGACGTAACCCTTCGTCGGGGGAAGCACCGGGAGGGGGTTCCAGCGCACTACTCAATGGGGCCCAGGGGATGCTGCTGAGGAAGGAGGCTCACCAAAAGCACCGAAGGATGGAGAGCCGTCATCCGGCGGCCACCAGGCGCATTTCCTCCAGACTCCACTGGGGGCCGCTGCCAAGCGATGCGTTCCCCAAACCCACCCCAGGATAGGAGAGCAATCCCTCCGGACGCTCGATCCTATCTTCCCCCTGTCGACCCACAGCGCCCCGGATCCATTCTCGAACCCGGGTCACCAGTGTGGTTGGAGGTAAGGACCACCAGCCGGCTGGAAGCAAACTTTTCAAGAGGGCCAGTGCCAGAGATGGAGCCGTAGGGAAGCGGCACCGCGAGCCCCAGCTCGTGCGGTAAAGACCATCTCGGCGTCGACCCTCCAACCGCCTCAGTACCTTTTTTCTGAGGAGGTGCAGCGTAACTAACCTAGAAGGACTAACCTAACAAAATCGGACATAAGATAGTCCGAATGACCAGTGTAAGAAGGGTTAACAATGAAGTCTTCACAGCCCAGCCATCAAGTGAGTGAAGACCAAAAACACAGAAGTGAGCTTGGGGGAGAGTTGTGGAGACTTCATCCAAGAAGATCAAGAATTACGGTACGTACGTAATTTCCATATCTTCCTGGACATAAAGTTTCCACCACTTGTTCACACTAATGGGAGAGTACTGAGCTAATACTCCCCCCAAACAAGCAGCAAGAAAATAAGAGCTCACATACCTAGGACAGAAGTCCATTAAGAATAGTCCTGCCAAATGACAGATGTCATCTGGCATGGACAACCAAGGCGTAGTGCTTAACAAAAGTATGCACTGAGCTCCAGGTAGCCACATTGCAAATATCTGCAATGGGCATGTTGCGGATTTCCGCCAGAGATGCCACGACTGCTCTAGTAGAGTGAGCGTACTCTGCCTGCCAGCTTCACTTGTGCCATAGAATAGCAGTGGCAAAGGCATGCTACCAGCCACGCTGAAATGCACCTAATAGCTTACAGGTTGACCCAGTCGGATCTCACTGAATGAAACAAACAGTTGTTGAGCCTTGAATTTCTTTGTTCTATCTAGATAGAATTGCAGTGCTCTCAACATCCAGAGAATGAAGATTACATGCCCTTCATTTTAGAAGTTTCTTAGAGGTGATGCAGGACTAAAGGTTGGTTTAGATGGAATTCTGAGACAACCTTAGGGAGAAACTTAGGATGAGTCCTAAGAACTACTTTGTCCTTGTGAAATACAGTGTACGGGGGGTCTGTGACCAGTGCATGTATTTCAGAAACTCTACGGGCCGAAGTGATGGCCACCAGGAAGGCCATTTTCCAAGTGAGGAATTTCAACTCGCAAGTAGCTAGAGGCTCGAAAGGTTTCCGAGTGAGCATGTCTAGCACAAGGTTAATGTCCCAGGCTGCGACTGGGCGTCTGATAGGAGGTCTGGTATGCAGAATACCGAAAGCGGATGATTTGTCCCCAGACAAAATGTCACGGAGATTAAGGTGATGCGGCAACATAAGACAACGAAAAAAACGAGATACAAAAACATGTCGCTGTTTGCTGTGGCGGCCTGTGCAGATTGAAAATTACGTCTCCGCTTGCCAACGCGGCAACATTTTTGGCAACATTTACTCTGGCAATGATATCTCCAGGTGACCTATAGACCGCGACTTAATAACCGATACTTTATAGCCAGCAACTTTTCATCCTAGTGCTGCAGAATACCCCTAAGAAACCTCTTAACTACAGGTAACTGAGCCAGTGACATGGAAAGTACCAGCTCATGATAAGCTGAAATGGAACAAAGATGAACTTTGACTGTAGAGTACTGCAGACCTGAATTTGAGATGTCTAAAAGGTACTCCAAGACTTTATTTGGTGGGCTGGAAAAAGGTTTCAAAGAGGATTTTGCACACTGGATAGAGAAACGCTTCCATTTGGTTATGTAGGTTTTTCTAGTGGCTGGCTTACACACAGCCAAAAGAATATCTGAAACCCTATGAAAAACATTGAACCTATTCAACTCTATCTCTTCAGGAGACAAGCGTGAAGGTGAAGTGACCTCAGATTGAGATGGACCACGGGACCTTGGGTCAGAGGGTTCGTCTGAAGGGAAAGCGCCTAAGTGGTTCCACAGACTGCTTGAGCAACGGGAACCATCTCTGTCAAGACCAAAAGGGAGCAATAAGGATCATTTTGTCCCCCTGAGACTCGAATTTGAGAAGTACTCTCTGAATTAGGGGAAGAGGAGGAAAGGCGTATAGCAAGTGTTTTGTCCACTGAAGCCTGAACGCATCCTGACAGAAAATGCCAGGTCCTGGATTTCTGGAGCAGAAGAGAAGCAGTTTTGCATTGAGTGGGGATGCAAAACCGTCCAGGTCTGCAGTTCCCCATTCTTTGAAGAGTGACTGAACAACGGTTAAATCAAAAGACCACTCGTGAGGATCTGTCTCCGTCTTGCTGAGATGGTCTGACAGCTCGTTTTGTACTACTGGCAGGTAAACCGAGTGGATTAGAGCCTTTTGTTCCAGGCACCATTCCCACACTCTCATAGCTTCCCTGCATAATTGGTAAGAATGTGCACTGACCTGCTTGTTGATGCAATACATCACTGCTTTGTTCTCCGTTTGAAGGTGAATGTTCTTCTGACAGATTATGTCCTTCAAGACTCAGACTGCAAAGAGGACGGCTCTCATTTCCAGGATGTTTATGTGAAGCTGGGACTCATCCCGAGTCCACGTACCTTGGGTGTGGAAATTCTGGCAATGAGCTCCCCACCCCATCATGGACGCATCCGTGGTAATGGAGATCTGATGATCCAGAGAAGCAAAGGGAGATCCTTCCAGAAGGTTGTCCTCTTGGCACCACCAGGCGAGTGACCTCTTCAGAGGTTCTGTCACCTTGATGGGAAAGGACTGAGGGTGAGTGGTTGGGGACCACTGAGTACTGAGCATCCACTGAGAGGTTCTCATGTGGAGACGTGCCAAGGGTACAGTGAACACCGAGGATGCCATGAGACCCAGCATCCGCTGCATTGAGATAGCTTGAACCAAGCTGTTTTCTCTGATGTATCGGGCCATCTGTAAGATATCGCTCCTTCTGTCCTCTGGGAGAAAAGCCTTCACACAGGAGGCGTCCAGAAAAGTTCCTATAAAGAGGAGCTTCAGGAGGGCTGCAATTGCGATTTGTTGAAATTTAGCAGGACTCCCATGGACGTGAAAGTCTGAGGCTGTGGCTACAGCGTCCGAGTTCCTTGTCTGGAAGGACTTGCTAGGAGACAGTCATCTAGATATGGAAACACTTGTATTCCAATTTTCCTGAGATGCGCCGCAAGAATTTCACAACACTTTGTAAAAACTTGAGGCGCTGAGGATAGCCCAAAAGGCAGGACTCAGAACTGATAATGTTAATCCAACGCCACAAACCTTAGGTATTTGTGGTGCTTTGGGTGTATAGGAATGTATTGGTAGGCATTCTGCATGTCCAGGGAGGCTAGCCAATCATGTTGATGAAGCAAAGGTAGCAGGGTACCTAGCGATATCATCTGGAACTTTCCCTTGAGAAGGAACTTGTTTAACTTTCTGAGGGCCAGAATGAAGCGCATGCCACCAGTTTTCTTCGGAACCAGGAAGTAATGGGAGTAGAAACCGGTGTTTCATTGATCCAGAGGAACTACTTCTACTGCCCTGTTGTTCAGAAGGCCTTGTACCTCGGAAGCAAGAAGGTCTGACTGGGCTGTCGTTTGGGAGGATTATCCGGGGGTTTCCAAAAGATTGAGAGAGTACCTCGCCAATTATCCGGAGGACCCATTTGTCTGATGTTATGGATTTCCACTGGTTGCAGAACTGAGTGAGACGCCCTCCCACCGCCGAGGAGGAGTCCCCTCGGACGGGTTGAGGTGGGACCTGGGCCAGAAACTCAGAAGGTGGCACTGGGTGCTTTGGGGCTTGTGCCTTCTGCTGCATTTTCTTTGTGGCTGAGGGTTGTGGTTTTTGTTAAAACCTCCCCTGCCCTTGCCTCGAGAGGACTGACGGTTGTGAAACTGACGCTTATTAACCCCCCCCCCCCGAGAAGGGGTGGGAGTAGGTCAAGCCAATTTAATGGCACCCCTAGTCTTTTGTGTGGCCTCTAGAGCTTGCTCTACTTGAGGCCCGAAGAGATACATACCGTCGAAGGGTAACGCCATGACCTGTTGCTGGGCATCATTCGTGAAGCCTGAAGTGCGCAGCCAGGAATGACGGCGGGTACAAATGCCCACCGCCACTTGGGAGGCAGTATCGAAAGCGTCCATAGCTGCTTTAACCTGCTGGTTGTTGGACTCGATACCCCTGATTGTTGTTTGAAGAAGCTCTGAATTAGTGTCAGACTCCGGTAGAGCTTCTACCATTTGCTTGAGTCTGACTTTGATTTGTCTGTGGAAGCTGAGAACCCTGCTACACTGCAAAGAACAAACTATAACTCCATTTAGGACCTGGAAACCTGGTGAGGCATAATACTTGTAAAGAAAGGGAGCTACGCTTTCTACAAAAAGTTTCATTTTTTTTCCTTATTGGCATTAAGCAGAGAATTGCAGGATTCCATTAAAAGTGTAGTAATTTTATAACCAGAGGGAGTGAGATACAACTGAATTTGCTTGATTGTTGGGGTTGAGACCTAGGATTTGGAAGGATATTTTGCAACATTTTAAAAGTGTCCTGCTGGCTGAGAAGTTAAGTTTTCATCCCTGGTTTCACTGAAAGATTTTGTGTATTGAAATCAGACATAGCAGACTGCCTACATTGAAAGGCCTGCTTACATCACAGGTGTCACTAGTCAATCAATTGGCTCTGGGTGGGGTTTCATCACTGCTGTCTTAGGCATCCTTCACAGTTAGAAGTCAGTCAGTCTGACTTTGATTTGTCTGTGGAAGCTGAGAACCTTGCTGCACTGCAAAGAACAAACTATAACTCCATTTAGGACCTGGAAACCTGGTGAGGCATAATACTTGTAAAGAAAGGGAGCTGCGCTTTCTACAAAAAGTTTCATTTTTTTCCTTATTGGCATTAAGCAGAGAATTGCAGGATTCCATTAAAAGTGTAGTAATTTTATAACCAGAGGGAGTGAGATACAACTGAATTTGCTTGATTGTTGGGGTTGAGACCTAGGATTTGGAAGGATATTTTTGCAACATTTTAAGTGTCCTGCTGGCTGAGGCGTGAGTTAATTTTTATCCCTGGACTCAGTAGAGTGATTTGTGCAGGAGACGTGGTCTAGTAAATTGTGGTGTTAGCTGAAGTACTATAAAGGGCAGTACTCACCAGGGTGGTGGAGCAGTTGTGTATTTGATTGTTTCTAACAGTCACCAGTGGCTGTGGACTACCCACACACTCCCAGGTGTGGCATTTCCTTTATAGCCACAGTTCTGACATCACTTCCTCAACAGGTCTTGGGGCAGAACTGTCATATCCTTAATAACCCAGCACAGTGCAAAAAGGGTAGGTACACACCACAAATAATAAAAATATATATATATATATATATATATATATATATATATATATAGTATATTATAAGGGAGAGGGACATGTGGGGAGTGGTGCAATGCACTGGCTGTGGGGCAGCAGTTTTCCGGGAGACATTCTGGAAACTGCGTTGCTGTCCTATTTGCAGGCAACTGTCAGCTCTGAGGGAGGAGGTTGCCCACCTCCAGGCTGAACTAGCAAGGACTAAGGAGGCCTCCCCCTTCCAAAGAGCACCACTGCCACAACCACTGCCTCAGAGGTTGCCAAGTATGAAGAGCAGTTGGACCACAGTGGCTTCTGGGAGGGTGCAGGTGGTGGACTAGAGGCGACGTCCCCTAGTTGCACCTCTACACAAATCATATGCCATTCTGGCAGAGCAAGGTTGCTCTATGATGGCACCCGCAGTTGAGACCCAGAAGAAAGCTGAGGACATCCACAAGGGAGACCCACAAAAGGGTGGCAAGGGACACCACAGGGGAAGGAAACATCTTCTGATAGGGGACTCTATTGTTAGGGGGTAAACCTGGAAAAGGGAGAGGAGAAGGAAGTAAGGTGCCTACCTGGTGCCATGGCTTGGAGGGACAGGAAGCGAATCCTCAGGATTGTAGAAGCAGCATCACAGGAGAGGGAACTAGATGTCATAGTCCACCTTGGGACAAATGACCTAGCTAGGCATGGGATCAGTGCAGTGCAGAATGAATTTGTGGAGTTGGGGATGGGCCTCAGACGTGTAGCAAGCACGGTAACCTTCTCAGAGGTGCTACCAGTCCATGGCAGGAGTGAGGCTAGAGTACTGCACACCATGCAGTTTAGTGAATGGTTGCAAAACTGGTGCAGAGCACAAGGCTTTGGCTTCATAGGGGACTGGGAGGCCACCTGGAGAGATAAAGGTCTATTCTGGCATGATGGTCTGCATCTGTCACAAAGGGAACCAAGCTCCTAGGTGATAGGTTTAAATGCTTCCTTGGCAAGCTTTTAAACTAACCAAGGGGGTGCTGATAAAAAGGCAGGAAATTTCAAGCCTCCCACAAAACATGGCAGGTAGTAAAGGTAAACACTGAGACAGAGCTCAACACAGGGCAGGACACAATGGTAAATGGAACAATAGACAAGGACAGTAAGAGCAGGATGGGGAAAAAAAGGATAAGGCCAACATTAAATGGAGGGCAATGAGTACCAATGCCCGTAGTCTGGGAAACAAGCTTCTGAGCTAGTAGCCCTGATGGAAGGTGAACAGTTGGATATTGTGGCAGTCACGGAAACATGGTACACGAGAACCATGACTGGGATGTCAACATACCAGGGTACACAATCTACAGAAGGGACAGGAAAGGTAAAGAGGAGGTGGAGTAGCTCTATACATAAGGAAGGGATCAAGCTACAGAACTAAAAAGTAAAGGGGAGGACAGGAGGCACTCTGGGTCACCTTGGAGACAGGGAATGGCATCACAATCCGCACAGGGGTTGTATACAGACCCCCGTCTCAAGGGGAGGAAATGGACAACAAAATGATAAGAGGACATTCTCAAAATGGCTGAAAAAGGGGAGATACTGTTGATGGGGGACCTGAATATGCCAGATGTTAACTGGATAACAGGTATTGCAGCCACATCCAAGAGCAGGGTCATTCTTGATGCCCTGCAGGGGGCAGGCCTTAGACAGCTTGTGTTGGAACCCACTCGGGAGGGAGCAATATTAGACCTGGTAATCTCAAATGGAGAAAGGATCACAAATTTAGAAGTCAGTAGACATCTGGGAACATGCGAGCACTGCACAGTGTGCTTCACAGTGAGCACAACCATGGAGATAAGCCATACAAAAACAAGGATACTGGACTTTAGAAGAGCTGACTTTGGCAAAATGGGTGAATACCTGAAAAATGCACTAGCAAATGACCAAAAAGGAGGGGTGGAAGAACAATGGAGAAAAATCAAAACTGCCATCATAGAGGCAACCAGCCTTTGTGTGAAGCAAAAAGAAAACAAAGCGGAGTAAAAAACCACTATGGTTTTCAAATGAGGTGGCAGGGAAGGTTAAGGAGAAAAAGGCTGCATTCAAAAAGTATAAGGAATCACAGAAGGAGCATGACAGGGAACTGTATCAATTAAAGCAGAACGAAGTGGGGAAGGCAGTCAGACTAGCAAAGGCCCAAACCGAAGAAAAAATAGCCAACTCAGTTAAGAAGGGGGATAAAACCTTTTACAGGTACATTAGGGAGCATAGAAAGGTTAAGGGAAGGATAGTGAAGATTAATAAAGGAGAGGGGAGGTGGGCAGAGGGAGACAGTGAAAATGCAGAGATACTGAATGAATATTTTTGCTCAGTATTCACAAAAGAAGATGAGGAGGAGTTACCTAAACCAGACAATAGAAGCACTCTGGGTAGAGGTGTTGACACCAGTCCATTCACAGAAGAAAGAGTCCTGAAAGAACTCCTAAAACTCAAGGTGGACAAAGCAATGGGGCCTGTGAGTTCACCCAGAATCCTAAAAGAACTAAGGGAGGACCTAGTGACACCACTGACCACGCTTTTAACAGATCCATGGCAGGATGGGCGGTACCTGAGGACTGGAGGAGGCAGATGTGATTCCCCTTCACAAAAGTGGGAGCAAGGCAGAGCGGAAACTACAGACCTGTAGTCGCTGACCTCAGTGGTGGGAAAATGATGGAATCACTTCTGAAAGAAAAGAATTGTTGAGTACCTAGAGGCCAGCGGGGCACAGGACCCAAAGCAGCATGGATTTACAGCAAGAAGGTCATGTCAGATGAATCTAATTGATTTCTTCGACAGGGTGACCAAAGTAATAGACCAGGGAGGGGCTGTGGATATGGCCTACCTAGACTTTAGCAAGGCATTTGACACAGTCCCGCACAAAAGATTAATAATCATATTAGCCAGCCTGGGAGTGGGTCCCATGGTGGTAGCCTGGGTAGCAAACTGGCTGCACAACAGGACACAGAAGGTAATAGTGAATGGAACACACTCCGAAGAAAGGGGGGTTACTAGTGGAGTACCTCAGGGCTCAGTACTGGGTCCAGTCCTCTTTAACATCTTTATAGGTGACATTGCACAGGGGCTGGAGGGAAAGGTATGCCTCTTTGCAGATGACACAAGATCTGTAACACAGTTGATACACAAGGGGGGTAGAAAAGATGAGAGGGACTTGGCAAGGTTGGAGGAATGGACAGACATGTGACAACTTAGATTCAATACAAAGAAGTGCAAAGTAATGCACCTGGGAAACAAAAACCCAGGAGAAGAGTACACAATAGCAGGGAGGTACTAACAACAACAAAATGGAAAGAGACCAGGGGTAGTCTTTTTCAGATGACCTAAAGTTGGGTAAGCAATGTGAAAAGTCGGTAGAGAGCCAGGGGATACTGGGATGCATAGGAAGGGGCATCACAAGTAGAAAAAGGAAGTGGTTATCCTCTGTACAGACAGTTGGTGAGACCCCATCTGGAGCACTGCGTGCAGTTTTGGAGACCTCATCTACGCAAGGACATAGACAGGATGGAAGCAGTCCAGAGGAGGGCAACTAAAATGGTGCAGGGTCTGCAGCAGAAGCCATATTAAGAGAGACTGAGAGAGCTTAATATGTAACTCTTGATGAAAGGAGGGACGGGGGGACATGATAGAAACGTTCAAGTACCTCAAGGGAATCAACAAAGTCCAGGAGGGTAGCATCTTTCAGAAAAAGAGATGTGTAAAAACAAGGGGGCACGGCTCTGGGGTAATGTGAGGAAATTCTTTTTCACGGAGAGAGTGGTGGATACATGGAACAGCCTTCCTGAGGAGGTCGTTGGGTCTAAAACAGTGGGGGAATTCAAACATGCATGGGACAGACACAAAGGCAATTATAGTTGGGGGTTGCAGGAAGTAGGCTGTTGGTTAACTAAAATCTGCAGCTTATCCAGTAGGTAGGATATGGGCAGACTGGGTGGGCCAAGTGGTCTATCTGCCGTCAAAGTCTATGTTTCTATGTAATGCCAAAGAACATACTCATATTGAGAGAAATAACCCTGGTAGCTGGCTAACGCGCATACCCAGGGTGGATGCAGCAAAGACTCTCTTACCTAAAGTATCTATCTTATGAGATTCTTTGTTTATAGGTGAGCTGTAGTAGCCTGAGGAGGGCGACCTTATCATTCTTTGTCAAGACCACAATAGGGTCCTGCAAAGGCTTGGGAGGCCAAAATGGGTTGATCCTTGGGAGCAGCGTGCTTTCTATCTGTGGACTTAGCCACAGATGAAATGCGAGTGGGATTATTCTATACCATTTGAGAAAGTGTCTCAGAGGAAGGCTGTCCGGGGAGTTAAATCCATAGGGATCTCCGGGACATGAAGGTATTGGAGCCTTAAAAGCTTCCCAGGATTGATATCTGTAGTCTGGAGAGAAAGAGTGAAATTCAAATTTTTCAGCAGAGACTTAAATGACAGGTCCTAGACCACAGGCTCTGCAATAGGATTAAATCCTGTTCCTTCCATGTCATCACCCAGCCTAAGGTCTGGGTCAGGCTCAATATCATCTCCTGACAGCCCAGGAGGGACTGTATGCACAGGAAAGGAGTGAAAATCAGAAGGAAAAGAGGAAGGAAAAAGGTTCGGAGTCGAGAAGCCCTGAAGACTGGAAGACGTCACACCAAGCCTCGGCCCCGGAAAAGAGCATGGCGCCGCCTGTCCCAGTGCAGCATACAGCGCCGACAGAGCCCTCGGCTGCGAGGATGGCGCAAACAAGCTGCACGGTGCTGAGGACGGTGCCAACAAGCCACACTGCGTGAGGATGGTGCCGACAAGCCGCGATTGCCGAGGACTCTGCTGACAGGCTGCATGGTGCCGAGGATGGTGCCGACAAGCCGCATGCGCAGAGGATGGCGCCGACAAGCCGCACGGCACCGAGTACTGTGCTGACAGGCCGCACGGTGCCAAGTGACCCATCGAAGCCGAAGGTGCCGAAACCAACACAGGGCTCTGAAAACTAGGATTTGAGGACAAAGAAGGAAGAATACCAGGAGATAGAGGCATCGGTGTGGCCCCCTGCGCCGCAGCCATGTGAGGGAGAAAACACCTGATTGCGGAGTTGACGGCACCGAAGAAGGCGCCACACGACTAGGGAGGCCCAACTGCCCTACCCAATCCCCCGAGGGCCACGGAGTGACCGGGCCAGGCAGCTGGACCAATCTCCGAGCCCATTGCTCCATCAGTGCGGCCCACTGATGAAACTGCTCATCTGAAGCCCTACCAGAAGGCGGGAAGGGCTCCGATGTCAAAGAGGTCGGTGACCGAAAGCAGAAACTCCTGCGACTCTGGAGGAGAGACCAGCAACGAAGCCCCAATGGCGACCGTCGACGCACGGAACATGCAGAGGCAACCTCAAGTGATGCCTTCTCTTTTTGACCTATGGGCGAAGAAGAGCTCAAGGCCGAATGGTGCAGAGAATGCGACCGTTTCCTTTTATGCTTCCGGGGGGACTGCCCCTCCCCCCGGGCATTGGACCATCCATTGTCACACCCCCCCTCCAGAGACGGTGGTGGACCGGATCCAGCCCAGCTGACTGAACAGCTTTCATATGAAGTCTCCTTACCGTCACCTGACCCGCTCATGGTCGACTCAGTCAATGTAGGCTGAGACTTCTTTCTTAAAAGAATAAATTATAGTAAGCGGTACTTATTCGAGATATACTACAAAATAATAAACTGAAAACTATGCTGCTGGTTTGAAGTTGGACTCCCGGAGGACGAGCGACGTCGTCAGTGAAGTGCATTCGACGGCAGGATAAAAAGGAACTGAGGCGGTTGGAGGGTCGACGCAGAGATAGTCACTGCCGCACAAGCCGAGGCTCGTGTCGCAGCTCCTCGTGGCTCCATCTCTGGCACTGGCCCTCCTGCAAAAAGTTTGCTCCCGCTGGGTCCTAGCGCCTCCAGTGTAGATCCCATCAGTGTGAATGAGTGGTGGGGACTTTATGTCCAGGAAGATCACCCGAGCGTGGAGTCGACGGTACCGAAGAAGGCGCTGCGTGACCAGGAAGGTCCAATGCCCTACCCGTTCCCTTGAACGGTCTGAAGGCCTCGGAGTGACCGGATCAGGCAGCTGGACCAACCTCTGAGCCCACTGCTCCATAAGAGCAGTCCACTGGTGATACTGCTCATCGGAAGCCCCTCCAATAGGTGGGGATAGGCTCCGATGTCGACCACCGGAGACAGAAACTGGTGACTCCGACAGAGGTGGAGACCAGCGCCTGGCCCCAATAACCAACCATCGACGCGCAGACACACCAGAAGGCAACCTCAAGTGATACCTTCTCTTTTCGACTTGTGTCCGAGAGCTCGAGGCTGAGCAGTTGCGAGTGGGACTGTTCTTTATGCTTTTAGAGGACGCCCATGTCCCAGACATCGGACCGTTCACTGTCAGACCCTCCCTCCAGAGGGCAGTGGACGGACCCAGCTCGGCTGACTGAACAGCTTTCATGTGAAGTCTCCCCACCATCACCTGACCCGCTCATGGCCGACTCCGTCAATGGAGGCTGAAGACTTCTTTCTTATAAGTAAAATATAATCAGTACTTATTTCAAAGATAAATTACAAAACAATAAACTGAAAACTATCCTGCTAGTTTGAAGCTTGACTCCCTTGAGCGATATTACTGAAGTGCACTCAATGGTGGGGAAAAAAGGAACCGAAGCGGTTGGAGAATTCGGCCGAGATAGTCTTTACCCATGCGAGCCGGGACTCACAGTGCCGCTTCCTCGTGGCTCCATCTCTGGCGCCGGCCCTCTTGAAAAGTTTGCTCCTGCTGGGTCCTAGCGCCTCCGGTGTAGATCCCATTAGTGTGAATGAGCGGTGGAGACTTTATGTCCAGGAAGATAGAAGAGTTACATAAGAACTTACCTCAACAGTAGGTCTTCAAGAGAATCTCCTCCTCTAGGCTACATCTTTGGAACTATAAGCAGTCAGTGTCAGGTCCACTCAGAAAACGTTTTGCTAGCCAGGGGAAGCCCACAATGATGTACAGCATCTATGCATACGTAATGTGGGTGGCCCTATCACTCCTCAGTTCCCTGCCAAAGATTAGCCTCAGAGGACCTCCAGTTGTGAGGAACCAGGAGGTAAGACCAGCATCAGACATACAAGAGGAGGCATGGGCCTGGAGACAAGATGCTTGGAGTAAGGTTTTAGCATCGGATATGACCCTCATTGAAAGCAAAAGAGGGAAAAAGAAAGGGTACAACACGGCCTAATGGAGGAGAGTCTCTCAAAGTTATGAGGGGTTACTCACCTGTAACCATAGTTCTCGGAGTGGTATATGGTGTACATCCACACTTAGGCAGTCTTCCTTTCCCCTTAAATCTTGCTGGAATATCTTAAAGCTAAGCTCCTCCCACCCACTTGGGTGGTATCCTCCTCTGCTCTGCCCTGTGACGTCAGATCTTGCACACTGGAAGCAGGGATCTGTGTGCCACATGCCTGAGGATGTTGGGTGGGTCGTGTGGATATGCACCATATACCACTACAAGAACTATGGTTGGAGTGGAGGTTTCAGATGCAGGATCCCCTCATAAAGGTACAGGAGACATCCAGCTGAGCTATAGTGCGGTCACACATGGGCTCGTGGAAAGCAGAAATGGTCGAAAGGTGCATCTTGAGGGAGGAATACTGGAGACCTGAATCATGTAAGTGATCAGGTATTCCAGAATCTGGTTCACCAGACAGGTGAAGGAGTCCAGGTTATGCTTGGCAGCCCATATGGTAAACCACTTCCACTTCATGGCGTAAGTGGCATGGGTGGAAGGCTTCTGGGCGACCACAAGGATGTCCGCCACCCTATTAGAAACCCCGAATAGGGCGATAGCTACGTCCTCAGGAGCAAAGCATGCAGATGGAGGGACCTGAGGTTGGGATGAACCAGGGTCCCTTGATTCTGGATCAGCAGATTCCTGCAGAGGAAGAAGGACCGGAGGTTCCTCCGCCAGCTGCTGAAGCAGAGAACCATATTTGGCAAGGCAAGAATGGAGCTACCAGAATCATGCTGGCCCAACCAGCTGTAGCTTGATGAGCACCCTCTAAATCAGAGAAATGGAGGAAGGCATAAACAAACCTCCCACTCCAGGAGAGGACAACCCGTCTCACCAGCAAACTCCAGGCCCTGGATCGAATGAGCAGAAATTGGGCATTTTTTGGTTGTGTGGGGATGTAAAAGATCCAATTCTGGGTGACCCATCTAGTGAACAGCTATTCAGTGATGGATGAGAAAGCTCCCACTCTTGCATAGTGGACTGAGTCTGGCTGAGGCTTGTCTGCCAAGTGTTTCACACTTCTGGGGCGTGGACTGCCAAGAGGTCAGACTGTGTCAGAGGCCCAATACCACACTCTCATGATCTCCCTGCACAGAGGGTGCGAATTAGTTCCCCCTAGCTTGTTGATATAGTACACTACACAGAGGTTGTCTCACTGAATCAGCAGCTGCCCCGGCATGAGGTGTTCTGAAAGGCCTACATGGCATACAGAACCGTCTGCATCTCCAGGATATTGATGTAAAGGAAGGCCTCGATCTGAAACCAAGAGCACTGTGTCTGAAAGGGACCCAGATGGGCTCCCCAGGCCATCCTGGAAGCATATGTGGTGAGGATCTGCTGAGGGGAGGAAATCTGGAATGGGACCCCTTGCAAAAGGTTCTGGGGATCCATCCACCACTGAAGCACCTGGCGAATGGGAGAGGAGACTAGGACTAACTGGTCTAATTTGTCCATCTACTGATCCCACTGCACCCTGAGGGTCCACTTAAGGGTGCGCACGTGGAGTCTGGCCAGAGGAACAGTAGGGGTGGCAGCCAGCATTAAACCCAGAAGTCTCAGATACAGTCTGGTGGAGATATGCTGACTCTGGGTCACCTCCTGGGCCTGGGCCATGAGGCACTCTGCCCTGTTCAGAGGCAGGAAAAGTTTTCCCCTGTGCAGAGTTCAGAACCATCCCTAGGTATTGCAGTCCCTGGGACGGAACCAGGATGGACTTGGGCAAGTTGACCGTCCTCCCCAGGGAAAGGAACAGCTAAATGGTCCTGGTTAAGATTTCCAGAAGCTGGTCCCTGGATGGTGCTTTGAAGAGCCAGTCTAGATAAGTGAAGTTGTACATTCCCTAGTACCTGAGGGCTGCAGCTACAACTGCTAAGCACTTAGTAAAGACCCACAGCGCAGAGGACAAGCCAAAGGGCAGCATCTTCAACTTTTAGTGTTCACCCTGAAAGAAGAACTGGAGAAACCTCCTGTGAGGAGGGAACAGCGAAATGAGCAGGTAGGAGTCCTGCATGTCCAGAGAGCACAGCCAGTCGCCCTACTTTAGCAGGGCATCAGACCTGGCAAAGTGACCATGCACAACTTTTTGTACTGGACGTATAACTTGAGGTCTTTTAGATCCAGAATAATCCTCCAATCTCCAGTCTTCTTGGGACCACAAGAACCTGGAATAAAACCCTTTGTTCCTCTGATGCCTGGGTACGGCTCTATGGCCTGTTGCAGAAGACGGACTGCGTCCTTCCGGAGTACAGACAAGTGGGCTGCAGGATAATGGGAGGCTGCTGGAAGGGTCTCTGGAGGATACTTCACAAGCTCAAGGTGTGACCCTTTTCTATACGCTGCAGTATCCAAGTGTCTGAAGTTATGGTTCTACATTGATTCAGATGGAGCGAGAACCGACCTCTGACCACCACCTCTTGGCTGGGGGCCAGAAGGAAAAGATTACCTACCATAGTAACCTTGTTTCTCCCAGGGATACTCCAATATTCATAACTGCTCTGTAGTATACCTCAAGGTCAGATCCGCCCAGAGATAGAATGGTATGCTAATGATGGAATCATTGGTATGAGCCACTTTTCAAATGCTGCCACCTATCAACTACCTACATTCTAACACTCAGATTTCGTGGATGCCTGGAAAGACAGGGCCCAAAATTTAAAATATTTAAAATTTAATTTCAAAATTCCCCACCCAAACCTCCAACTGGAGGAAATATAAACTTATCATAAACAATCCCACCAGCTCCAATGTCAGAATCACCTGAAAAGGAGAAAACCAAAGAGCAAGTTCCAATAAAAATAGAATGTGGCATGCAAACACTAAGATGCAGCATGGAATACAGAGGCCACTGGTTCTTAAACGGGGAGGCAGGGTGGGAGAGTTATGAATACTGGAGTATCCCCTGGGAGAAACAAGATCACTATGGTAAGTAACTTTTTCTTCTCACCCCAGGAATACTCCAATATTCCTAACTCTTCTGCAGACTAAAATGCAGTACCTTAGGAGGCGGGAAGAACCTATTTTGGAAACAGGCTCTGCAGGACAGCAGTACCAAACCTGGCATCAGCCCTAGCCTGCATATCCAAGCTGTAATGCTTGACAAACGTGTTTATTGTTCGCCAGGTTGCTGCTTTACAAATAAAATGGTGACTATGCTCTTCGGTTCAGGTTCAAAAAGTCGGTCCTGCACCCAACCATTAAGTATCAGAGCGCTTGATGGCTCTCCCCTTAACACAGTTACTTCTTTTAAATACCTAGGAGTAACCCTTGATCGCACCTTGGATTTTGACCTGCACCTAGCCTCAGTCATTAAATCCATCAGTATTTAACTTAGGCTGGCATATAAGGTGAGACATAGCCTAACACCCACGGCGAAGATGGCCATTACACAGGGGAGCCTAAGACCCAAATTGGCGTATGGGTTAATAGCCTTTCTGGCAACTACTGGAGGCTCCTCTGAAAGTGGGATATCTGCTACAACAGCATTTGCTGTTTGCTCTATCTTTACCCAAACTCACTCACCGATGCACACTATATTCCAATCTGGGATGGTTTACCCCTCAGCCTTCCGACAGTTTACTTCCTACTGTTTTGTAAAGCATATAATCTCTCCCAGATACCTGACAAATTGGCTCTACTGCTCAAACATGTGACCTCTGCCTACCCACTGAGATCAGCTGACAAATCCCTCTTGTCCAACCAGATGTAAAACCAAAATGGGGAGAATGCTTCTCTAGCTGGTCCCTAAACTATGGAACTCCCTTCCACTGAGTCTAAGTCTCCCCTTCTCACACAGCTTCAAACAGGAGCCTCATATGGTTCTTCTAAGCTCTGAACTCCGCTCCTTTTCTATCCACCCACTCCTGTACTGGTTCCTCTTAGTTGCCCACTGCTCCAACCTCTACTACACTCAAACCTGCCTGGACATCTTGCTATTTCCTCTCTTCTAGCACTTACTCATTAGTTGAATGACTTATGACTATTAGTTATTTGCACTTATATTTCTGTTTTGTTACTACATATAGATTCCTGCAAATGTACTGTCATTGCTGAAAATGTTGTATAAGTGTACTATGTCTGACTTCTACTTGTTCCCATGATGTTTTCTTGTATCTACTATCGTCTACATACTCTTTGTTGTAATCTCCCAGGTCATACCTGAAAATAGGCAGCTATGCTGTCTAGTGTACCTACCCGGTTAACAAAAACTAAATAAATAAATATCCACCAAGGGTACATCCCTCGCAGCTGTACCCATTGCACAGTAGGCTCTAAACCCTGCTGGAGCTTCCTTGTCCAACTCTGAATAGCAAAATTGAATGCACTGGACAATCCAATGAGAAATGGACCTTTTAGATGCTGGATTTCCCTTCCCACATCCCCATAAGTGAGGAAAAGTTGTGTTCTGTCCTGCCTATGGGTCTTAGTGGCTGTCATGTAGTAGCTCAAAGCTCTTTTGACATTTAGGCTATGCAGCCTATGTTCACCAGAAGAAAAAAGGTCAGTGAAGAACACTGGCAAAGTAATAGATTGGTTGAAGTGGAAGTCTGAAAACACTCTGGGAAGGAATTTCCTATTGGTCTGTAGGGCTACCTTCTCCCTGTGGAAGGAAATGTAGTCCTTTTCAGTGCATAAAGCTTGGAGCTAACTAATCCTTCTAGCTGAAGTAATGGCCACTAGAAACACCATTTTCCATGTGACACACTTCAAAGGTGCTGAAAACATAGGCTCAAAGGTAGGGACCATGAGTTGGACAATGCAAATATTAAGGTTCCAAGCTGGCACCGATTCTCTCACCGGTGGATACATATGAGAAAGGCCCTTGAAGAACCTTTTAAATATGGGGTTTGATGCCAAAGAAACAGATTTGCCTGCAGATGCATAGGCCGAGACTGAAGCCAAATGAATCTTCAGTGTAGAAGGCTGTAAGCCTGTGGACTGTAAGTAGATGAGGTAGTCCAGTACCAACGGTACTCCTGCCTGGGTTGGCACTATACTCCTACTAGAGCACCAAATAGAAAACCTCTTCCATTTTCAGCATAGGTTTTCTAGGTAGAGGATTTCCTGTATCCTCGTAAGACATCCATAACTGGCTCAGAAAGGTCTCAAAAGCCAAGCTTTGAGCCTGAGAACTTGAGGCTCAGATACAGGAACCTCCCTTGGTTGGAGGTCAGAAAACTGCCTCCTGGGAAGGTGTATTGGTTTGTCCTGACATGGACAGCAATAGGGAGTACCATGGCTGTCTGGCCCAGTCTGGGGCTATGAGAATCATTGTTGCTGGCTGAGACCGAGTTTCAACAGCACCCTGTATACCAGAGCAAATGGAAGGAATGCATACAGGAATTTCCTGACCAATCCAGAATAAGGCGTCAGAAGAACCGTGCCAACTGCTGGAGGCCTGCAACAAGAACTGTGTAAGTGATTCGATGAGAGGCAAAGGGTCTATTTCTGGAGTGCCCCACCTCCTGAATAAGGTCTGCACCACTTGCCTGTTCAGGGACCATTCGTGATGGTCCTGGCTGATTCAGCTCAGGTGTCTGCCAGAACACTGTCTTTGCCTGGTAGATGAATGGCCTGTAGTGAGGAGCCCAGTGAGTAAGCTAGGGTCCAAATCTCATGGCCTCCGTGCAAAGGAGGCTTGACCTTGCTCCCCTTGCTTGTTTATTTAGTACATGGTGGTAGTGTTGTCTGTCCTGATTTACACTACCTTTCCCTGTATCAGTGGCTTGAAAGCTTGCATTGCCAGAAACACTGCCCTGAGCTCTAACAAGTTTATGTATAAAACAAACAGTCTCTGCACTTGACCAAGTGTCCTGGGTAGTGTGCTCTGCTAGGTGAGCCCCCCAGCCCAAGAGGGATTCATCTGTTGTGAGAATCACTGGTGGAAGTTCTTTTTGGAAAGGAACCCCTTCTCTGAGGTTGGTTTCCTCTTTCCACCACTGAAGAGCTTGGATAAATATTTTTGTTACAGGAACGAGTTTTGACAGGGAATCCTTTCTTTGGCACCAATGAGCTCTTAAGTGAAATTGGATGGCCCTCATCTGAAACCTGGAGCCTAGCACTGTGCATGTTGCAGCTGCCATGTGGCCCAGAAGTTGAAGAAAATGCCTTGCAGGCCTTGGGACATCGAGCCTGAAAGAACCTGCTAACTGCAGCATGCTTTTTACCCTGTCTCTAGGAAGAAAGGCTCTGCCCACTATGGTATTCAATTCTGCTCCTATGAACTGCAGAATTTGGGAAGGAAGAAAACAGATTTTCTAGATTTAAAAGGAAACCAGAGGTGCAGAAGCTGCTGAGTGAGCTGTAGGTGTTCTGCTAACTGTTGTGGTGAATTTCCACCACCAGTCAGTCGTCTAGATATGGGGATACTGTGACACCTTGTCTGTGCAGATGAGCCACTACCACAGCCAGACACTTTGTGAACACCCTTGGTGCTGAAGTGAGACCGAGAGGTAGAGCTGAGAACTGATAATGACAGGAGTCTGAACCTGAGATACTTTCTGTGAGACTCTCTTATGGGGATGTGGAGATATGCAACTTTTAGGTCCAATGATTGCCAGCCAATCTCCTTTTTGGAGTGCTGGTAGAATCCGAGACAAAGTTACCATTTTGAACTTTGGTTTTGCTAGGAACCTGTTGAAGACCCTGAGATCCAAGATAGGTCGCAGCTCTCCATTTTTCTTTGGTGTGAGAAAATACCTTGAGTAAAGTTCTTTTCCCCTTTGATGCAGAGGCACTGGTTCCACTGCTTTTAGTGAAAGAAGGTGTTTCACCTCTTTTTCCAGCCTTTTGCTTTCCAGGAGGGAAGCTGGTTTTAAAACTCTGATTTTTTGAACAGGGGAGGACTTGAAACTTAAAGACAGGCCCTGATCCATTATCTCCAGAACCACTTGTCTGTGGTGATGGTTTTCCAATTCTGGAAAAAATGGGTCAGCCTGCCCCCTACTGGCAAAGGAGAGGCAGCCTGATTGATGAAGTCAGGAGGCCTGCTTGGATTGGGGCTGAGACTGGGCACCACGCCTGGCACCTTTTCTGCCCCTACCCCTGAAATACTCTTGCTGCGGGTATTGGGGTGCCTAAGGAAGTACCATGTCCTGATAAAAAGGCCTGGAATGGAACTGTCTGCCTCTACCTCCCCCACTGAAAGGTCTTGAGGAGGTGGAGTGTCCTTCTTTTACAGAATTGCTATGGAAGGTGGCTGTATACTCATCCACCTTCTTCATATAGGACTCTGTATGGCTGCCAAATAGGGAAGTGCCCTCCACAGGAAAATCCAGTCTTATTCTGGGTATCCTGCTTGAGGTTTGTGGCTCTCAATCAAGCAAACCTTCTCTGTGCGATGGTATTTGCCATCCACCTTGTAGCAGTCTCATTACTGTCTGCTGCCATCTGGAACTGGTATTTGGCAGCTTCCAGGCCAAACCTAGCAGTTTCAGTTAGGTCTGCTCAGCCATGTCCAGGACAGACTGCCAGAGAGCCTTCTGGCACTGGGCTGCATAGGCCTCATAGTTAGCTTGCCTAATGGCCAGAGAGGCTGACAGATAACCTTTTTGCCATACTTTCAATTTTGAGAGTCCTTCTCTGTTAGGGTGGGAAGCCAGAGGGACTTTGCCTTACTAGCTGCAGCATGCACCACTCCCTGGTGGTCAGGGTGTGAAAGTAAAATTTAGCCCCTGTTCTGTCACGCTGATACTTTTATCCAACCTTTGTTCAAAGGAGGGACAGACCCAGGGCTTGGTTTTAAAATATCTCTTTTAAAAACCTGTTTATGGGAGTGACAGTTTTTTAGTAGAGTCAGCCCATCATTTCCAGAAATTCAGCCTGCTCCTCATCCTCTATAGCTTCAGAGGTAGGGATGTCCAAGGCATCAGCAATTTTCCTGATAAAGGAAAAATGAGAAGAAGAATCTTCTATAGTCCTGGGATGGGAGCCAAACTCCTGTTCAGGGAGACCTCAGGCTCTATAGGCTCACCTTCTTCTTCCTCCTCCTTCTCCTCACCATGCTCCTCAGGAAAGGAGTGGGTTGGAGGAGTGCAGGAGTCTGGACCTGGGACTGTGCAAACACAGTCAGCAGACCCTGCAAAGTTTGCATTATTTTTATTGCCTGTGCTATCTCTGAAGGAGAAGGCACAGTGGCAGCACCAGAGAAGTCCCTTTTCCACAGGGGTTCAGTGTGCTTTGTTTCTTTACTTTTTCCTGGAACTGGCGAGCTAGCGGTTCAGAGGGTCTCTTTTACCTGTATCAGGGTAGAAACAGTTGAAGTTGTGGTGTCACCCACAGACCCTGAGGGTTTCGGCTGGTCAGAGCCAGAGGACCCTTCAATTTCTTATTAATCTCTCCAGGCGTTTTCAAGCGTCTTTTCAGGAAAGATTTGCAAATTCACAATTCGTTTTAAATTATCAAAACCAAGGCAGAATACACAAATAGAGTGCTTATCTGCCTTGGCAAAAACGTCACCACACTCAGAACAGTTTTTAAAACCAGGTTCTCTGGTTCTCTTTTTAGGTTTTCTCACATACTGAGGAAAAACCGCAACCGCAAAACACTAAAGGTTTTTAAATTCGGAAAACAACAAAATTATCGGTTGCGGTCAGTTCAAGAATCGATCAGAGAAACCGGCGGAACTGGGAACCGATAGAAATAGAACCGGGATTAGTGGTTCGAAACCAAAGTTATCGGTTCTAAAAACAAAGATTTTAATACATAAAACTTACAGAAATTAGTATATAAATGTGGAAGAAAAAAAACTAAAAGTACCTCGGTTCCTCAGCGGTTATCGAACCGTGAGAAAGCGAGAAAACAACCAAAACTAACTAAATAAACTAATAGTTATTAAAATAACATGATAAGAGGCAGCAAATAAAATAAATAAAATATACTTAAGTATTTGTTATTAATTAAGGCTTCTCTGACTAGAGGATGATGAGAAAATCTCCAGGCATCTGGTCTTGACAGGCGAGAGAGAAATCTGAGGGTTAGACTGTAGGCAGCTGATAGGTGGCAGCATTTGAAAAATGGCTCATGCCAATGATTCCATCATTAGCACAGCATTCTATCTCGGACGGATCTGACCTTAAAGATGTACTGCAGAAGAGTTAGGAATATTGGAGTATTCCTGGGGTGAGAAGAGGGGGGTCTGGCAAGGAGTCAAGTTGAGGCGAATCCAGCTGCGGGGGCTGATCGGTCGCCTCTGGGATGCTTGGCAGTGGCTCCAGCACTGGAGGGGGCAGGGAGGGCAACAGAGGCTCTTCTTTTGCCTTGAGGCCTGGAAGCTGCTTTCTGTCTGCTAGGTGCCCGATGAAAAGGAGGGCACTGTTTACCTTTCTGCTGCTGAGTATGATGCAGCGAGTGAAGAGACTTAATGGCTCTGCCTGAAGCCTGCAAATCATCAGTGATGTCCTGGACATCAGGGCCAAAAAGCTTGGTCCCATTAAAGGGGGCATTCAGCACCTTTGGCTGAACGTCCATGGCAAAGCCAGAGATCCGCAACCAGGAGTGCCTATGTAGGCATATACCTGAGGCAGCTGCCCTGGTAACAGTGTCGACTAAGTCATAAAGGGCCCACAGAAGGTGCTTACTGACATCTTCTGCTGTCTGTAAGCATTGGAGGAGCTCCTGCTTCTGAGAGCCCTCTGGAAAGGCCTGGGCAGCAGCCTGCCCTTCTTCCAGTTGGTGTTCTGATATTTCACCATGTGGGACAGGTGATTTGCAGTCCTCAACTCCAGGGTGGAGGAAGCATAAACCCTCTTACCCAGCAGATATACTAACATACTAAAATGCCAGCAGAATAGTCCTAACGGTCTCTCGAGTCTGCTCGATTTTCAGCACCCACACAGAGGGCCGATTCTGGTGTCCCCCTCCCCTTGGGTTATACTGCCCCCAGTCCCAGATGTTCCACCTGCATTGTGCCTGGTCAGATTTACCCTTCCCTGTACCTGTTCTATCCCTCTTAAACCCGTCCACAGTCTCCATCTCTACCAGCTCCCTGGGCAGTGCATTCCATGGCTCCACTACTCTTTCAGTGAAATGACATCTCCTCCTCTCCCTCTGAGCCTGCCCCTTCCAGCTTACACCCATGACCTCTTGTTGCCCCACCCTCCTTCCTTTGCAGCACCCTGACGGGGCCTCCTTTACTGATCCCTTTCATGTACTTAAATACCTCTATCATGTCCCCCGTCCCTCCTCTCCTCCAGGGTGTACATGTTGAGCTCCTTGAGCCTCTCCTCATAGGCCCTCTCCCCCAGGCCCCAGATCATTTTGGTTGCCCTCCTTTGGACCCTCTCTAGGAGTGTAATGTCCCTCTTTAAATGTGGTCTCCAAAATTGTACACAATATTCGAGGTGTGGCCTAACCAAGCAGTTGTACAGTGGAAAGATCACTTACACCTTTCTGGAGGTAATCCCCCTGGCGATGCATCCCAGCATCCTATTTGCCCTTGCCGCTGCCCTCCTACAGGTCTCAGAGTTGTTCATTTTGACATCTACCACTATCCCAAGGTCCCTCTCACCCTCCGTGACTTGAATCATGTCTCCTCCCAGGGTATACCCCTGGCCTGGATTTCTGACTCCCAGGTGCAGAACCTTGCACTTCCGCATTGAATTTTAGCTTCCATTTTCCTGACCACCTTTCCAGAGCCTCCAGGTCCTCCTGCAAGGCCACCCTCACCACATCCCCATCCACCACTGCACCCAGCTTTGAGTCATCTGCAAAGCGACTCATCTCACTCCTGATCCCCCTCCTGATGTCTCAGATATAGGCGTTGAACAGAAGTGGCCCCAGCACTGACCCCTGGGGAACCCCACTAGTAACACACTTTGGGGATGAGGCTAACCCTCCAACCACCACCTTCTGAGTACGCTCAGAGAGCCAATTTCCTATCCATCTTAGCAACTATCTCCCTACCCCCATTTCCTTCAGCTTAACCAGCAGGCCACTGTGAGGTACCGAATAAAAACCCTTGCTAAAATCCAGAAAGAGGACGTCCACTGGCCTACCCTGATCCAGGGCACTCGTCACCCAGTCATAGAACTCAACAAGATTTGTCTGGCACGATCTTCCCGTGACAAAGCCATGCTGCCTATCGTCCAAGTACCCAGTTTGCTCCAGTAACCCTCCAGGCATTTCCTTGACAATACCCTCCATCACCTTGCCGACCACTGATGTCAGGCTAACAGGCCTGTAATTTACTGCCTCCTCTCTTGACTCCCCCTTGTGGATCGGCATGTCATGGGCCTCCCTCCAGTCTTGGGGCACCCACCCAGTCCTCAGAGAGATGTTGAAAAGCTCCGCTAGAGGACTGCCAGTCCCTCAGCACCCTGGGCTGCATCTCATCTGGCCCAGGTGCTTTCTCCGTCCGAAGGGACCTGAGGGCTTCTTTCTCTCTCTACTGGGATTTCAGCCTCCTCATCCCCTTTTCATCATGCACTGCTGGGTCCCCACCTGTCTGTGGTGGACACTCCCTTTCCCCAGACCCATCAGGCCCTTGGTCTCACCGGGTCTCGCCCCTGCTCCGGTTTGCCCCTGCTCCCCTCAAGAAGATAGCCCTTCCATCCCCCCTGGTATAAACTGAGGCAAAGTACTCATTTAGGACTTCTGCCTGTTCCCCTGCCTCCTGTGCCCAACCATCCCCTACCCTTATCTTGCTGATCTGCCCCCTTACTTTCCTTTTCTCCCCTATGTATCTAAAGAACCTCTTGTCCCCCCTCTGGATCCCACTGGCCAAGGACTCCTTTTTTGCCTTAGCTGCTCTCACCACCCTGGTGTCTCTCTTGGCTGTCAGCTCATATTCCTCCTGATCCCTTTCACTCCTTAACCACTTGAAGCACCTATAGGCCGCCTTCTTTTCCCTCACCACCTCCTGTACCTCCCAGGTCCACCAGCAGGATTTTCTGGCCTTACCGAACTTACACCTTTCCCTTGTGCAGGATCTGGTAACCTCCTGTATTCCCCTCCTAATGATCCCCCACCTGCTTTCAGCATCCATATCCGGCCTTATCTTGTCTAGATGATCTTTAAGGATCCTTCTCATCTCCCTGAAGTCTGCACCCCTAAAGTCGATTACTATCGTCCTTGTTTGGCTTTCCTCCCCCCCCAGGTCCAGGAAGAACCAGACTGTGGCGTGATCACTCCCAGCCAGCAGGGTCCCTCACCTCCTAGGCCCCTAATCCGAGTCACTGTCCTGGGACCACGTCCAGTGTCTGCACCTCCCTACTTGGCTCACCCACCTGTTGTGTCAGAAACGCACCCTGGAAAACGTACAGAAGCCTCTGCTCTCTGGCCACTGGTGATGTCATAGTCCCCCAGACTGTTCCTGGCATACTGAGGTCCCCCACTACTATTACCGTTTCCTAATCTACAGTGTCCCTCGAGTTTTGCCACGGAACTTTCTTCTAGGACCTCCGCCAGTGCTGGTGGTCTGAATACCACTCCGACCTGTACTCTCTTACCCCCCCGCGTCAGCAAGCTGACCCGAATAGTCTCCATATTCCCCTCTGCCTCCTCTACCCCTCCAATACCCACGGCATTTCTGACTAACAGTGCCACACCACCACCCCTTCCCACCCTCCTATCTTTTCTGAACATAGTGTAGCCCTCCAGATTTAGGTCCCACTCATGCCCTTGAGTGGCCCAGGTCTCAGTGACTGCTGCCACATCTACCTCCCCCTCAACTAGCACTGCCTGGAGCTCAGGCATTTTATTTCCTAAGCTCCTGGCATTTATCAGGACCACTCTCCACCCCTTTTCCCTCCTCTCCTTTCTCCCCCTTGAGCTCCCATTTCTCAGCTCCTGCACCCTACCCAATGACCCAGTTCCATATCTCCCTAGAGGAGTGGAGACCATGTCCCTCATTTATCGTATCTGCTGGCACTGCCCCTTTTTTGATCCCTCCCCCCTTCACAAGTTTAAACCCCACCTTTCGCTGATGAACCCAGCTAGTTTGAGCTTTAGGATTTCCTTCCCCTCCAAATTAAGGTGGAGCCCGTCCCTAGCATACAGCCCCTTATCCTCCCAGGTCTCTCCCCAGGCCATACCCCAATTCCCCACACCACTCCTTAATCTTCATCTTGTTTTCCCCACTAGCCCTTGGCACCGGCAGGATTTCTGAAAAGGAGATCTTACACCCTATGGAAAGGCATACCCTGGCCAACTCCCGGAACCTTGCCTGACTTTCTAATTTACTATTACCATTTATGTCGTTTGTCCCCCAGTGCACTAGAATGTCCGGGGTCCCCCCGCATTCCCTTGCCAGTGAATACAACCCATGCTTGGCCTTATGCACTGTCAGGCCTGGGTGGCATTTGGTTCTGATCAGACAGCTTTTACCCTCCTCCTGCCCCTCCTACTGTATGCTCTGATCATGGAGTCCCCCAATAGCAGTACTCTAACTTCCCCCTTGCCTTCCTGTTCACCCCTTGGGTTCCCCCTCCCTCCATGCCCCTCATCATCCCTTCATCCAGATTCTCCCCTCAACCCGTCCCTCGCACTCCCACAATCTGGTTGTTGAAGGTAGCCCCTTCACTACTGTCACTGGTTATCTCCTCTACCCGTGTCCAGGCCTTCTTTATCCCCCACCCAAGTATCTTTTCTATCTCTTTCCCCCTCCTTACTAATCCATCCGTCCTATCTGTTTGCCTATTTGGCTTTCTGCTCGCTATCATCCCATTTACGTCCTGCGCTTTCCTGCCTGTCGTGCTCCCCTGTTCCATACCATCAGCCTCCTCCTTGTTCCCCTGATCCTCCTTTTTCTTCTCTCCTCCTACCCCTCTTCCCCCATCCTGTCCAGGACTCCCTCTGTTGTGCCCTTGACACTTGCCCTCTATACCTGTTCTATCTGTCCCTACCCCAGCTACACCAGCAGCAGCATCGTCTTTCTCCTCCTCTTCCTCCCCCACACACCCTTCTTTTACCAATGGGCGTAGAGGGTTGGTTAAAACAATTTGTGAGCCTTAGGCCACCCCCCAGTGCACCCCCTGTCCCTACTGCCTCTTTCGGTTTCCTTTGGACAACTACAGACTCTTGCCTACTGCTGTGGGAATTTCCACCTTTTGGGCCCCATCTGCCAGAGTCCCCGAGAGCCCTCTGTGTACCCCCCTTCCCTCCTCTGCTAGTGTGAACACCACTCTTCACTCCTTCCCCAGCTTGGGAGGCCCCAGCACCTAGTGCTTCCATGTAGGTGACCGCTTGTCTCCTACCTCTCCAATCCTCCCCACAGCCCCCAGCTGCCTTCAGATCCCATCTACCTCCTCCTTAAGCTGTGACAGCTGGTAGCACACTGGGCATCCCCCAAACTTCCAAGCCCAGTCCAGTATCATGGCCGCACCACACCCCGTGCACCCAACCATCCACCCAAAGATAGCTGCTCTAGTGATATGCGGTCCCTTCCCCATCATCACAGCAGTCTTTTTTAGGCCAAATTACCAACTCAGTGGCTGTACAGTTTCTCGGGCTACCAGTACCTATACCTAGGCAATTTACCCCATACAACATGCAGACCTTTAAACTTGCAACACTTGGGTGGCTCAACTTTTTCCCATCTGACTATTTGCCTTAAGAGTTAGTTTACAGGGGAGGATTACAACTTCCTAAGCTCCTCTCTCCCAGCCTTAAAACCCACCCCCCAGTGGCTAGAACTACATGAGCTGCACCTGAAGCCTTTTCCTCCAATTGCAGGGCAGGTTTTCCCTATAAAGGAGGGGTGGGAGGGTGGGATTTGGGCCCACACCCGACTCTCACAAGAGTATATCAGTCCTGTGTCTGCCCCTCACTGCACCTCCAAGCACTGCAACCTCCTCCGGAGGAAGGTCCCACACAAAACAACACTTATTAAACAAGTCAGCAGTCCTGCTTAAAAGTCCACAGACTGATAAGAATTTAAAGCTTATCCAGCTACTAAAAATCCCCAGCTGCTCAGCAAAAGCAGGTTCCCACAACCTCTACCAGCCCCAACTGTTTCTGCAGAACTGCTATGTGAGAAGCCCTGGTATTTAAGTCTCTATGTGCTGTAAATTGATCCTGGCTGAGAAAGACAGAACTTTCCAGAAGCTGCTCACAATACCTGTAGAAAAGATAAATGAATATCCAGCTTCCTCTATGGATCCCCACACAAAACAAAACTTATTAAATAAGTCAGCAGTCCTGCTTAAAGTTCGCAGACTGATAAGAATTTAAAGCTTATCCAGCGAGACTCCATGTCTGGGGGGATGGAACTAAGGTGTCCGTCTCAGGCTGGGCTATATAGTAGGGAAACCCTTGAGGGGCATTATAGAGCTTATCTGCCCTCCTGGGCAAGGCTGACACCATATCCGGACAGTGCCAAGCAGCAGTGGCAGCATTCCTCAAGGCAGGCAAGATGGGAGGAACGATCTTCGAAGGAGACTCAGGGATCTCCAGGAAATCTACAAAATCTTTCCTGGTGACATCCTTCTCCTCTGTATGACAGAGGACAACTGCTTCATTATGTTGAAGAAGGTAAGGTTCTCTGGAGGAGACCTAGGGGTGTGTTTGACTAAGTCCTCGCTGACTGAGGAAGCAGTGGACTTATCTGAGGAGAGGAGTTCCTCCTCCTCCTCCTCCTCATCTGGCAGAATGAGGTCAGGGTGATAAATCTCCTCAATGTACACCTCTTTTAAATCCAAGTCTGATGTGCGATGCACCAACGTCAAAGTGCAGGGAGTATCCTGCGTCCGACGGTGGGGGTCGACGCTGAAATGGCTGTTGACGGCATAGGCAGATAGGCCTGGAGGCACCTAGGTGGTTTACAATCACGGAAGTGAAGTGAGGAGATCTCATTGAGATCGACGCAGCCGAGCCCGTGGTCGATGGTGGGAGGGGTGAAAGTGCCGGAGCGAGCTAGGCGCAGGGCCCTGAGAGCCAGAAGAATCAGATGCCTGAAGGCCTGGAGATGCATCAAGCTGTGTCAGGATGGTTGTCTTGCCCATCGTCAATGGAGGAGGGACAGATGACCTGGAGGTTGATGACTGGCCGCCCTGAGAATCAAGACTTCAGAGCAGTCGGTATGGGCCAGGTAGGCACAGAGGCCTGGACAGCAGATTTGTGTGTTGACAGCACAGCCACTGATGAAGCTCCCCTGGTAGAAGAGGATGAGGAAGCCATCGGGGAGCAGGAATGCCGCTGTGGGGAGCGGTCCCAATCTCAATCTCTTTTATGACCTCCCCCTGAGGACTTGTCTCAGGCCTTGGAGGCATGGGAGCTTGACAACCCTACTGGCGATTGAGAGGCTGGGACCCCTGCCCAGAACTGGCTACCTGATGTTCCGTCAAGAAATTTTTCGGGGTGGCTTAGCAGCTGAACACAGCAGACACATCTTTGCAGAGCTCCAAACTTTTATTTATTTATGTTTTGGTAACCAGGTAAGTGCACTGATCCAGAGGACCATTTTCAGTCATGACCTGGGCCACAGGGTGGAGATACAGTGAGAACATTAGCGGACAACACTGTACATTATGGTAATCAGTCAAGTGCAAACAGTTATGAACAGTAAAAAAGAAAGACAAAAAATTACTTGTATACAGGTTTGGCAGATAGAAAGAAAGAAGAATACAGGCAGGAAGCACAGAGGAGAAAGTAGTTAAGCATTTGTACTCAAAATACAATATGGTACTCAGTAGATTAGGCCTTTGCACACAATGTACATTATGGTAATCAGTCAGTTTACATTATAGTAATCAGTCAACTGCAAACAGTTTTGTACAGGGAGAAAACAGGCATAAATCACATATAGTGTACAGTCATTAGCAAATTAAAGAAACAGAATACAGGCAGAAGTACAGAGGAGGAAAGTAATCAAGCATTTGCGCAAGCTAGACCAGGGGCAGTTGAAAAAAATCAGCGGACACACTGACAATTTGTCTAGGGTAGACTTGCCTTTAGTCCTGGCATACTGCCGGAGCAGGCCGAGTTGAGAAAGCCTACTGTGTAGGTTGTGCGAGACAGAAACAGAGTTGTATGTGGGGTGGTACACAGGACAGTAGGGGGCATAGGTGAAGAAAGAAAGGGGGGGGGATAGCAGCTACTGATTGGGTAGGCTTAAGGCAGTTTTCGGGTTCCTGTGCAGCCCAGCAAGCATTTGCAGGTGGACTCTTCCAGTAGCCAGTCCTTAAAGTGCCTGGAAAAGTGATTTGAAACTACATTCAGCTGTGATATTGCTACATACAAGGCTGAATAGTGCAGTGGGAGTGAAAATGGGAAAAACAAAGAACAATCCAACCTCCGCAGACTTTTTTAAACCCAAGTCCTCTCAGCCACGGGACGGACGGACGGATGGCCTACTCAGCAGGAGTGAGCCTCGAGTAATGGTAGTGCTGGTACTCAAGAGATCTTGCTTGCTACAGTTCACTCGACTCTGATCCAACTGGCCAGGACAGTGCAAGATATGGATAAAAGTTGGACACCCTTACCCCCAGGGTTAGTTCCTTGAGACGAGGGTGGATGTTATGAAACAGGCGATGCAGCTTAACAGAAAGATCTACCGCCAATCCTATGAAGCAGCATTCAAATTAATAAAAGACCATTCTTTACTGAGGATGAGACTTGAGCAGGTGGAAACCAAGCTAGCGAATGGAACGCTTAGTTACATTGCTCCTGAGCAAAAGGAGGGCGAGACCCCTGTGGGCTTCGCCACACCTTTTTACAGCAGCTTCTGGGGCTGATGGAGGACAAACCATCTTTTACCTTGGAAACAGCCTATCAAGTTACCCCTCGGAGGGCCCTGCCTGGAAGTACAGGGCCTAGGACTTTCCAGGTGGTATGTACCAGGGTCGGAGTCTGGGATTATAGCCTTAATTTAGCCAAATGGGGGAGACAACTTAAATATCAGGACTCTGACATTTCCGTGTTTCCAGATCTCTCTCTTTTGCCACGAGCAGAGGTGGAAAGGCTTCGACCAGGTGCGCTATTCTCTCCGAGGACAGAAGATCCAGCACCAGTTGCTTTTCCCTGCAAGACTTAAAGTCTCCTGGAATGGGCGTACTTACATATTTAGTGAGCCTGCTGACGCCGCCAAGCTACTAGAACAAATGGAAAAGGATGTGGACGGCACTGCAGGAGCTCATTCCTGGTGAGACACATAATGGAGCTGGAGGACGGTGGTGTTGAGCCCATGGACACCCTTTTGTGAATATATATATGTAGCTGCTCGGTTCTTTGGATGTGAGCAGTACTGATTTATGCTGCCCTGTTCTGGCACGGAGATTATATTCATCTTTACTGTGATGGTGCTATGACTAACTGAAGCCCGCTTTATCATCCTATATATGGCACCTTGATGTTGGGACTCGACTGTTCTTGTGACCGCTTCATTTTTTTAGTGCCTATAGTGATTTTTCATTATGGGCTTCGACCTTTAGTTATGGGACTGCACTAGGACTGCCACCTGATGTGTTACTACTCTTATGGACACGGGAGCTTAACTTTAGAGGGAAGGCCTATAGTTTAATGTGTAGTTCTTTTTACTGTTTGGCTTAAGTTTCACACTGTTTGCTGAAACTACATAAATGGTTATGTTTGTGGGCTCACTTTGGGGGTTACCTCTTGAAGTTTGTTTTTTCTTACTTGTATTCAAGTTCAAGGTGGGATACCTATCTGCTTTTTGCTGTGCTGTGATATGGCGTATAGTCATTATAATATCTTTTATTGGTATCCTGGGATATCTCTTAGCTGTGATTAGCCTTGGAAATACTATTTCTTAATGTGTGTATTTGTATTGGTACTTCCCTCTATGGCTATGCTGTATAAACTAAGAGGGCATCTTATTTATCACTGTAACAGTAATGTTGATAATTTATTCTCATGTCCCTCTGTGTCATGCCTTACTGTAAGTTTCTTTATGAAATTTATAAATAACATTCTCCTTGTAACCATCACTAACACTCCCAAAATTGCTTCCTTCAAAACTGCCCTTCGGAACCACCTGTTCAACACCCACAGCTGTACCTGTCACTAACAGGCCGCTCACCTATCACTAAGGGTACTTCGACAAAGTCCTCTGTCGAAGTGCACGCAGTCCAAAGTCCCCCAGACTGCCTCCCCCACCATCTGGTTTCCTTCCTTCCTTCCCCGTGCCAGATATCTGCATTTATGTAACTACTGTTTATGAAATGTACAAAACTTATGTAACAATGTATGTATTCAACTGTGTGAAATCTGTGTAAATCTGTATGTCAACCTCTCTGTAATACTGTAACACTGTTGTCCTCTCTGTGACGTGTACCTTTGTAAACGACCTCCTGCTCAAAGGTTGTAAATCCGATTGTGCAAATAAATAAATAAAAAAAGACATTTTTAAGAGCCTTCTTGCGTCACCTGAGGGTTGTTTGATTAAACTTCTGGCAGAGTTCACAGTCAGAAACTTTGTAGACAGGCCCCCAATACAGTAGACACATAAGGAATGCTCATCTGTGGAGGCAATCTTCTTTCTGCAGTGGCAGCGAGGGAAGAGAGATGTAGAAGGAATAGTTCTCAACATAAACAAAATAAAAGAAGCACTAATAAAAAGAAATTCCAAAGTAAGTTTTAATTAGAAAAGAATTGTAGGCAAAAAAGGTGTAAAGCTGTGTCGAACGTTCCACGGAGACCCGTGTAGACTGAGTTGACTGCGGGAAAGAACTCAGGAGGGAGCAGGGCCGCTCACACCTTTGTAGAGTAGGTGACATTATCACACGACGTTGGCATGGGCGTCCCCAGTTGTACTGCTGAAAATCTTTCGTGTGGATTCTCCTTCACCGACGGTTAAGTTCCTACAGTGTGACGTGATGACTGAGATACCCCAGAAGATGACCGTCAAGTGCTGGGAGGATGGTAGCAGAGACTGTTTGAAGTTCACCAAGATCCCTATTGAAGTCAGGAACTGAAAGCAGTGGCAAATGTTGATGTCTACCTTGGATGGAAGGTTATTTATGGGCTTTTAGAGCTGTGCAGACTGTGCTGGTTTCGGCCATTATCACCTCAGACGCCTCAATGGATTGCTGCAGTGGAAACTCAATAATATGGTCCGTCTTCTCCACTCCTTTCTCCCCACCTCTTCTAAAAGTTTTGTGGCGCCTATATAGGAACCACAATTGTTCACTCTATTGGCCCACAACTGGTCCCACTATTAAATACTGGTGAAAACCACATCTCAAACTTAAAACATATGCTAGCCCTCCTCAGTTTACTCCTTTATGGGGAATTTTAAGATACAAGCAGGTCATAACCCCTTCACTACCCTCTGTGGAAAGTTCATGGGATTCATTGGGTGAAAGATCCACTGGAGCCCCGTACTCAAATTCTAGATTCATATTTATTTTATTTTATTTACTGAAAAGTTTCACCAGGAAAGGCACACTGAGCAACAAGTTGCTCATCTCCTGGTGCATCCCTGGGGGTAGGGTAATACAGTACAATCAAACAACACATTTACTAATGACAAGGAAGCAATTGATATATTAGAATGGAATTATACACAAATGAAAAACAAAATAGTGCTTAAACAAGGTTACATACAATGACTAACTAAGAGAGCAAATAAGTGCTTGCTGCAACAACTTAGATAATGCAAAGATTTGAGCAAGCAATATTTTCGAGGCTCCCAATCCCGGAGGCCCTAGGCGCCACACACAAAACTATTCATAAAAAATAAGGCACATACATAAATTTCTATTTTTTCATTTTATTGAAGGGTTAGACCATTGAGAATTTACTAATTTAAAATGGTAACCCATGGCAAAGCAAATAAGTTACAATAATACAAAACATACAGGACTATCAGTACAAAATACAAAATTTAAAGCACATATAGGTACAATTTACAGCAATAAACAGTTTTGTAAATATTAGGACATTGTTAACCAAGCTGAGTACAACAACACTGTGATTTCATTGAATCAATAAACCATTGTGTAGGTGCTGTCTTGACGGCGGGAGAAACAGAACTGAGGTCGCGGAGGTCTTTCCATTTCTGGCCACCCACGAGCACCACACAATATGTCGGCCTTGTGGGTGGCACCGGCCCCTCCTCAAAAAAAAAAAGTCTCCCACAGAGTGCCAGTCTCCGGCAGACACCAACAGTGATGAATAGTGAAGACTGACACAGGTAAAATCTATGGTTCCTGTATAGGGCGCAGCTTGGGGCGAAGCTTTTTCAGGATGGCGACATGTCCAGAAGAGGGCTATGTGCTCGCTAGCCTCCTTAGCCTTTGAAATACCTCCAACCGCGTAATGCCATACTTCCCATCTTACATGTTTTGTGCTCCAATACCATCAATACTGTCTCTTGCTAGCTCTCCTATAGAACAGGCTTGGCTGGTAAGATTTACTCCTGTATTAGAAATACCCTTCTCAAACCGTCCATGCAGTTCAGAAAACCTGGGATGATATGTTACAGACCAATATTATCAGAGTCAGATTGGAAGGCCTGCTGGGGATTTGCACATAAGACCTTTAAAGATCTAAGGAATAGATTAATTCAAAACAAAATCCTACATTCTTGTTATGACACCTCATGCTCTCTACAAAGCCAAACTACTTCCCTCCAATTCCTGTTGGTGCTGCTGTGTAGCAGGTGGCAATCTCCATCACATCCTTTGGTCTTGTCCTGTTATTGAACCACTTTGGCAACTAGTATATAATTTATCATCTCGGGTCATCCACAAATTGCTTCCCTATTTAGCTACTTTTTTAATCCCAGGGATTACATCGGAAGCTCCACATCTCAAATTTTCTGAACATAAATGGCTCACGCTATTATGTATGCAGACCAAGAGAATGATACTTAGTAAATGGCATACATCATCTATTCCCACCCTTCAAGAACTTTTTACTACTTTGACCCACCTTAGCACTCTCAATCATCTATCCCATTCAACTACTGACTCGCTAGATAAGTACTATGCCTGCTGGCTCCCCTATTTCCAGTTTCCTCACTCTAAATCTGGCATTAAATAATTAAGGAGGAAACATGTTATTGTTTCCTCATATTGTTTCATTATTTGATTATTTTTCTATCATTACTGCATAACGACTATATATTTCTCCTTTGGACTCCATTATCTCCTGTGCTGCTTTAAGGTTGTGGTTGTGTTCGTTGCTCTGGTTATTAATTATACACGTTCTGATAACTGTCAAACTATATGTTACATCTGTTGTGACACGCTCCTAATATATATCCTGTTATAATGTATACACTTGCATATTTGCCATTGCATACTGTAGATATGACCCTCCTTGTATGCTGTTGTTACACGTTATGTTGGACCTAAATGTTAAACTGCAAAAAAGAAAACCGTGGCAAATGTCTTTTCTGAGCACTATGTAAAATTTGCAGCACCAGGTTTGGAGGTTCTAGGTTCATTCAACACCTAAACAGGTTGCTCCAACTGCTGTCTGAACAAGCGAGTTCCAACCAGAGAACATGTAACACCTGTGGATGTCCTGGGAGAAGTCAGCAGTCTGCAGCCAGGAATGCTACCTGATGCAAATGCATGTACAGCACAGCAAGATGCAACACAGAAGATATCCAAGAGCAGGATTAAAGAGGGGGACTGTTGGACTCTATACCGTGCCTGACAGTCAGCAGAATATCTTGCTTAACCAGAAATCTGGCAGAGACTCTGCCAGAGACTGCGGCTTGCTCCAAAAGGCATATCCTAGAGAAATGCCCTTGGTAGCTAGCTACCCTCATACCCAAGGCAGCTGAAGCATAGGGTCGATTGTCCAAAGCATCTGTCCTGCAGAACTCCAAATTAATGAGGTGCCCAGTGATCTCCTGGGGACAATACATGTCATTCTCAACGAGAAGAACAATCACATCGGCTACTGGCTGAGTGAGATAAACTGGCTTATTTTTGGGAGCCATTAATCTGTCTGCCTGCTTGGGGACAGCTGTCACAAAAGCTGGGCTTTGCTAAATAGCATCAGACAAGGTCTCTAGTGCAGTGGATTAGAGGAACCAAATTGACAGGCATACCATAAATTATGAAATTCAGTTGGAGAAGTTTAACGTTGTCAGTGGCTGCCGGCTCGAAATTCAATGCTGAGTGCACATTTCTGAGCAGAGCCTGGAAGAGAGATCATCCTGAGGCATAGACACAGGAACTGGGTCTGAGATCTCTAAGCTGTAGGTAGAGTTATTATCATCACCCCAAGAGGAAATGAGGTTAAAGTGCGACTTGTCCCCCTCTACAACCCCCCCTGAAGGAGGCAGAAGAGAGGGTAGGGTCAAAAACCCGACAAACCAGCATGCGGCTCTGGTAACACCAGTGACACTGGCCCCGAAGGGGGGGGGACCAGCGCCTGGGGTGGAACCAAAATCAGCACCAGATATGGTACGGGGGCCCACAGCACCATGAGCCCATATGGTGTAGGATCCTACGCCACATCCAGCACCACACCCAGTGCAGGGATGGGCCCCAAATGGTCCAAGCCTGATGCCAGAACTGGCACTGACAACCCGGCAATAGCACCAACCTGATCAGGTACAGGGGAATGGCCAGTAGGACAGGAAGTTAGCAGCACATTCACTGGCAAGGATCTTAGGGCTGTTGCTAGAGTAAAATGCTCTACCTGTCCTGACAGCCCTGCCAGCAGCTCCAGTTCTCCAGTGCAAGCACAAATGAGCGGACCCATTCACATATCTGGACTGTGTAGATGGTGACGGGCTGCACGTCCATTGGCTCACGCCAGGACCACTGGGCGTACAGCCCTACCATACAGTGTCAGTCAGCGGGTGGCGGGCGGCAGGCGGGTGCGCCCGCCACTGACGGGGAGGGGGCGGAGGGGCCCAGTGGGCGGGCAGGAGGGGTGCACAGGACCACCAGGGATATTGGACTTTATTTGTAATACTAATGCCCGCGATCAGGCTGCAAGCGGTCCACTGGACCACCAGGGATACTGGACTTTATTTTTAATACAAATGCCCGCGATCGGGCAGTGGGGTACACTGTCGCGATGTGCAGGGGTGTTGGTCCCCGATGGCTGCTGCCTGGCAGGCGCCAGGCACAAGTGCTCGAGGATCAGTGCACCTGCATGCAAATGAGACCATAATGACATGCAATGGCCCATTTGTACCCTTATGTTGCCTATTGCAGGTGCACTTTTGAAAATCACGGTTGTTGCGCCTGCGCAACAGAACTTGGCGCTAGTGCATCCCCTGCTCCACCTGGCCACTTGCGCTGGCACAGTGCCACTGCGCCATGTGCACTGCGGGTGGCCAGGGTGCGCTATTCAGCGATGCTGTGCCATGGCGCAGCTCCATTGAATATCACCCTGTCAACACCCCTGCGCAGCCAAGTTGCGCTGCGCCCAGGCTTGTGCCACAGCCTGGTGCAGTCTGAATATCCGGGCCTCTGTCTCTTGCTAGTGCCTTTTTTTTTTGGTTGTAGAACTGGATCTATACCAGTGCCAGTCTTAATAGAAACCCAGTAATACTGGTCAACTGCGCACAGGTGGCTGCTGGAACCTTATGGACAGTCCTGACACAGATGATAGCAAGGTCCAGTAATATAACAAAAAGATTTCCTCGTAATTGCCAATCTAGAGAGAAAACCCCTAGGCACTGTTTAAATTTGAAATCCACTGCAGGTGCCTTGCGGTAAACGCCGCGAAGTCTGAGGTAAAAAACAAGGCAACTGTCCCTAATTCAACAGTTCCCACAAGAGTTTGCCCAAAAATGAAGGGAACCATCGAAAATAAGCACCCGTGATAAAATTAAGATTTAAAATGAACAGTCTCGGTAAAAACAGAGTCAAAATAGCGCGGTTGCGCTAAAAATAAAAAATTAGAGCAGCGCTAATGAGAAAGTAAAACTTTCACTCAGCACACTATTGGAAATAAAATATAAGGAAAACTTTACCTAGATAAGCACTAGGAGGCTGTCAACAAGGGAAGTTGAGACACCCCTCAGGGGCAATGTTGCTTAGTCCAGCGGAGAAAAAATTCTGAAGCCTTCAACAGTGCTCACTCAGCTAACCCCCTTCCATCCTGTCTTCTGATTGGCTTGGCCCTAAGCTCATTTAAATATCTCTTAAAGGTACACCTCCAGGGCAGTTGCACCTGGCCAACTAACTGGAAAAAAGTTACTGATGCTAAAGGACTCCTGGGGTAAGAAACTGAAAATGTTTTGTTAAAATGCAGTAAACTGACACACAAATAACAAACTCTAGCTTTAAACACTGAAACTGATAAGAACTGAATGCTGCTGCTGTCGCACAGACAAGAAGTTCTGATTATTTGAGTTACAATAATATGACCTGTTGTGCAATATGTCCAAGTAAATCTGAGAACTGATTTTAGCTGTCCCCTTTAAATCACTGTAGAATACCTTCATTGTTATTTATGTAACCCCCTGCAAATGGGGGGTTCCCAAAAGACTTCAGGAGCTTGCTTGAATGCTCCAAGCCTGAATGGTGTTTGGCATTTAAGCCATTTATCAGTGAGTGTTTTAGAACCTCTGGTACTGTCTTTAAGAGCTGTCTGCTTGCAGACATAATTAGTTTGTATGGGGACTGTGTGTTTCTTTGATTGAGTACCACTCAAGCTGCGCCAATTCACTTCATTTTGCAGTCACTAGGAGTGCAAAGGAACCTATCTGAAAGATGTAACTGTTTGCCAGAAATTATTTAGAGTAATAATGAAATTACAGTTTGTCTAACCTGCTTTCTTTGCAGTCAGAACTGTGTCTGCTAGTTCCCATTCTAGTTTTGAACTGCTGAACTGGACCAATCAGTGTGGGGTATGCTAGCTCTAAAATGGTGCCTTGGACGAATCAGAACTTGGACTCATAATCTGAGCCAGCCACAAGAGGATTGTATGGGCAGTGACTCTGGGAGATGTAGTTTAGACTTCAGTGCCTTTTGGACCAACAGCAGCAGTCTATTGTGAGTGACAGCCAATCCAGTCAAGAACTGGGAGGAACTCAAAGGAAGTGCCCGGTTTTGTCGGTTGGAGTTTCAGTTGAGTTTTGGCAGTGAAGAAGGAAGGAGCCCTGTGCTTTTCAGTGTGCAGTTTTAGTCAAAAAGCGTGTAAGGCCCAGAGTTCCGTCTGCAGCTTGTGTAACAGCTTGTTAGGACTGAATCTGGCCCTGTGAAAAGAATCAAAGGATCTCTGAAGAGTAGAAACCAGGCTCACCCTGTAGAAGACTGGAGGAATTGCTGAAAATTGCACTCGGTCTGTCAGGAACTGAATCTGCTGTGTGTTCTCCCGGGTATTGTGCAGTAATTGCGATCGGGATACAGATGCAGCCTGCCTGGTATAGTGCTTTCTTTTATATGGATGTGTGAAGAGGTTTGTGTACCTCAAGTGAGCCCTGCTGACATTGAAGGACCCTATCTTATTTGGAGGTCGTGAGTACTAATTCAGGGTCGCTCCCTGTTGAATTGCCACATTAAATCCAAATGGAATTACTGTACTGCTGACTGTTTAATTCTCCTTTTCTCTGTGTGAAAGGGCCCCTACCAGCTGCCATGGTTTGGACTAGCCACTAGGGCTTGGGTACCCAGGGACAGTAACTGATAGGGATAGGCCTGTGCACAGAGCCATAGGTAGATTATTAGAGTGATAAGCTAATTAACCTGATTTCCCTGTCCTTGTTATATCCCCCTAAATAAATCAGAGCTGCTTGTTTCAGCAAAGTTATACTGCCTGAGGTATTTGTCTATGTTAAAGTACTGTACTGTGATTGTTGCACTGTATCTCATTTCACAGGAGGTCCCAGTGCCGGAACCAGACCTGGGGTAAGTGTATACTGTGAAGGTAATTCTGATATATTGTGTGGGCCACTAGTGGGAAGAAAGGGGTTGCAGTGTCCCAGAGGGCTGTGACCAAGTTAGTTTAACTATTGCAAACCCTGACCTCTGGGTGGAGGCACCCGCCATTGGATCCAGGCCCCTCAACCTGTTAGTGGCAAATCAGGCAGGGGTGGTAGCCCCTGGGATAGCGCCATCTAGGGGTTACATATGTGCCCTTAGTCACTTTAAGGTACTACACGTTTTGAAATAAAGAATGAGCACACTGTCACTTCAGACAGCACACAAGTGAGAGTGGGGACGCTCTTGAAAAAGCATCTGAGAGATTAGGGTATGAAATGTTCTTTGCTACCTCGTGCACTGCAATCTGCTATATGCCAACAGAGGACATACCTTGTGCACTGCAATCTGCTATATGCCAACAGAGGACATTAGAAAATGTACATACTGTAACTGCTCAGAAGTGAGTTTCTATGGATTGGAGTGCTATGTTCCAATGACGTTTCTAGTTATTTTGTGAGCATTTAGCAACTGTTTTAGCAGCGGCTACTTGATGATCCCAGTTTCACAGACACATTGGCTAAACGTACTGTACATCCTGGGAAAGACACCAGCAAATTAAAGTTTTCTCTCATAACTGCAAGGGACCTTGTTTAGGGTCTTAATGCTTATCTAGGGTTGCCCGTGGAAAACTGTAGTGGGTTCTCCACATTTATCCTAAGAATTATTTATTGAGGCTAAGGGTTCCCTACATTTATCCTAAGAATTGTTTACCAAGGGGTTCTCTACATTTATCCTAAGAATTATTTATCAAGGGTTCTCTACATTTATCCTAAGAATTATCTGCCAAGGGTTCTCCACATTTATCCTAAGAATTATTTACTAAGCATGGCATACTGAAGAATGTGGTTTGTTATCTCTGTATCTAGTTGTTCAACAGCTTAACTCTAAGAAAACAGGGAAGGAAAAGGTAACATTGGCGCAAATATTCTTTGACGTAAATGCTGAAGTTTTCCTGAACTGGAAAAGTACTCACCATTTGTTTGCATAGAAGATGCAGTATTTCAGAAAGTAAAACCCCAGCTCTTCCCACAGGAAGTAAAGGTTTGCTAAGTTCTCTGGAAAGAAAAGCAAAGCAACATGAGAATGTACATTTTCAATTTAAAAGAACACCTTTGCTAATTTTCTGGAAAGGCAAGGAAAAAAACAGAAAGCCCCTCTCACACAATATTTAAAATTTTTTAAGTACAATTCTGTATGGCTTTAATTAACACCCAGGTCATGCCTAAAATAGGCATTTTAATGTCTAGCCCACTTATCTGGTGAACAAAAAAATGAGTCACTCACCTGTAATCGTAGTTCTAAAAGTGGTATATGGTGCACATCCATACTTAGGCAGTTCTTCTTTTCCCTTTAATTCTTGCCAGAAGGTTTTCATGCTAAGTTCCTCCCACCCACTGGGTGGTATCCCTCCTCAGCACCGCCCTGTGATATCAGATCTTGCACACTGGAAGCAAGGATCCATGTGAGACTTGCCAGGGGAAGTCAGGTGGATTGTGTGCATGTGCACCGGATACCACTCCTAGAAAGTACAGTTACATAAGAACTTACCACAACAGTAGATCTGCGAGGGGATTTCTCGTGGCAGGCCACACCTATAAAACTACCGACGTCGGGGGTGTGTGTGTGCCAGAGAGCCACATTTGTGACTGGAGGTTTTTCCCCATTGCTCTGCATCGTGCTCTACAGAAACCTGATTTAAATAATTTCTGGGTGACTTTTTTACAAATATTCCGAAATATTTGGGTGGTTCATCGTCTACTGAGAATAAAGATACCAAATATAATATGGGACGCCTGAAGGGAACGACTGGAGGCTCCGGTCAAAAATCTACTCCACAACCAACATAGGCTCCTCATGGTGAACTGGAGCATACAGCAGGACCAAAGGTTTGGTATTCTCTCCACCTTGGGACATTGTCTTGGATGCGGTCAGACAAATGGGCATAAGCTTGAAAAAGTTTTAGAGAGGCTAGGGGCACAAGATATAAAAACTGAAACAGCGACAAAGACTGCCACGGAAGCCAATGATCAATCGCAAAAGACTCAAGCGGCTTTTGCCAAGTCAACAACCAAGGTCAACTATTTACGCACTTGCATGGAGTCTCTGGAAAATGCCAGCTGTGCAATGAATTTACAATTGGTAGGCATTCTGGAGGGCAGAGAGGCAGAGAAATGAAAATTACGTACCTACCGTAATTCTTGATCTTCTTGGACGAGTCTCCACCACTCATTCACACTAGTGGGATTAGCGCCGGAGGCACTAGGACCTATCGGGAGCAAACTTTTGCTGGAGGGTCGGGCGCGAGATGCATGTCATGAGACGGGCGCCGCTAAAGGCGGCTCCAGCGGTAATGACTATCTCGCCATTTCCACCCTCCAACCGCCTCAGTACCTTTTTTACCAGGGAGGCAGCAACTAACGAAAGAGTAAATCTAACTCTTAGAAAACGGACATAAGATAGTCCGTAATGACCCGTGTAAGAAGGGTCAAAACAAAGAAGTCTTCCGGCCTAAAGATTTGAGGGGTGAAGACCAACACAGCAGTGACAGGGATGGAGGTGGGTGTGAATGAGTGGTGGAGACTCGTCCAAGAAGATCAAGAATTACGGTAGGTACGTAATTTTCATATCTTCCTGGACATAAGTCTCCACCACTCATTCACACTAGTGGGAGAGTACCAAGCTGATAATCCCCCAAAAGGGCGGCAGGAGAGCCAGAGCTCACGCGACTAAGACAGAAGTCCATTAAGGATAGTTCTGCCGAATGCGGAATGCCGCCTGGCATGAACATCCAGTGCATAATGCTTAACGAAGGTATGCACTGAGCTCCAGGTGGCGGCGTTGCAGATATCTGCAATTGGAACAGTGCGAATTTCCGCTAGGGATGCCGCGACCGCCCTAGTAGAGTGAGCGTACACTCTACCTTCTAATTTAACTTGAGCCATGGAATAGCAATGCCGAAGGCATGCCACTAACCATGATGAGATGCATCTGATAGCGACAGGTTGACCCAGCCGGGTGTCGCTGAAAGAAACAAACAGTTGCTGAGTCTTGCGACATCCTTGGTTCTATCTAAATAGAACTGCAAGGCTCTCTTAACATCCAAGGAATGAAGAGCTCGTCCTTCATTTTGGAAATTAGCTATAAGCTGGAAGTACCAGAGGTTGGTTTAGATGGAATTCTGACACAACCTTGGGAAGAAATTTAGGATGAGTACGGAGAACTACCTTGTCTTTATGGAATACAGTATACGGAGGGTCCGTAACCAGGGCATGTATCTCAGAGACCCTGCGGGCTGAGGTAATGACCACCAGGAAGGCAGTCTTCCAGGTAAGAAATTTTAGCTCACAGGTAGCTAGGGTTCTGAAAGGCTTCCGAGTGAGCATGTCCAGCACCAGGTTAATGTCCCAGGCTGCAACTGGGCGCTTAACAGGGGTCTGGTATGAAGAATCCCTTAAGAAATCTCTTCACTATAGGTAACTGAGCCAGAGTCAAGGAAGAAACCGCTCATGGAACGCTGAGATGGCACTAAGGTGAACTTTAACTGTGAGTACTGAGACCTGAGTTTGATAGGTCCAAAAGATACTCCAGAACCTTGTCAGGAGGACAGGAAAAGGGATTCCAAGAGGACTTTGTACACTAGAGAGAAAAACGTTTCCATTTGGAAGCGTTATGCTGGGTGGCTGGCTTCCGAGCAGCCAGAAGGATGTCTGAGACTCTACGAGACGTTGAACCGATTCACTTCCACCTCTTCAGGAGCCAAGCATGAAGGTGAAGTGATTTCAGGTTGGGATGGACCAACGAACCCTGAGTCAAAGATTGATTTGCAAGGAAGTGGTCTCGAGAGGCTGCCAACATACTGTTGAGTAGAGAAACCATAGTTGCTGAGGCCAGGAGGGAGCAATGAGAATCATTTTGGTCCCCTGAGACTCAAACTTGAGTACTCCTCTCTGGATTAGAGGAAGCGGTGGAAAGGCGTAAAGAAAGCGTTTTGTCCACCGCAGCCTGAACGCATCCTGACAGAAAATGCCAGGCCCTGGATTTCTGGAGCAGAAGAGAGGCAGTTTTGCGTTGAGTGGGGATGCAAAAAGGTCCAGGTCTGGAGTCCCCCACTCTTTGAACAGAGACCGAGCTACGGCTGGATCGAGAGACCACTCGTGAGGGTCTGCCTCCGTTCTGCTGAGGTGATCTGCTAGGTCGTTTTGTATACCTGGCAGATAAACCGCTTGAATCAGAGACTTGTGCCCAAGCACCACTCCCACACCCTCATTGCTTCCCTGCAAAGGGATAAGAATGAGCACCCTTGCTTGTTGATGTAATACATCACAGCTTTGTTGTCCGCTTGAAGGAGAATGTTCTTGTGACAAAGGACATCCTTCAGAGCTCGGATCGCATAGAGGTCCGCCTCATCTCCAGGACATTTATGTGGAGATGAGTTTCAACTGAGTCCATACACCTTGAGTGTGGAGGGAGGATCAGAGCTCCCATCCCATTAGTGATGCGCCTGTGGTGATGGAGATCTGATGATCCGGGGAGCAAAGGGAATCCTTCCAGGAGATTGCTCTCTTGAGACCACCAGGTGAGAGACCTTCAAGGCTCCGTCCACCTTAATGGGATAAGACTGGGGGTGAGAGGTCGGAGACCACTGAGTGGAGAGCATCCATTGGGTGGTTCTCATGTGCAACCGGGCCAGGGGTACAGTGAACACCGAGGACGCCATGAGACCCAACATGCGTTGCATCGAGAGAGCTGTAACTGATTGGTTCTCCCCGATGTAACGGGCCATCCGAGGATGTCGAGTCTCTGTCCTCTGGAAGGAAAGCCTTCGCGGAAGAGGTGTCTAGAAGCGTCCCTATGAAAAGGAGCCTCTGGGAGGGCTGCAGTTGAGATTTTTTCAAATTCAGCAGAACTCCCATGGACATGAGAAGACGAGAAGTCGTTTGCACGGCTTCCAAAGTCCCTTGGCTGGAAGGGCTTGCTAGAAGCCAATCGTCCAGGTAGGGAAACACTCGGAGTCCGATCTTCCTGAGATGCGCTGCGAGAACTGCACAACACTTTGTAAAAACTCGTGGCGCCGAGGATAGCCCAAAGGGCAGGACTCTGAACTGATAATGCTGACCCAAAGCTACAAACCTGAGGAACTTATGTGGTCGGTGGACGGGATATGCTGGTAAGCATCCTGCATATCCAGGAGGCCAGCCAGTCGTGCTGATGCAGCAAGGGTAACAGGGTACCTAGGAAATCATTTTGAATTTCTCCTGGGAGAAATCTGTTTAACTTTCTGAGGTCTAGAATGGGGCGATTTCCCAGATTTCCTTTGGAACCAGAAAGTAATGGGAGAACCCTGTGTTTCGAGATGCGGGGCACCAGTTCTATTGCCCTGTTGTTCAGAAAGCCCTGGATCTCGGCGGTGAGGAGGTCTGATTGAGGCGCCGACAACCTGGGTTGTCGCTTGGGAGGACAATTCGGGGTTTCAAGAAATTGAGAGAATAACCCTCGCGAATTATCCGGGGACCCATTTGTCGAGTTATGGACTTCCACTGGTTGTAGAAGTACATCAGACGACCTCCCACGGAGGAGAAAGTTCCACCTCGGGCAGAGTGGATGGAACTTGGGCCAGCAATTCATAAGATGGCGCGGGGCTTTAGGCCTCGCGCTTTCTGCTGCGTCTTCTTTTGAGGTTGGGCAGGTTGGCTTTTATGGAAGCTTCCCCTGCCTCTGCCTCGAAAGGACTGACGACTATGAAACTGACGTCTGTTCACATGCCCCGAGAGGGGGGCAGGCGGAGGTCTGGCCAATTTAATGGCCGATCTAGTCTTCTGAGTGGCCTCTAAGGCTTGCTCCACCTGAGGGCCAAAAAGATAGGAGCCATCAAAAGGCAGCGCCGTTACCTGCTGCTGAGCATCATTCGTGAAGCCAGAAGAACGCAGCCAGGAATGGCGCAGAGTACAAATCCCTGCGGCTGCTGAACGGGAAGCAGTGTCGAAAGCGTCCATAGCGGCTTTGACCTGTTGGTTATTGGACTCAATACCTCTAATAACGGTCAGAAGAAGCTCTGACTTGGAGTCCGAATCTGGAAGAGCTTCAACCATTCTTTTCATAGAGTGCCACAGGATATACTCATACTGAGAAAAATAGCCTTGATAACTGGCAATATGCATACTTAGAGTGGAGGCAGCAAAGACTCTCTTACCTAATGTATCAATCTTATGAGACTCTTTGTTAATAGGTCGAGCTGAAGTAGTTTGAGGAAGAAACGACCTTGTCATTCTCTCGCCAGGACTACAATAGGATCCGCAAAGGCTTGGGATGCCAAAAGGGACGATCCTTGGGAGCTGAATACTTTATCAATGGATTTAGCCACTGAGGGAATAAGAGCAGGATTATTCCATACCATTTGAGACAGCGCCTCAAGGAAGGCTGGATCGGAGGAGTCAAACCGTAGGGATCTCTGAAGCATGAAGATACTGGAGTCTTAATATCTTCCCAGGATCGATGTCTGTAGTCTGGAGAGAAAGAGTGGATCTCAGGTTCTTCAACAGAGACTTAAAGGACAGGTCCTCACCACAGGCTCTGTAGCAAAGAAAGATCCTGTTTCTCCACTTCATCACCCAACCAAGGTCTGGGTCAGGCTCAACATCATCTCCTGATGGTCCAGGAAGGACTGTTTGGACAGGAAAGGAGGAAATTAGAGAGGAGGAAATAGCAGAAAACAAGGAGAGTCCCCAGGGCCCCGGCACCGAGACGGCAAAATGGGATGAAACGCATCAGGAGGCGACGGGCGTCAAGAGGCACGTTGAACCGCAGCGCCCGGGCGGCGCTTGGGACGGGCGCAGTTGAAGCCAACGGCACCGCGAACGGCGCCGGGCCGACCACACGGGCGCCGCGAGACCAGACGGCACCGCCAGCGGCGCCGCGAGACCACGCGGTGCCCCGGACGGCGCCGCAAGACCCAGCGGCACCAAAAACGGCGCCGACAAGCCAACAGACCCTGCCGAAGGCGCCGGAAAAGCCCCAGGAACCTGGAAAGCTAGAGGAGGAAAAAAACCAGGAGATAAGGGCATCAGTGTTGCCCCCTGCGCCGCAGCCATGTGAGGGGGAACACTCTACACGGAGTCGCTGGCACCGAAGAGCGCGCCAGCGCACTTAGGAAGGTCCAACCGCCCTACCTGATCGCACGGAGGAGCCCGAGGGCTCTGAGGCAACCGAGACAGGCAGAAGAACCAACCTCCGAGCCCATCGCTCCATAAGAGCGGCCCACTGATGAAACTGCTCATCTGGAGCCCTACCTATAGGCGGGGAAGGGCTCCGATGTCGAGGACGACGATTACCGGAAGTTGGCGACTCCGAAGAAGGAGACCGGCAACTAGCAACGATAACCGACCGTCGACGCGCAGACATACCAGAGGGCGACCTCGAGTGATGCCTTCTCTTTTTTGACCTGTGGGCCGAAGAAGAGTTTCGAGGTCGAACGGTGCCAGAATGCGACCGTTTATTTTATGCCGACGGGGACCGCCCATCCCCGGCATCGGACTGACCGCTGTCGGAACCCGCTGAGGAGAAGGAGGCTGACCGGACCCAGCCCGCTGACTGAACAGCTTTACATGAAGTCTCCTACCGTCAGCTGACCTGCTCATGGTCGACTCCGCCCAGTAGGCCGAGACTTCTTCAAGTAAGTTAAATTTAAAATATTAGAAAATTTAAATCTAAAATAGATAAAATTACGCGATACTACTATCGTGATAATGTTACAAAAACAAACTGAAAACTATGCGCTACTTTGAAGTTTGACTCCCGACAGCGGCGGCGTCGTCACTGAAGCACACTTTCGATGGCGGGAAAAAAGGAACTGAGGCAGTTGGAGGTGCGTCACGAGATAGTCACACGGGCCGAGCTGCTCATGCACCGTAGCCTCGCGGGCGCCCATCTCGCGCCCAACCCTCCAGCAAAAGTTTGTTCTCGAGTAGGTCTTAGTGCCTCCGGCGCTAATCCCACTAGTGTGAATGAGTGGTGGAGACTTATGTCCAGGAAGATCACGCTAGCTTACCTCAAAAAATGGTTCTCTGATAATTTCTCCTCTGACTTGCAGCTGGATCTAGACTCCCTTAAGATGGCCTTTCGTATCAACTTCAGACGAGCCCAAGGCAACACCATGACACCACGCACCATCATGTTGGTGACTTCCGGAGCAGAGGTACGGGACATGATACTACAGTGGGCAAGACTCAGTTACCCGGTGACCATGGAAAGTCATGAAATTAAAATATTCCCCGACTGGTCTTTTGCCACTCGCTCTATGCGTAAGCTATTCGACCGCTCCGAAAACAGCTGGGCTTGGGGTGGCTCACTCCCTCCTGGCACCGCATCGCCTCAGTATTACCACCGGGGACATATCAATTTAATGATACAGACGAGGCTAGGAAAAAGTTGGATGCCATCGTGTCAGAATTTCAGCAGTGATTGGCAGATGATCAGGGGCTGCCACAGGATATGGATGAAAATGTCTGAGGTGTAGTGGTTTACACTTCATGTCCTATGTGAACTGAGAAGGAGAATGATCAAAGTGGAGGTTGGGACATCCCTTTAATGACGTTTAGTACTTTTTCCCTAATTGTAACTCTCCTCAATTTTAGGGAGAGATGTTACACGACCGAGTGGTTTCCCATTTCAGGTTATATTATTCTTGTTTGATTGTCCTAGTCCTGAAATATAACTATAACCGCCATGCAGTATAAATGGTGCTGACCACGAGGTGTGCGACAACTTAGAGGTAATTTTCTTTTCGAGAGCTGGGACTGTATTAAGTAGTAATTAATCAATCTTAGGAGAAATTAATGTAATAAAGCACCTATGGGCCAAATAAATAGAGCCGCGTATAAACAGAATATGGTTAAAAAGGTCATTTGGTAAAATTGTATGTCTGTTTAAATCATTAGAATGACTCAGGTTTTTTGGGGTGGGGGTGGAGACTGATGCAGCTTTGGGGAGAAAGAAAGCACCTACTAACCAGAATCTAAGTAAGTGGGAACAGTGACTAGACTGGTCACTGATAGCAAATGCCTTAGATGTTTAACTATGTCTTTATCCCACTGGTTTAATGTGGCTGACTATCCTAAAACCATATTGTATGTATATTATAAACAATGACGGAACCACATATGATGTATCACAACTCGATGGACTAATTAAGCAATAAGGCATGACAAGGAGTGTGTTATCGTGTAATAATGTCACTCCTGGGGTGAGTTGAAGCACGAGAAAACGCTGCCACTTACTAGTGTTCTCCTGGACTGGGGTGAGACGGGGGACTGTGCAAAAGGTTGTGTGCAGTTACCCGCAGCCAAGGTAAATTGTAGTTCCCAGGATCCCATAGAAGCCCCTGTGGAAAACACTGGGAGGCTGGTTCCCCAGCCTGTGTCTCCTGATATAGAGAATAATAAAAGAGGGGTAGAAGTGCCCCAGGTAGCAGTTAACAGGACAGCTACAGAGGGTTACTCAGAGGAGGGAGGTGTAACCCATAGTCAGAGGGTTGTGGATGACAGTGATCCTGAATGCCCTGATGCTAGAGCTAGGGATCCAAGTCTAGAAACTGAAGGGGACTTGTCCCATGCTTTGGGAATGTGTAAGGAATTTGCAGCTGCTCAGAAAAATGACCCTAGTTTAGAGAAGCTGAGGGCTTGGGCAGACTCTGACGGAGCACAGGGAGGTGAAGGGAAACAAAGTTTATTGGGACAATGGACTGCTGTATACGCTGCATGTAAGGAGAGAGGGAGGGGTGTCGTTCCCCAGGGGTACCATGAGCAGTTGCTCAAGACTGCACACGATATTCCCATGTCTGGTCATCTGGGAATTTCATTCAATATGCAGTGATTGGCCCAGAATTTCTACTGGCCCAACTTCACCCAGCAGGTGAAGGAGTATTGCAGGTCTTCTCACTGATGCCAAGAAATAGAGAAGGCGGGTAAGACAACCCAAGTCACCCTAATTCCTTTGCCCATAATGGAGAAGCCATTACAGAGGATGGGAATGGATATGTGAGGCCTCTAAATACCCCCAGCTCTTCCGGGAAGAGGTTTATCCTGACTGGTGGATTATGCCACCCGGTACCCAGAGGAAGTCGCCCTATCCTCACTGAGGACAGACAAATTGGCAGATGCCTTGCTAGGGATTTTCTCCAGTGTTGGGTTTCCACAGGAGGTGATCACTAATCGAGGGGGTTCCTTCATGTCGGACCTGATGAAATGTTTGTGGGAGAAATGTGGGGTGGTGCAGAGATGCATGACACCTTATCATCCGCAAGCCAATGGGCTTGTGGACAGGTTCAATGGTACCCTTAAAACGATACTCCAAACGTTTGCTGAGGAACTGGGAGAAATACCTTCCCCACCTGTTTGCATATAGGGAGGTGCCCCAAGAGTCAACAGGGTTTTCCCCCTTTGAGCTCTTATATGGATGCAGGGTATGTGGGCCCTTAGACTTAATCCAGGAGGACTGGGAAGGCAAGCACGCCACCCAGGGAGCTCCCTTAGGGGATTATGTCCTTAGGTTTAGGGAAAAATTGAACGAGCTTATGGGAAGCCCAGAGCAACCTGGCAGCTGCCCAACAAAAACAAAAGGTGTGGTATGACTGCAGAGCCAGAGCTCGCTCATACATGGTGGGTCAGGAAGTCACAGTCCTAATCCTGGTCTGGAAAGAAAAGCTGCAGGCCGAGTGGGCAGGACAGTACAAAGTAGTCAGACAGATAAATAACTATTTAAAAGACAAAGAACCTCTGTGCGCAAACACTGAGGCAAGGGTTACTCCAAAGGGCATTTGTCTGGGAAGCCAAGTTTCAAGAAAATACAAAATCACACATGCCCACACAATGCAAAGCATCATGGGCTGCATATGCAAATCACTACATAAAGTTATGCTGGTCCAACTTTAAGCAGAATTGCATGGTGCCAAAAGGCTCTCACACAGTTTGCAAAGGGTGCTAACAGATGACATAGACACTTGTTTCTCATCTACCAGGACTCATCAGTGTGCCTCGCTGTTTGACACCCCAGTGGAATGGACCAGCTACCCTAATACAGTGCGCCTTGATATGTTATGTGAACCCATTAAAAAAAAAAACTATTTAAAAGACAAAGAACCTCTGTGCAGATAAATGACGTGAAACTACATTATTTTATTTTTTTTCCCCAATTATTTAACCCGTGAGACACACTAAGCTGAAAGCTTGTTTACAGGTTATAGAATAACCTGACAGGAGACATACACAAAGAATGTACCATGTCAACATGATGAAGCCATACTGACCTTAGCTCTGTCCTCCCAGTAATTTCTTTGACCCTCCCCACCCTACCTCCCCTGTCTTCCAACGGCCCAGCTTCCACCCTATGCAAGGTATCTGCCCAGGAAGCCAGACTCTCCTAATTAAAGCATTAAATAGCAATAGTCCCGCAGCTTACTCCCTGACCCCAGTATTCTCTGGCTGCTGCTGGATGAAGTCCTTGCCCCACTCACCAGCCTACTTGACCAATCCCTCTGCCTGGGGCAATTCCCCACTGCACGGAAAACAGCCACAGTCACACCCATTCATAAAGAGGGTGACAGGTCCTCCGCTGGGAACTACCGCCCAATCACCATCCTCCCCCTCTCTCCAAAGCCCTAGAAAAAGTGGTGGCCATTCAAATCACTGAATATCTGACTAAGCATAACATCTTATGCCCAGAGCAGCATGGCTTCCATGCTGGTCACAGTACCGGCACTGCACTAGTCGAGTTCTCCAATTATCTAAACTCCTCCTTGGACGCCAGCTCCCTAGCTGGTGCAGTGTTCACTGACCTCTCAAAGGCCTTTGACACCGTCTCCCACCCTGTTCTGCTGGATGCCCTCTGCCACACTGGCTTCTCTGCTGGCCCTCTCGCCTGGTGCACAAGCTATCTATCTGCTCGCTCCCAATGTGTAAAAATCAATGGGACACTCTCTGAAACTAGTCCCATCCCTCAGGGTACCCCAGGGCTCCATCCTGGGCCCTTACTCTTTTCACTCTATCTAAACACCCTGCCCAGTGCATGCTCTGGCAAAATTCTTATGTATGCAGACGATGCTGTCATTTTTGACACCCTCCGCAATCCCATCTCCCTCCAGGGCACCCTACAACAATCCTACAATGATGCCGAAGCCTGGTTTAAAGAGCACAGACTCATCATTAATGTAAAACAAAAAAAAAAAAAAACAATGCTCTTTGCCCACCCCCAAAACAAAGCCTGCAACTTCCCACTCCCTATCCTCCCTAGTACCAAACACCCGCTTGAACAAGTCTGCTCCTACAAATACCTTGGGGTTACTTTCAATTCAGCCCTCACCTACCACACCCACACTGATGCCCTTGCATCCACCACTAATACACGGCTTGGCATCCTCTACCGCTATAAAAACTGCCTCTCCCCCTATGCTCTCTGATTTGCGGTTACGTCTTCAGTACTGTCCCTTGTAGACTATGGCCTGCCAGTCTATGGTGCTGCTGACACTACCGCCCTCAACAAAATTCGCCTCACCCTAAATAAGGCCTGCAGGCTGATCACTGGTGCCCCCAGGCTCACACATACTTGTCAACTCTATGACGAGGCAAAACTACTTAACCTAGCTGAACGGCTATGCTATCAAACCTGCCTCCTCACAAAAAAACTCTACTTGGACTCTCCCCTCCCGGGGTGACAGCCTCCATCCGCCACACCCAACCCACTATCACAACCCGAACCTCCAACAAGACCACTCTATTGGTCCCCAGATCCAGGACCACCCATGGTCAGAGGTCCTTCTGCTACAGAGCCCCATCCTGGTTTAACTCTCTCCATGCTCCGATCTCCAATGCCCCCACAATCTCCAACTTCAACGCCTTTGGAGCTAACTGTTTAACACTCGCAGCTGCTCCTGTCTCTAAATGTGGCCTCGATCTCTCCACACTTGACAACGCCCACTTGGCGGCACTCCACCTCACTCCCCCCCACTTCTCCTCCGTTGCATCCTGCCTCGGTTAATTACCAGCATGTGCTCAGCTGTATCACTGTAATTGCTACTAAACTGTGTAAATGTATGAAATCTTTCTGTGTAACTCTAAGTAAGTTTTCTGCAGGCTGTGTGGCCTAGTGGTTAAAGCACTACACTACGATATAAACTACCTTTGGGAAGCAGTATAGCACAGTGGTTTAAGGCTCTGATCTGCAAATCTGGAGACCTGGGTTTGAATCCCACAGCCCTCACTTGCATACTGTGTGACCCTGAGCAAGTCACAACTTCCCTGTGCTCCCAGGTTGCACCTGTAAACAAGCTTTCAGCTTAGTGTGTCTCACCTGGTTAAACAATTGGGGGGAAAAAAAAGTCAGTGACTTTTATGCTGTAACCTAAAATTGTTCTGTCTGTCCTCAATGTGACGAGGTACCTTTGGAAATCAGCCTCTGCCTCAAAGGTTGTAAACTGATTTACTAATAAAATAAATAAATAAATACGCTAATAGGGCTGACATGGTGTTTGCAGTGTGTAGTCTCGGGGAGGGGACAGACGAAGGAGACCCCCTTCCGGACTTGCTGGAAGAAAGCAAGTGGGAGTCCTCTGCGGAGGCAATTAAAATGTCACCTCAGTTGACCCCGTAACAGATCTAGGAAGTAAGGGACATTTTAGCAGACTTTGCCCCACTGTTTCGAGCCAAGCCTGGACTAATCCCCTTAGCAACGCACGATGTGGAGACAGGGACGCAAGTGCTCATATGGTGGATGACATATCGGGAATCAGAGGCTGTCCAAAAAGACATTAGGAGGAAGGTGGAGAAAATGCTGGATTTAGGGGTAATCTAGAAATCCCACAGCCCATGGGCCTCACCCGTAGTCCTTGTTCCCAAGCCAGATGGCTCTACTCGTTTTTGTGTAGACTATCGTGGACTCAGTGCAGTCACGTAGTCAGACGCCCACCCAATGCCATGGATGGATGAACTTCTAGACAAGTTGGGAGGGGCGATACCTTACAACTACTGACCTAACAAAGGGTACTGGCAGGTAAGTTAACTGCCAGAGCTAGAGAGAGGTCAGCCTTCATCACTCTGATAGGGTTATTTCAATTTAAAGTAATATTCTTTCGGAATGAAGAACACCCCTGCCACCTTCCAAAGGTTGCTGAAACAGGTGTTAAATGGTGCCGAGGAGTACGCCATGGTGTACCTGGATGACACTGCCATCTTTAGTGCCAGCTGGGAGGAACACCTGTCCCACCTTAGGGAAGTGCTGAGCAGGATACAGAGGGCTGGGCTCAGTGTAAAAGCTGAGAAGTGCCAGGTGGCCATGGCTGAGGTGGCATACCTCGGACACATTGTAGGCCAGGGACAGCTCGTCCTAACCAAGCAAAAGTTGAGGCAATCAAGGAATGGCCCAGACCTGAAACACAGAAGCAGGTTCTGAGTTTTCTAGGGACAGCAGGGGTACTGTAAGAAATTTGTACACAACTACAGTGCCCTGGCCGCCCCTATCTGGCCTGTTAAGGAAAAGGATGCCTAAGAAAGTTACCTGAGAACCAGCCTTTACACGACGGAGGCACTGTGCAGTGCTCCTGTATTGGCAAGTCCAGACTACAGTAAACCCTTTGTAGTCCAGACTGGTGCCTCAGATGTGGGTACTGGGGCAGTGCTTAGTCAAACGTCCAACCAAGGGAAAGATCACCCCATAGTATACCTCAGTAAGAAGTTACTTCCCAGGAAGCAAGCTTACTCTACAGTGGAAAAAGAATGTCCAAGGTGTGGGCACTAAAGATGTTAGAAACATACCTATAAGGGCAGCATTTTGCAGTAGAGACAGATCGCAACCCCTGGTTTGGATGGCATAAATGGGTAAAGCGAATGGTAGGCTGTTGAGATGGAGCCATGCCTTGCAAAGTTAAGACATGACTGTCTCACACAGGGCAGTGGCAGCTAGCAAGCGTGACGGTTTATCACGTTGGTTTGAGATGTGAACTGAATTTGGGGAACTCATCCCATGCAGAAACAGATTCCCCAAATTCAGTCTAAGGAAGGAGGAGTGTCACGAAAAACGAAAAAATTACTCACCATAGTAATCTTGTTTCTTCAAAGGGATCACACTCTTTGGCATGTCCCCATCTGCTTTAAATCTCACCGGAAGTCTTCTAGCTGGTTCCTCCCACCCACCCGGGTGGTATATACCTTGGCTCTGCCCCATGATGCCAGATCTTAGCCCACTGGAAGCCAGGTTGTGTTCGTCCGCAGCTGGGGAGGTCGGGTGGGTCCGTGTGGATGAACGACATATACCACTCCTAGAAATGAAAATTACGTACCTACCGTAATTGTTGATCTTTCTGTGTATCTTCACCATTCATCACTAGTAGGTTATAGCTGGGACCCGTGGGAGACTTTTTTTTTCCCCCCATGGGCAGAGTTGACATAGGGCTGGCGCCGCCCTCGAGGCCGACGTTCCACATGGTGCTCGCTGGTTGGCCATTAACTGTCGTTGACTCTGCCGCAGCCCCAGTTCTGAAACGAAGGAGAGTGTAAGGAAAGGGAGGGTGGGATGGGGCAAAGAGCCCAACGGACAGACAAAAGGAAAGGAATAATGAACTAAAGGAGAAATAAACAACAGAGGAGACAGAAGAGAGAAACCAGAATAGGAAACTGGGGATGGGAAGAAGGCCCCAATCTCTGGAAGGAAAAGCAGAAAGGATGAGTAAGGGAGGGATGGGGGGAGAGAAGCACACCCCCAGGAACGGTCCTGCAACTTAGGATTTTAGCAATAACGATAGCTCAAAACTGGGCTATAAAGGTTCAGCTGCCAGAAGGCAAGGCCTGAAATGTTTAAGCAGCATGGGCCTAGAAGGACCAACCTTGGGGGGGGGGGGGAGGATGGGGGCATGTCTCAAACTCTTCCCCCTCCCTCCCAAATAGGAGAAAAATTAAACTGCCATGAGGGCATTAAGAAAACAGACTTAAAATCTGAGTTCATATGTAAAACTTAGAAGGGGGGGGGGCGCCCCCAGCACTCCACTCACTGCCGAGAATTGAGGGAGAAGAAGAGATGAGCAGAAAGCCCCCCACCCACATACTCCAATATCCCAGAGACTCATCCCTGTGTGTTCTCCAGGGTCCTCTTCCCGAGCCACAGGAGAGGAGAGCGAGGAGAATAACAAAAAAGACACACAGGGGAGGAGGAAGCCCAGAGACTGAGGCCCTAGGGAAAAAAGGGTGGAATTTAGGGATGAATGATGAAGATACACAGAAAGATATACAGGTTACTCACCTGTAACAGGAGTTCTAGGAGTAGTATATGTTGTTCATCCACACTGTCTGGCAGGTTCCTTGCTGCTTTAATTCTTGCCGGAAGGTCTTCAAGCTGGCTCCTCCCACCCACCCGGGTGGTAAAACCCTCGGCTCCGCCCCATCACGCTAGATCTAGCCCGCTGGAAGCCAGGTTGCGCGTCAAAGCCAGGGAGGTCGGGTGGATCGTGTGGATGAACAACATATACCACTGCTAGAACTCCTGTTACAGGTGAGTAACCTGTATTTCTAGTGACGTGGATATGTTGTTCAATCCACACCGTCTGGCAGACTCCTAGCAGTTCTCTTGGAGGAGGGAAGCAAGGCGCGCACCCCCTACTAGGGAAATAAGGACTGGAGAACCGAGGTCCCAAAACCAGCATCCCAGCGTGACTCAAGGTCAATGTGGTAATGGGAAATAAAGGTGTGTGCTGACTTACAGGTAGCAGCCCTGCAGATTTCCTGGATAAGGACATCCCTAGAAGCAGCCACCGAAGCAGCGGTATGGCAGGTTGAATGAGCTCTTACCCCTTTGGGAGGCTCCATGCCCGCCAACCTATAGCAGAGATCTATGCAGGAGGTGACCCACCTGGTTATCATCCGCTTGGCTGCAGGTCTGCCAGGTGCGGCTTCAGCGTAGGTGACAAACAGCTGGCGAACCTCTCCCCGAACTTCAGCCGTCCACTCCTTATAATAAGCGAACCCCCTTCTAGGGTCCAAAGTATGGAGCCTATATTCGGCCACCGAGGTTTGATTGGGGTAGAACACTGGCAGAGTCAACACCTGGTTAAGGTGAAACTCTGACACCACCTTCGGAAGGAATTTCAGGTGGGGGCGAAGGACAACTTTGTCCCTGTGGAAGACCAGATAAGGAGACTCGATGGAAAGCGCCTGGAGCTCTCCCATCCTTCTGGCTGACGTTATAGCCACCAAGAAGGCGGTCTTCCACGACAGGTGGGAGACATCGCACCTGTGCATCGGTTCAAATGGCTTGCCCATGAGCTTAGCCAATACCAGCAGTAGATCCCACAGAGGTGGAGGTTCTCGCACCGGAGGGGATATGTGATCAAGGCTTTTGAAAAAGTGCCCGACCACCTTCTCCTGCGCCACCGACTGCTTGCTGGCCCACGCCTGGTAAGCAGAGATGGCTGCCAAGTGCACCTTGAGGGCCGGCGACTGAAGCCCTAGCTGAGAAAGGGACCACAGGTAGTCCAAAATACTAGCTAAGGGACAGGAACAGGGTCCAACCCCTTGTCCTGACACCAAATGGAGAATCTCTTCCATTTAAAGCGTAGCATTTTTCTGGTCTACTCATACGGGACGCCTCAGCGATGTTGAGGACCTGACCGGAAATTCCCAAGGCCTGGAACTCTGGCCCCCAGGAACCAGGCGGTGAAGTGCAGAGATTGAAGGTCCGGATGGAGAATCTTCCCTTGTCGACTAAGATCAGGTCCAGCGGGCTGGAAGCCCTCGAGCCTGCAGCTGAGGCTGAGGAGATCTGGTACCAGAACTGGCGAGGCCAGTCTGGGATCATTTGAATCACCTGCGCCTTGTCCCTCTTCACCTTGAGAAGCACCTTCTGGATCAAGGGAAATGGAGGGACGGACAGAAGAGGCCCGGGTCCGGCCTCGGAAGGCATCCTGCAGCGAGCCCTGCTGGGGGAGAGGCGGCATGAAACAGCCTCAGCTTCAGATTCTCCATGGAGGTGAACAGGTCCACCTGATGGGTGCCCCAATGGGAGAACAGTCTTGCACTAACTCCAGCAGGAGTGACCACTCTTGAGATGCAGCACCCATCCAGCTGAGGGCATCGGCCAGACTGTTGGAGGCTCCTGCCACATGGCTGGCTAGCAGATCTGCCTCCAGGCTGATCACGAGAGACCAGATACGGAGAGCCTCTTTGCACAGAGGCCAGGAGTGTGTCCCGCCCTGACGGTTGAGGTAATACATGGTTGTGGTGTTGTCCGTCTGGACCTGAACCACCTGACCCCGTACAAACGGAGCGAACGCGGCGAGGGCTAGCCAAACTGCTCTAAGTTCCAGCAGGTTGATGTGGCATCAAGACTACTGAGGTGACCAGAGGCCGTGGGCCCAGAATTCCCCCAGATGGGCACCCCAACCCATCAGAGAGGCGTCGGTCATAAAAGTGACCGTCGGCTCGAGGCGGACAAACGGGATACCCTCCTGCAGATGAGCTGGGACGAGCCACCACTGCAGGCTGTCCTACATCTTCTGGGTCACTGTCACTGGCTGGTCCGGAGAACTGGAGCACTGTGACCACTGGCTTGCCAGCCCCCATTGCAGAGGGCGCATATGCCAGCGGGCCCAATGGACCACGCTGGTGCAGGCCGCCATGAGGCCCAGAAGGCGCAGGAAGTCCCGGGCAGGGCGCAAATGCCCAAACAGAAATGATTGGGCATAGGAGGACAGGACCTCAGCCCTGTCCACCAGGAGCCGAGCTCTGCCCCGATGAACTGAATCACCTGCGATGGCATGAGTTCCGATTCGGCCTTGTTGATGAGGAGGCCAATCTGAGAGCAGACCTGGAGGGCCAGATCCCTGGACCGCTCCATCTCCAACCTGGAGGGGGCTGCAATCAGCCAGTCGTCCAGGTAAGGGTACACCCAGACCCCTCGCGCCAAGAGAATGCTGTCACCAGTGCCATGCATTTGAAGACCCTGGGAGCTGGAGAAAGGCTGAAGGGCATGGCCCGAACTCTAGAAGAGATCTCTTGCTCTGAAGCAGAGGAATCGCTGATGAGACGGATGGATTGGGACCTGAAAGAACGCGGCCCTGAGATCCAGAGAGCAGAACCACACACCTAGTTCCAAGGACACAATGATCTGTGCCAGAGTGACCATCCTTAAGGTGCACGGCCTTAGGAACTTGTTCAGGTCGTGCAGATCGAGAATGGGGCACCAGCCCCCAATCCGCTTTGGGACCAGGAAGTACCTGGACACAAACCCTGGGTCTGGAGGGGGTCCCACCTCCTGATCACCTCCTTTTGGAGAAGCAGGGCAATGTCAGCTCAACGAGCCGACAAAGAGGCTGCAGAACCCATTGCCCCCTGTGTGGTGACGACTCGGTAGGGAGGGACTGCTCGAACTCCAGAGGCAGACCCCTGCCGACCACTTCTAGCACCCAACGGTCTGTGGTGATAGCAGACCAGGCAGAAAGGAAGTGGCAGAGGAGTGACGAGGCTGGGGGCAACACCCCTCAACCCGTCACTGGGCAGGCTTGGAGGAAGGACTGGCTGAGGGGCATCCTGGAGACCTTTCCCTCCAGGCTTCCTATTGGAGGAAGCGGCAGACTTGGCCTTAGGGTGCCAACTGTGAGCCTGCTGGCCCTGTTGCTGGTGCTGCTGGGCCAGACGTGCCGCAGGAGCAGAAGGGTGAAAGGTCTTACACTGCTGCTGGTGGCCTTTGTCCTTCTGGGCAGACATGACTGAGTCCAAGGTGGCACTGGACTTCAATCCTCTGGAGATGGCCTTCCACCCTGGTTCAACAAGTCAGTGCCCAGGAAGGGAACGCCTGCCAGCTTGTGCTGGGTGTCCACCGTGAAGGTGGAGATCCGCAGCCAAGCTCTGCAGCGCATACTTCTGCGGCTACTACGACCGGCACAAGAGTCACCAATGTTCAAAGAAGTTTGGAGCTGCTGTTTAGCCACCGCCCTTCCCTGATCCTGAACCTGCTTGACCGTCATCTGAAGGTCAGCCGAGATGGGGAATCACCTCATCCAGGGAACCCATAAGGGCGTGGAGAAATGTGCCATCAGTACAGCCGAGCTAGCCTGTCAAGGCCTAGGGAGGAAGCAGCGTAAACCTCTGCCCCGAGTAATCCAGCTTCTTGGATTCTTTATCGGGTGGTTTGTCCACATCCCTAGTGTTTCCAGAACACCGAAAACACTATCAGTCACCAGCCCCTCCACAGAGGGTGCTCCGAGAAACTGGAGAGTGAACCAGTGGGACTGCGTGCTGCGGGCCATCCTGTCTGAAGCGGGACAAAGCAGGCGCTGCCACAACTCAGGGCCGAGCCACATGTTGGTTGCCACTGGGAAGGCCTCCATAGGAGAATTTCCTCGGTCCAGTATCTCCGTGAGGGGATACCCGGCCTGTTTCTGGATGGGTTCGAGCTGCATTCCAGTAGACTCTGAAATACATCAAAGAATACCCAGAAACGAGGATGGGCTCTCATCCACCGACTGACCCCCAGCAGATTCCAGCTCAGTGGGCCTGGAGTACAGGGAGGAGTCATCGTCAGACTCAGAGGAGTCAGCAAACAGCTGCCAAGCACCTGAGCCACCCTCCACCTGCCAAGGTCGATCGGGAGTGAGGGTGACCAACAACCTATGGGGCAAGCCCTGACCCAACCGAGAATCCTCGGTCGGGCCTCAGTCTTCAGCTGAGGAGGCGGTGGTTCCACCACAATGGGCGGAGCAGCCGGCTTCGGCCGAACAACCGGCGCCGGGGTCGGCTCCTCGATGACTACGAGGAGTGGCTTCGGTCACTCCAGTGACAGCCACTTAATTGCCGAAGAAGTCGACGGAGTCAGCTTGTTAACGGTCAATAAAAGTTGCTGCCACATCATGTCCTCGAAGCGCCGACATAACTTACGTCAGAGCCTATCCTCTGAAGAGGACAAGCAGCAGCGGCGCTTTCCATGGTGTTGAGACCGAGACGCCAACGTCAGCGGGATCTGCTCAACTTGGAAGAGGACCGAGACCTTCGGGGTCGCCAAGGGTGGGTCAAAGAGGGGGCCGGGGAACCTGCTTATCCCCTGGTTCAGGGTCCTTTATCGGGTACTTCGGCACAGGAGGCACGGGCAAGTCCTCGGTTACCACCGGGGGAACCGGTGAAGAAGGGTTGTTGGCTTCTCCAGTCGACAAACTGTCTAATGGGTTAAGAAAAACCTCGACCACGTCGATGGATGTCTCAGCATGCTGACCTGACAGGGACACCGTGAAGCCAGCAGCCTTAGCCGCAACCTTGACTGAAGTCGAGAGATGACAGACCCGTGAAGGGGATCTCTCCCGCTCACATGAACGTCGACGGTGGGACTTTTGGTTCTTTTTTTTAGACCGACTGGAATGTCCTGATGGCCCTTCTTCTTTGGTAGAGAGGGACTGGCAAAGTTTCTAAAGGAAGCACTATGGAGGAGCCCAAGGAGAGCGGGATAAATACCGCAACCGAGGGCGATCAACTGCTCCAGCTGCTCCGTGGAGCCTGCAGCCACGGACACCACCCAACGGGCCTCCACCGGCAGGTACTGGTTCTTGGGACACCCAAGTTGCAGTCTGGCAGCGCGGTCCTCTAGAACCGAAGCCGAGAAGGACTTGTACAGATCGCAGGCCTGCAGATCGTAAGCAAGACCCAGGCAGTAAACGCACGTGCAGTGTGGATCAGCCCGGGACATCTTCTGCCTGCAAGGGCACAGACGGAAGCCAGGAGTGGATTTGTCCATCACAGCTGCGAGGGAAGAAGACAGAAGTCTTGTAAATTTTAAAACAATTTTCGGTAAACCCAAAGAGTTAGGATCCAGGCCTAAAACGCACAGCGCTAAGGAGGGAACCTGAGCTTCCAAGCAGTAAGGAAGATCTGGCGTCATGTGACGGAGCAGAGGGTTTTACCACCTGGGTGGGTGGGGAGCCAACTTGAAGACCCTCCGGCAAGAATTAAAGCAGCAAGTAACCTGCCAGACAGTGTGGACTGAACTACACATCCATGTCCCTAGAACAACAATTACAGTAGGTACGTAATTTCCATATCTTATCTGTGTCAATCTTTACCATTCATCACTAGTGGGTGAGTACAGGCCCTCGAAGGGGCCCTATGAATTACCCAAAGGGATTAGGTCCCTAGCCTCCAGTGGGTGAGACACAGGAGGAGAGAACCCCTTACAGGCCTGGGGAGGCCCGAGACTAGTCTGGGCGAGACGTGGAGCCCCCAGTGGGGGAAGGAAGGTGCCCCGAAAGTCACTGTCTCACTCTACAGGAGAAAAGATGGGTTCTCTGGTATGCGGAGTAGATCACCCTACGCCAGGCCAGTGGTGATAACCGGGATAGGCGAAGCCATGCCGTCCGCCTAAGGCAGATCGCTGTCCCTACCACTCTGGATGCCACCTCATTGGCATCATAAGATGTCCTTGCTTGGTGCCTTGCTAGCTCCAGGCCCTGCATAGAGAGGGCAATGGCTTGCCTGGTTTCCTCCGTATCAGGCACTGAGGCTAGGATCTGTCCTAGCCTGGACCACAAGAACCTATCGTAGGCAAAGTGGGCCTGATGTGCTGCAATAGAGAGGGAGATCTGTGCAGAGTAGAACACTTTTCTCCCCCAGAAATCGGTCCAGAGTCCGGAGTCCAGGGGACGGTCATGGTAAGGGGCGGAGGCCCAGAAGGGGTGTCCAGGGAGGTCAACTCCGAAGAGGGATGAGGCAGAGAACCTGGAGACCCGGGGGGGGGGGGGAGAGAGAGCACAATACAGCTGGTGTAGGTCCCTTGGGGCTGGAACAGTGGAGAAGGGACGTAACCAGAGCCGATGTGATGCTTCCTGGAAAGGAATAGGCCAGGTGGGAGCCACCAGGTGAGTTGCACTGTACTCGCCTAGAAAGGCACGCATCACATGCTCGGGATTGCTAACCGGGACTGGGGTAAGGTGGAGCTCATCCAACATCCTCGCGAGGAAGCGCCGATAAGAAGAGAGATCAGACGCTGGGGAGATGTGGACAGATGGCTCCTCTCCCTCCATGGAGGAGGAAGAAGATGATGAAGGTGAGGTTCAGGGTCCAGCTGCATGGGAGCATGGTGAAACACCCGTTGGTCCAGGGCATGGAGGTAGGTGGAGAAATGTGCAGTGGGACCTCTGAACTGCTCCCACGTGAGAGGCCCCTGAGGACCGGGAATACCTGGGACAGCTGGGGATGGAGACAGAGGCGCAAGGGACAGGTTCCTAGCAACAGGAGAATGATCTCTGTCAGGGCAAGGGGGCCAAAAGGAAATCCTTCCCAGGGATGGGGATCTGAAGGCCGCCGCAGCTAACAGCCACTCAACCGGATCGGAACGGTCAGAGCTGTGCCCAAAGGAAGAAATCCCCCCGTGAGGTAACCGGGACCATGAGAGTCCAGAATGACGGTCCCTCTCGAGGACTCATCCAGGCAAAGGCGAGGGTCTGTGATGTGACTACTCCCAGAACCTGGCTGGGTTCTAGGGAGTGCACGCCGCGCCACACTTCTATCCCTCAACCCTTTGGAATTGGAGAGGGACCTCGTCCTCATAGCCAGCAGCCTAGGCAACTGGCAACTCCGGGCGGCCTCTGAGGAGTCCACCCAGGGAACAGTACCTTTACCTTCCAGGTGCGCCCTGGGCTGCCCAAACACACCAAGGAAGGGGCTGCCCCAACTGGAGGAACAGAAACGCTAGTGACCCCAGGCTGCACAGCTGTGGTCACAGGAACCACCGCTGGCTGGTCAGACCCCCTGACCCTAAGGTCTACCGGTGACAACTGACCCCTAGAGGAAGGCTGAGTGGGGGCCGAGGTGCTGGAAACGGAGGGGTCTGATGATTCCAAAGAACCTGAGAGCCAGTCCGGATCAGACCCAGAGTCCGCCTCCAAAGAAGCAGGCTCCGGTCTGATGCCAGACAACTCTCAATCCTCCAGTTCCTGGACCATGAGTCGCAGCCGGGCCGGGCGCGGCTCCCATGCGCTGACACCCACCCCAGTGCGCCCGAGTGACGCCAGACCAGGCGCAGCCCAGCGCCAGCGGCGGCCTCCCGCGCCCGCCGACAGCCAAGTCCAGCACGGCACCACGCCCGACGCCAACACCCACCCCAGCGCTGTGAGCGCCACCAAAGTCAGGCATGGCCCGAACAACACTCCGGCGCTGGAAGCAGCGCCGGAGTCAGGGCTGGTCCCAGTTTCTGTCCCTGCACCACGCACGGCACCAGGACCAGAACCAGGCCCAGAAACACCTAAAACACCACCCCTGGTGCCGCCGAGAGCCCTGACACCATGAACAGCATCAGTAGAGACAGCAGCACCAAAAGAAGGCCCAACGCCAACTGTGGCACTGCGCTTAAAGCCCACAGCACCACGAATGGCGCAGGGACCAAGAGCGGCGCCACGAGACGGCACCAAGAACTCAGCCGGTCCAGACCAAGGGCCCCAAACATGATGCCGAGGGAGCCTTCCCACCAAAGAGGCGACTGCCAAAGCGGTGCCTCCCGAATGACCCTGAAAGGGCCAGACTAGGCCTCCTACACCGCAGAAGAAGCCCCGCTGTGGCAAGGCTAAGAGAGGTGGGGCTCCCTCCTCCATGGGCCGTATAAGACCAGGAGGGACCCGGAGGAAGGCTGAGAATCCCTCGCCTTGGCCCGACCGACTGCGCAGTCCTCCGAAAGTGTTGGCGCGCGCGTCCGACTTTCCACACGTGGTTCTCAATAACTTGCGGTCCATCGAGAAACAAATTGTCGAGTTGTCCATATCGTGGTCCAGGCTGAGGCAGGAAAGGCAGTGGTCATGGCAGTGGTTATGTTTGTATATTTCCTGTATTAGATTTGGATCTGCTGTTGTCATCTGGTGCTGCAACAACAAGACGTACTGGCTTTAGATCTCTACTTTATAATTACTGTGGAACTTAAGAAATGGAAGACGGCTGAATTGTTGAAAGAAGGGTCAGGAAAATGGTTGCAGTGGTGGTCCTGATCTGTCACGGAACAGAGGTGGCCACAGGGGCACCGACATATAGGGGAACGCCCCGCTTTCGACCTTTTCTTGTCCCCCCGGATGAGATATGACCATATGGTAAATAAAACAGAAACAGTACTCGATGCCGCTTTGAAATAAAATGAAAAGGTCTTACCGGTCAGAAGTGACGCCGAGTAGGTGAACAGAACCGAGGCACAACTAACATGCACACTAACTAGGCCGTAAATCCAGCAGTCTCCACACGAGGTACCACACTCGACGGCGGGAGAGAAAGAACTGGGGCAGGGGCGGTCGACGGCAGTTAACGGCCAACCCACGAGCGCCATGTGGAACGCTGGCCTCCAGGGCCGTGCTGGCCCTGTTTCGAACTCCACCCATATTTAAAAAAAAAAAAAAGTCTCCCACGGGGTCCTAGCTCCGGCGCTATACCCACTAGTGATGAGTGGAGAAGATTGACACAGATAAGATACTTACTATACCCCCGGTTTCCACCTTATTGTATTACGGCATTGTTCCTACACAGGTGGTTCAGCCTCATGACAGTACCATTAGGGTTATGTTTGTATATTTCCTGTATTGGATTTGGATCTGCCGTTGTCATCTGGTGCTGCAACAACAAGACATACTGGCTTTAGATCTCTACTTTATAATTACTGTGGAACTTAAGAAATGGAAGACGACTGAATTGTTGAAAGAAGGGTCAGGAAAATGGTTGCAGTGGTGGTCCTATTTTGATTTTATTTAGAAATCCTGGATTTTTAGTTGTAGATTGTTAGGGAGATTAACTGGAGTTTTAAAACACTGACAGGTGGTCCTTTATATGAGTCAAGCTCTGGAACAGCTTGATTAAAGTTTACTTTCAAGCGCTTATATTTTCTTTAGTGAATTAGTGGTTATATTGTTAGATTTAAGTTTGTCCAGGTTTAAGTTTTAGTTAGAAATTTAGGAAGTGATTATTGTTAGGATTTGATTTAGTGGATAATATGTAAAGGCGAATTAAAAAAAAAAGGGTGCTTTTAGTGCCACTTCTCATATGGTTATTTAGGTTAACATTTTGATTATTGTTTACCATGCTTTAGAAAATGGACTTAGAAATTCTTGAGCTTTGATTGGTTGATAGCCCTGTTAAGGTGGGAATCTATCTGACAACAGAGCCCGGGTTAGGAAAAGTGCCAGTGACAACCGGCCGCATAACTAGAATCAATCGGTCAGTTAGAATTTTCAGCCTTGATATGCTGCCATTTTTCCCTCTTGCCTACCGAGTCAGTTGGTGGTCACCAAACTCCTACCCTCCCGAGTCTGTCTTATAGTTTGTTTTTTTAAATAAATAACGTAAGCATACATATGGGGGGGACAAAATTCAGTCTAATCAGATTCTCATTGAGCAGCAGAGAGAGAGAGAGTGAGTGTCATGTCCATCTCCGGTTCGGAAAATGAGGAATGTACCAGTCCTCAGTCCTGTCACAACACTAACACTACCGAAGGTGGTGTTCTGTCTCACTCGGGTCCTTGCACAAAGTTACTTCTCCACCAAGCCTGCACATATTCCTCCTGCTGTACAAAAAAAAAAAAGAAAAGAAAAGAAACAGCGCAGTACCCGCTCACGACGATCCCAAGTAGCCTGAAAATACTCTTTTTCAGATTGCCAGCAGACAAGGTTAAGAGCGTGGTCCCTGCTACCAGCCCCCAAAATGATCAGTTAGCCTGTTAACAAATCAGTGCTGCTCTCACTCAAAATAACACAAATGGGCAATTTCATAGTAAAACTGCCACACAATCTTCTATATTTAACCCTATTCTGTTTTATCATTCAAAACTAGCGGTAGCACGTCACATGCTCACCGCTACTCCAAGACACCAGGATCGTCTTAGCTGCATCCCAGCTCACAAAAGAAAACAACTTTTTTTTGACATTTAAAATGATAAGTACCATACAATAGCTCGCTGGTAGCAGAGACCTCTTGGCCACCATGCCCGTTCTCACCAGGAGCTACCAGGTTCACATTTCCAATGTTCTGTTCCTCTAAGCAGCTCCACAGCAGGATCCCAGCCCACTACCTCACACCTTGGGGGAAGTGCAGTAATGGAGCTCCTTGCACTAAAGACAAAAAAACACAGAGCACAATCTATGAGTGTGTGTGTTGGGCGGGGGTGAGACAGGAAAGTATCTGCAGACAACAAAAAAAAATAGAGTGTCTGTGCCTGTGTGTTTCTGTTGGGGAGGTAGTCAAAACAGTTTACAGAAGAAGGTAGTTTAGTGGGTTCAGCACTGAAATTTAAAACTAGCCTAATATGGTTTTCCTTCTACAGTCTCGAAGTGTAATTTTTATAACTAAGAGATTTTCAATTTTGCACAACACATATAATACAAAACTTTTAAAACAAAATAATACAACATTCTATACTTATCAGGTTCTTTGTTACGACCACATCACTATATAATACACTGAGGTCTTATTTTCTATGGAATAGGGGGTTATACATGTACAATCTAATTTATCATCTTTCGGTTTTATTTGGGGATTAGCTTATTTTCATACAGGGGGAGGTATATATAAAATATCTGTGTCTTATTTTCTTACATTTCGTTTAATTCACATCATTCTGGAAATTTCCATTTGTTTAAGTACATTAAGGTATAAAATCCGGGCGTAGAGGGTGAGGTATATAATCAATCTCCTCCACAGAATTTCAAATTGATCCTGAGCTCTGTCCAAGATAGCTGTGAGTCTGTTCATCCTGTAGATTTCTATCGTAATGTCTTGCCACAACATCATAGAAGGAGGTTCTTTCACCAGTCACTTCCTGGTCACAGCCTTTTTCGCTGCCAGTATTAATATATTCAATAATTTGATTGTGTTGGGATCTCTATAGCCAGGTGGATTGTCAGAAAATAAGAAGAGAAAAGGGAGAGTGTTAGCCCCGGGCCAAAAAATCTGCATTAGGGCTTGTTCTAATTTATATAAGAAAAGCTGAAGTACTGGGCAGCTCCAAAAAACATGTCCATGGGTGGCTGGAGAAAAACCTCATTCTCTCCAGCAATCATTCCCGTGAGTCTTAGAATATTTAGCTGTTACTGCTGGAGTCCTAAAATAGCTGATCATATTCTTCCATATGAATTCTCTCCATGAAGTCGCTCCAACTCCTCTATATATGTTATGTAATCATTTTTCCCATATGTCAGTTGGAATGGTCACTCCCAGGTCTGTCACCCAAGCTTCCCTAACATGATCAATATGGTCTCCCTTCAGTGCACTAATTGCTTCATATAGATATGAGATCATATGTTCTAGAGGGGCTCTGCCTAAAAAAGCTCTTTTCATAAGTTCTATCAGTTGGGGTGGGGCGGTTCTTAAGCCATTCCTTCTCTATTCGTGATTTAATAAAGTGTCTGGCCTGGAAGTATCTGAACCTATCTTTATGCGATATTCCGTATTGTGTTACTAGGTCAGTGAGGCTGAGGATTGTTCTCTCCTCCATAAACTGAAATATCATATGGAGTCCCTGACTTTTCCATTGCTTAAAACCTGAATCCATAAGTGCTGGTGTGAATTCTTTTAAGATGAGCAAGTGAGCTTAACAGAAAACTCCACTGAGTCAACGGTTTAGACTGTATGATTCTATGCCAGTTATTTATTGTAGTTATTGTATAGTATTAATCTCTATTTTGTTGACCCCCCCTTCTTAGATTCTGCGAACAGCACTCTATGTATATATGTCAGGTCTTCTTTCTGTATCTGTATATCCTTCTACCTTGCTTGGTAATCTGGGTTTAGCCAATATAGCATTGTATGTAGTTGGGCTGCTTGATGACAGTGCTCGAAATTTGAGAGCGACAGACCTCCCCTTTTACGTGAAAGTTGTAATATCAGGAGTCTGACCCTTGGCCTTTGGTTACCCCAAATATATAGGGAGATCTTCCTGTTTAAGTTATTGTAGTATTCTTTAGGAACTGGTATTGGGAGTGTTTGAGCTAAGTATAGAAATCTCGGAAGAAGAACCATCCTTACAGAGTCTATCTTCTGTATAAAAGGGAGGGGTATAACCTTCCATCTCTCTAATTCAGCTGTTAACCCTTGTAGTAGAGGGGGGTAATTGGACTCAAAGTGGTAAGATAAATTCCCAGATATTTTAAACGGGGAGTTCCATTTAAAAGGGAATTTTTGTTTAATAGAAGCAGAAGGGGTGTAATGCATTGCTAGAGTCTCAGTTTTAGTTTGGTTTAATTAATAGCCCACCAGTTCTTGAAATTCTTCTAATTTTCGCCAAAGAGGTGTGAGAAAATGATCTGGGTTTGCAAGGTATACCAAAAGATCGTCTGCATACAAGGCCAATTTGTGAGGTTGACTTCTCTGTATTTCTATTCCTTTCATTTGTTCTTCTTGTCGAAAGTGCTTGGGCTAGGGTCTCCAAATATAAAGCAAATAACGGGCAAAAGTGGACACCCCTGTCTTGTACCTATTCCAAGTGATATTGGAGAGGAGATGGCACCATTAATCTTAATGTACGCTTGGGGGTGCGAGTAGATTGTCTGTATCACTCGTGTAAACTCATCTGGGATACCTAATCCTTTAAGGGTCTGAAACAAGAATGGCCATGCCACCCTGTCGAAGGCCTTCTCCGCGTCGAGACTAAGTAGCAGGAAAGGGGCCTCCTACAGGGCAACCAGGTGAAGGATCTGCAGAGTTCTCTTAATATTGTCCTGCGTTTGTCGCCCTGGTATAAAACCGGTTTGGTCTTTGTGTATCAGTCCTGGTAAAGATGTTTCCAGTCTCTTAGCCAGTACTGATGCAAATAATTTACAATCAATATTTAATACGAGAAAGGGTGGTATGAGGAACAGTTGGTCTGGTCTTTGCCCTGTTTAGGAACACTTGTTATTGATGCATAATTCCAAGTATAAGGCAAGTTCTCCCCCTTTTGAATTTCCCAACAAACATTTAGTAAGGTCGGTAATAATGGTCCCCTAAATGTTTTAAAAAATTCCTGTGTACCCATCTGGGCCCAGGCTTTTGCCTATTTTAAGATTAGATATGGCTGTGGCTAGTTCTTGGGCTGTTATGGGTTGAATTAGACACTGTTGTTGTTCCAGAGATAGGGATGGGAGTTTCAACCTAAGAACTCTTGTATTTTATTAGGTTCTGCGACTTTCTCTCCGAGGCGTATAGTTGCTTATAGAAAGTTAAGAATATCTCTCTTATCTGTGATGGTATAGAAGTCAGTTTCCCTGACTTCAGGTCTCTAATTTGCATAACTGTAGATTGAACCCTACGTTGTCTGAGGCGGTAAATAATAGTCTGGAGGCCCTAGGGCCACCCTCATAAAATCTCAGTTTCAATCTTTGTAAAGCCCGTTCAGTTTTATCTCTATTAGCTGTTGGAGTTGGTCTTTAGTTGCCTGTAACAAAGGGAGTGCTCCCTGGTCCCCCACTGCATGCAGTGTTTGTAAGTCTTTAAGCTGTCTCTGTAAATGCTCCTGTCGAGCTATCAGTTGTTTCTTTTTTAGGGATGCATATTGTATAATTTCTCCCCTGAAAATAATTTTTATGGTGTCCCATAAGGTTGACTGTGATATGTCTGGATGTGTGTTTTCAGAAATCAGTTGAGGTACTCGTTCTATAATGAGATCCTTAAAGTCTTTATAGTTCAGGAGATAATTATTGAACCTCCAAAGGGTATCCCTTTTCTCAGAGGGCCAATCCAGACGTAAGGATAGGAGTGAGTGTTCGGAAATGGGGGAAGGGGTCATGGTACACTCCTTCACTCTATACAAATGTTCCCCTGATATATGGAAGTAATCTATACGAGTATAGATCTTATGAGGTGGCGAATAATGAGAGTATTCTCTTTGATGTGGATGGCGTGCCCTCCAGACATCTACCCACTGCATTTCCTTCATACAGGCTGTAATTGCTTTCTGTATGGAAGTACATTTCTGGTTCTTAGTATTAGTAGTATCTAATCTATTATAAATTTGGTTGTGGTCTCCCCCTACTATTAAAACCCCCTGTTGGAACTCAGTTATTTTCTGTAATATGGGCCGTATTATTTCAGTCTTTGTGCCCAGGGGAATGTACTGTACATGGATACTAAAGTTATCCGTTGTCCCTCCAGATCTCCCACTGCTATTGCTAAGTGGCCTTGTGGGTCAATATATGACCTAGTCAGGTGAAAGGGGGTAGATTTGGGAACAAGAATCACAGTTCCTCTACGTTTCCCTTTCCCAAAGGAAGATGCAAAAACTTGCGAAAAACCAAATTTAAGAAGCTTAAGATGTTCTGATTTGCTCAGGTGCGTTTCCTGGAGGAAAATAAAACTGGATTTCTGTTTTTTCAAACTGCTAAGGACTTTATACCTCTTGATTGGGTTATTCAAACCGTTCACATTGAGTGAACTAATCAGAAGGGTCCTTGAAGCAGCTATTATATAGATCTATCATTCTCTTTTCCTGTCTTAGTGTAGGTCCCCTTTGTATTCCTGTTATATTATGCTCTCATCCCAGATCCCCCCTGCATTCCTTTCCTCCTTCTGTGTCCCTCTCCTCCCTGTTCTCCCCATCTTGAGTGTCTTTTAAATGTGTCCAGCATCTCATTTCTCAATGCAATCATAACAACTTTCTCTTTGAGCCCAAAAATCCATAACATAATATAAACAATTACCCTCTGAGAACTATTTACATTGTAACTTACTATGAACCCTTTAAAACAGTGGATAATTTGGGGCTGCAGATTACAACTCTTAAGGTAACATTTCAACAGAAGTGCATCATCAAAATTACACCAAACTCTACCTACATAGCATATTAACAAATAGAACCTATTTACAACTGTACTTCCAAAACGGGAGGACACAAAAAAAAAGGCCTCTGTTAGGGGGGAAACCAGTGCTAAGCGCGGACTGGGCCCCCAGGGAGGAAATGTGGCTAGAGAACTAGCCAGGCCTTCCCAATCCCTCAGTTCGTCAGGATCAAATAAGAGGTGCGTCAGCCATCGAGGAAAGTTAACCAAATACGACTTATTCATTTCTCCAGAATAATGTAGGAGAAAAACAACAACTAAAAAAAAATTCAGGGAGCATGTCTCATACATCTCCATTACATTCCCAAACTCCAATACTGTCTAAGGCTGTGAACAAGAGGAAGAAATGACCATCATAATTATGCAACGAAAATGATTCCTCAGTCTGAAAGGTTCTAAACACTCTGCATTGTCTACAGCCCATTTAAGCTGGGGAATAGCAGATTAGGTTTTATATTTTTAACATAAGCTTAAATCCAAGCCAAATCAATGTTTACATATGTCCCCGATCCAAGCAGGCACAATTCGTCTGTTAGAGGAAAATATAGTAGGAAGAGTTCCCCTCTTCTATACATTGAAAAAAGAAAAAAAAAAAAGAAGAAGAAAATTCAGTCCTTAGATCATGAAAGTGGGTGGGGGGAGTGATGGGAGAAGCTACGCATCAGCGTTTCCAGATTTCTCCTCTTACCCCACCAGAGATAAAGCTTTAAGTGATCAATCACCTGGATCTCACTACATTTCCTCAGGTATTCTGGGACTGTTCTGGTGCCGTTGCTTCATTTGTGGAGCAGCATGGCTTCTGAATTACCTCTCAAGTCCGGCAGCGTTCGGAATCCTCCTGTTTGCTTGCTTGCTCTGCCATGCCGTCTTGAACCTCTCTGCCATTGTGAGCTTGGGGGATGCTTATCTTGTTGCACAGGACCAGCTGACTGGGAACTCCATCCTCGATTTTTCAGTTCCGACTGGATTTCCTCTGGTGCTGTATAGGTCTTGGTTCGAGTGTCCCAGAACACCCGGAGATTCGTAGGGTAGGGAGTCTGAAAGTGGATCCCATGCTCCCTGAGGATTTCAAAATAGGTGTGTAAGCTGCTCTTTTCCTTATGATCTCTGTTGGGTAATCATTGTCAAACAGTAATCTGGCTGAATTATAGGTGACTACTTTCTGAGACCATGCTGCTTTCAGAATAACCTCCTTGTCCCTGTAACTGGATAGTTTAAGGACAACAGATTATGGTCTTGCTGATGAATCTGCGGGTTTCTGCATTAAAGCTCTATGTGCTCTCTCGATTCTAAATTGGAACACGGGGGGCAGGTCTAGGACATCCTTCAACAGGTCTGAGATAAAATCTTCCATTTTACCAGTTTCAGAATCTTCGGGGAGGCCATACATTTAGAGATTATCTCTCCTAGAGCGAGCTTCCAGGTCCAGCATTTTCTCTTGCAAGGCTTCTTGCTGATCAATAAGAAAGTCTACTACCTCGTGCAATCGCTGAGCCTCTTCTGCCACCTCGCCCACTGCAGTCTCAGAGCGCTCTAATCTGTCTTCAGCTGCTGTTAATCTGGTCTGCAGACTTAAAAATTCTTTATTTTCTGCACGGAACGCTTTAATTTCTGAGAGAAGCATTTCAAAGCATGAGTGAGATAGTCGCTCACTCTCCCGGTCTGTATCTTGGTCTCCTGCCATACTGCTCGCTGGTGATATGCTGCGGCTGGAAACAGGCTGCCTCTGGTATCCTTCACCATCTTTTCTTCCTGTGTCTCCTGGAACGCGATTTCCTCAAATCTTTACCTCCCGATATTGTTCTGGTTGTTCTCTGAAGTTATTTAGGGAGTTTTGTTGGTTCAGGAGGTCTGTTTTCATTTGGGGAATGCAGGAGCTCCTCTCCTATACAGCCATCCAACAGGTGACGTCACCCGAAGTCAGAAGTGTAATTTTTAATCTTGAAATCAATACCTCCTTTGCCACTCTCCAGTGCAGCAGGCTCCCATCAACAATCTTTTTGTTTTCTTAAATAGTGTCCTGTAGGAGAAATGTCCCTAGATAAAAAAAAAAAATAATAATTCTAATGCAAGCGGAGGAACTATTTTATTACAAATCATTTATTTTCCTTTACAGTGCCCATTTTCTAAGCACAATAATACCCTCCAGGGTGGGCGGCATTGTGCTATACGGACCTTTCAGGGCTATAAGGCCCTCCACCTGCGGCGCTGGCCTCATTACGCCCGGCGGTCCAGTATAGCACAATACCGCCCACCCTGAGGGCATCATTGCTACATATGTTAGTACTAATTCGGTACTAGGGACTATGATGAGGGTGGACTCTGGTTCAGGGGAAAGGGCAGACTGTCCAGTTGTTCATAATCCTTAGAGTCTAAGGTTATTGTATGATGAATTATTATTTACTATGATGTATGATGGTAATACAGCATTGTTTTGAAAATACTTTGGGCACAACATATACATAAAAATAATCCCCTACTTTTATAGTGGGCGGGAGGGGTTATTAGAATTGATTTATATTAGTCACAACTGTACTAGGCTGTATGATTACAATATTTGTTTCATTTTATTATGATTTGCATCTATTTTTGTTAACATTGCCATTGTTATGGAAAAATTGGAGTTTGAAGTTACAATAAAAAAATTCCCCTACTCTTTTTCGATAAGTGCCATGGGATCTTTAGCATCCATCTGAACTACCACCAATCCAGGCAGATGGGAACTCGGTTTAACATCTCATCCGAATTTAAAGCACTGGAAAGCGCCGTCGAGGAGAGGATACAAGTTCCCGTCGACGAAGAAATGGTATGAAGGCACGTCGTCGACAGAGGGACACCAAACGGTGACAGTCGACGAGCGTCGAGGAAGGGAGTGTGAGGAGTGTGTTTCTCCTTCTTTTTCTGCCTAGAACGAGAAGTAGTGGTGGTGGAGCCCTGGGTACGAGCCCCCTGGTTCTTTGAGAGAGACATTTTCTGCTCCATCAATAGATGTTGAATTTCAAGCAACCGTCGTTGACGAGTTGCCTGACTGAATTCCTGACAAACTCGGCAGGAATTGGTGTTGTGTGGGGGTCCCAGACACCTTACACAAGAGGTGTGATTGTCAAAACAGTATATCTTCCTGCTGCAATGACAGGAACGAAATAGTGTTTGTTTGCTTGAAGAGTCTTTAGACATTCGTTTATTAATCCCAATTCTTATCAATGACTGCTGCACAGACATTGTTCTGGCTGCTATGCACGGGCAGAAGATGGGAAAATGAACTGTGAATACCAGGGACCGCCCATGTTATACAGGAAATAGGCAGCTGATATCATGTGTGGGCGGTCCCTGTAAAAAAACAAAAAAAAAACTGCTAGATGAGCTGCCATGTGCCAAAGCAACCTCTGGCGACGACCCAAGTATATTACCTACTGCAAGAGACCACTCTTTGGAAGATCTACAGTTACAGGTGAGTAACCCTAATTTCTAGAGATGTGGATACGATGTACTATCCACACTTCTGGCAGATTCCTAGCAGTTCTCTGGAAGGAGGGGGCAAGGCGCACATCCCCTTATTTAGGGAACAGAGCCTGGAGAACCGAGGCCCCAAAACCAGCATCCTGGCACGACTCAAGGTCAATGTGGTGATGAAAGATGAAGGTGTGCGTGGACTTCCAGGTAGCAGCCCTGCAGATCTCCTGGATAGGGACATCCCTGGAAGCAGCAACAGAGGCAGTGGTATGTCTGGTGGAATGACCCATAAGTCCAACGGGAGGCTCCCTATCACCCAACCTATAGCAGAGGTCGATACAGGAGACTATCCACCTGCCAACTGTCCACTTAGCTGCTGGTCTGCCAGGTGCAGCTTCAGCATAGGTGACAAATAGCTGGTGAACCTCTCCCCGAACTCCAGCCGTGCGCTCGCCTTAGGTCCGACGAATGGAGCCTGTGCTTGGCCTCGAAGGTTGGGTTGGTGAACTATACTGGGAGATTCATCACCTGGTTAAGGTCAAACTTCTAAACAACCTTCGGGAGGAACTTCGGGTTGGGGCACAGGACAATCTTGTCCTTGAAAAAGACCTGGTAAAGAAACTCCACCAAAAGCGCCTGGAGCTCACTGATCCTTTTGGTGGGGTGACAGCCACCAAGAAGGCAGTCTTCCACAACAGGTGTGGCATCTCACACTTGTACATGGGTTTGAATGGCTTGCCCATAAGCATCGCCAGAATTAGCAACAAGTCCCAAGGTGGTGGTGGTTCAAGCACGGGTGGGGAAAAGTGGTTAAGGCCTTTGAAAAATCACCCGACCACGTTCTCCTGCACCACCATTGGCATACTAGCCCATGCTCGGTATGCAGAGATGGCTACCATCAGATGCACCTTTATGGTCGTCGACTGAAGGCCCATCTGGAAGAGGGACCACAGGTAGTTCATGATGATAGCCACTGGGCAGGACAAGGGGTCCAGCTCCTTGCCCTGGCACCAAATGGAAAATCTCTTCCATTTGAAGGCGCAGCACTAGTGAGTTGACTCCTTCCAAGAGGCCTCAACGACATGGAGGACCTCGTCAGAGAGACAGAAAGCCTGGAACTCTAGCCGCTCAAGAACCAAGCAGTCAAGTGCAGGGACTAAAGGTCCAGGTGCAGGACCTTCTGCCAATGACAGGACAGCAGGTCTGGGCAGAGGCACAGTTGCCATGGGAGCCTGCTGCTGAGGCTGAGGAGACTGGGGTACCAGAATTGGCACGACCAGACTGGAGCCACGAGGATCACCTGCGCCTTGTCCTTCCAAACCTTGAGCAGCTCCTTATGGATCAAGGGAAAGGGAGGGAAGACATACATGAGGCCCGGGGTCCAGGGCCTCACAAAAGCATCCCTCAGCAGTGTTCTGCACTGAGGAGGGCAGGCAGAAAACAGCCTCAGCGTCATGTTCTCCGAGGAAGCAAACAGGTCGACCTGGGGAGTATCCGAAAGAGAGAACAGGCGATCGATTACCTCCTGGTAAAGGGACCACTCATGAGACGCTCTGCCAATTCAGCTGAGGGTGTCCACAAGCTGGTTGGACATGATGGCCACATGTATTGTCAGAAGGTCGATGAACAGACTGCGTTTAAAGGTCCAGGTGCAGAGAGCTTCCCGGCAAAATGGGAGGGAATGCGTCTCACCCTGCTTGTTGAGGTAGTACATGGTCATCATGTTGTCCGTCTGGACCTGGATGTCCTGACCCAGAGCATGCGGAGCAAATGCTGTCAGCACCAGGTGCACCACATGGAGCTCTAGCAGGTTGATGTTGGCATCTAGATTCCTTGGGGTTCAGAGCCTGTGGACTCTGTAGTCCCCAGGTGGGCTCCCCATCACATTAGAGAAGTGCCAGTCGTAAGTGTGACAGTTGGCTCTGGGCAGACAAATGGGACTACTTCCTGAAGATGTTCCAGGACCAGTCGCCACTGGATCATGTTCCACATCAGCTGCGTCACCGTGACCTGCTGGTTGAGGTGACTTGAGTCGCTGAGATCACTGTCGGGTCAGCTCCCAATGCAGAGGGCACATCCTCCAGCAGGCCCACTGGAGCACGGTGGTGCAAGCCGCCATGTACGCAGCAGAAGCTGGAAGTCCCAGGCAGGGCGCAATTGCCCAACCTGAAATAATCAGGCAAAGGAGGCAAGATCCTCTGCCCCACCTGAAGGGAGTCGGGTCTAGGCCTGAAGGGAGTTGAGCTCTGCATCGATCAACTGGAAGACCTGCGAAGGATTAAATTCCAACTTGGTCTCGTTGATCAGAAGGCCTAGGGCTGAGCAGGTCTGGAAGGTCAGATCCCAGGACCGCTCCACCTCCGCCCTGGAGGAACCTGCAGTCAGCCACTTGTCCAGGTAAGGGTATACCCTGGACACATCGGCACCTCAGGAAGGCTGCCACCGCTGCTATGCACTTGGTGAAAACCCTGGGGGCTGAGGAGAGGCCAAACGGCATGGCCCGGAACTCGTACAGGATCCCTTATGAGCGGAACAAGAAGAATCGCTGGTGGAACGGACGGATGGGGATATGGAAGAAGGCATCCTGGAGGTCCAGAGAGCAGAACAGTGCAGTTATGTAAGAACTTACCATAAAGTACAGTTGCGTAAGAACTTACTGAAACAGTAGATCTTCAAGAGAAGCTTTTACAACAGGTTCCACAGTGAGGACTGACACCACCTGGAGGTGGATCCGGAAAATTTTTCTCTAGCAGTACCGATGTGAGAATGCCCCCCGCTGATGTCGGCTCCACCCCCAACATCGCCCTATATAAGGAAAGAGTTCCCCATGTTCTCCAGTTCTTGGACGCCCCGGTCAGGCACAGGTAACAACAGCTGATGGTCAGAAGTATAATCGCAACAGACAATCCCTCAAAGAGGGAAAACCGCCTGAACAGGACCTGATCCCTGGGGAAAGAGGGCGGAATATACCTGCTGTGAAGAGCTTCTCAAGATCTACTGTTATGTAAGTTCTCGTAACTGTACTATCTTACTTCGAGAGGAAGTTCTTGCAGCAGGTTCCACAATGAGGACCGAGTCCCAAGCAGTATAAACATATTATAACCCCTGGGAGGGGGAAGGGCAGTAAGAAAAGGACAGCAGATTAAGGAAAATCCCTCAGGAAACCAGGCCTTGCAGGACTGCGAGGCCAAACCCTGCTCTGCGTCTGGAAATAATGTCGAGGCTGTAACACCTAATGAAGGTATGAACAGAACTCTAGATAGTGGCAACACAAATACCCATTGTCGGTACTCTTTTCAGTGCTGCAAAGGAAGCAGTGATAGCTCTAGTAGAATGAGCTCCAACCGGCCCCAGTGTTGACCTGTTGTGCTTCTCATAACAGAAAGAGATACAATGAACCAACCAGCATGAAATAGTCTGTTTGGTGACTGGGTGACCTACGGACCGTTGGGCAAAGGACACAAAAAGCTGATCAGATTTCCTGTTCCCCTTGGTCCTAGCCAGGTGACATCGGAGAGCCCTGTGGAAGTCCAGGGAATGAAGCAGGGCCTCCCCCCTATTTGAATGCTCTGGGTAGTAAACCGGGAGCTGAACCGATTGATTCAGAGTGAGCTTGAAACGACTTTCGGTAGGAACTTCGGATTAGTGTGAAGATCAGGGACCCTGGTTTTCCATTTTTACCGGCAACACCGGTAACAATCACGGAATCCTGCTTGGTTTGCGGATTTTGAATTCTTGTACCGGTGCCTCAGGGAAATTGCATGTCACTGCACAGAATCTCTAAGATTTCAGCATCTTTTTTAATTTGTGTTAATTTTCTCTTTCTATGTCCATTCTCACAACATCAGTGCCCACTTTTCAGAGATCCCTAGACTGGGTATCCCTTAGCTTCACCCCCCAGGTAACGCTCATGAGCTCCTGTGGTCCTGCCCCTATCCTGCCTGGATTGTGTCCCCCCAGGTGGGAAGGGAGGGACCCCAGGTCACCTTAGTGTGTTGGCAGCTCAGTGGGTCCCTCATGGGGCCTGGTTATGAAGTCTGGGGCACTTGGGTCCCTTTCTGCCAGTGGCCAATGTGGGGTGATTGTTATTGGTTTTCTGGTCTCTGTCCCTGAGGGCACCGGCACTAGAGGAGATCCAAGGAGGTAGGTCACATAGAGACATGCCACTGCTCCAGATCCTGGCTAGCATCCTCCTCTCCTGATCACTCTGCAGCACCATTGCATCACCACCCGTGGTCACACGGGTGGTGGTGGTAAAGCAGCAGGACCTGTAGCCCACCTCCCGGAGGAGGAGGAGGAGAGCAGTCCCCAGGTGCTCGATCCTACTGCCCTGGCCAGACCTCCAGCAACCCGAGTTCACTTCTGACCCTGGGTCACTGGCATTGCAAGCAATAGTGCTACCATAGTGCCAGTGGGCTGACCCAGATTTCAGCATCTTAAAATGAATTCTGCTGTGCTTTGCATTCTTTCTGCTTTGCTGCATACAGAGTCAGTAAGGAAATCACCCGCACTGCTTTGTTGTAATCAGCCATTCAGTTTAACCACCCATGCCTAGTGGTTAGAGTAACAAACAGTGAATCAACTGGGTACATCCAGCAGACTTGGGTTTGATTCCCAAACCTCCACTTGCATACTGTGTGACTCAAGCAAGTCACTTAACCTCCCCAGTGCTTCTAGGTCACTCCTGAAAACAGACAGTTCTGCCTAGTGGGCCTTACCTGCTTTACAAAGAATATAAAAAATACCAATATATGTTTACTACATCATAGAATAGTAGTCAGGGTACCTTGTAATTTACCTGGGTTTTACTTGGGCTGAAATGATTTTGTATAGGTAAAGATAAATGTTCAGATACATTTTGTGTGTTTTATAAGCTTGTTTTTAGATTTTAGTCAGGTTTTTATTGTATTCTTTGCAAATAAGCATCTAGGTTGTAGATTAATTCACATCGAATTCTAACAAGCAAAGAGACCAAGTCATTTGTAACTTGTGCAAGTGGGATGTGGATGTTGAAGAAAGGGGATCATGGTGCTGTCATTACTGCCATCACCCCTGAGGGATGTGGACTGCAGTGTTGCTACTGACATCACACCGAAGGGGTTGGGGCTGTAGTGCTTCTGCCATCACCACTGGTGGATGGGGAATGTAGTACTGCTGCCATCACACCTAAGGGATGGGGGCCACAGTGCTGCTGCTTCTGTCACACCTGAGAGAGGGAGGTTGTAGTGCTTTTGCTGCTGCCATCACACCAGAGGGATGGGGGCCGTAGTGCTGTGTTGGTGCTGCCATTGCACCTTAGGGATGGGGTCGAAAGTGCTGCTTCCATCACACCTTAGGAATGGGGCTGTAGTGTTGCTGTTGCCATCACATCTTGTACCTAAAAAAACTTTAAACTGGCACAATGATGGAAGGATGTGTAATAGTGGAGGTCAAAATTGCTAAAATGCATGTTAGCAGAGTTAAAAATTGTTAAATAAAGTACACAAAACCAAACACCGGTAAAACTGGATTTTGGCTTAGCAGACACCGGTGACAATACCGTTTTTTACAATGTGCAAAATGGAATATGCCCTTTCTCAATCCCGGTAAACCAGTGTCCCTGGTGAAGATCAACCCTGACCCTGTGAAAAACAAGGTAGGATTCTTTACACATAAGGGCTTGAAGGTCTGAAATGCGCCTCGCCGAAGTAATGACCACCAAAATAAAGTCTAACAGGAGAGAAGACAGAGCTCAGACTCCATGGCCAGTTCAAAGAGAGGAAGAGTAAGCTTCTCCAGGACGAAAAAGAGGTCCCAAGGAGGAACAGGGTCCCTGATGGGAGGTCTGATGTGAAGAATACTGCACAAAAATGCTTCGGAAACCTCCTCCTGAGAAACCGTCTTACCCAACACAGAAAAATGGTAAGCGGAGATGGCAGACAGGTGTACCTTGATGGAGGAATAACTGTGACCTTTCTCAGAAAGAGAAAGCAGATATTCTAGGATCGTATTAACCGGACAGACCAACGGATCCACTCTTTTGGCTGTGGCCCAAATACAAGTGTTTCCACTTCATAGCATAAGTGGCCCTGGTGGCAGGTTTCCGAGCCTCAACCAACACTTGAGCGACCTGATCAGACACCCCAAACCTGATCTTAGCTAGGTCCTAAGGAGCCAGGCATGCAGGTGAAGAGAACGCAGGTTTGGATGTAACAGGGACCCCCCCCCATCCTGTGACAGGAGTTGAGATGAGAGAGGGAGATGCATCGGTGACTCTACTGCTAAATGCTGTAGTAAGGGAAACCAAATTTGATGAGACCATAGCGGCGCGATCAGAATAAGAGTGGAAGGTTCCGACTGAGCTTTGAGGAGGACCTTCTGTAAGAGCGGAAGGGGGGGACGCATATAGGAATTTCCCCATTCCAGCAGAGGGACAACATGTCTTGCCAAAAAGCTCCAGGCTCTGGACACAGCGAGCAAAAATTGGACAATTTTGTGTTGGATCGTGATGCGATAAGGTCGACTTCTGGCATCCCCCATAGACAGAAGATGGGATCTGCGACCACTTGGAGGAATTCCCACTCGTGGGATTGCGATCTCGTCCTGCTGAGCGTGTCAGTAAGCACATTTTGGTCCCCGGGGACATGCACCGCGATCAGGACCAGGTGATGCTCGAGGGCCCACTCCCACACGCGCATTGCCTCCCTGCAGAGGGGATAGGAGTGCGTGACACCCTGCTTGTTGATGTAGAACATCACAAAAGTGTTGTCCATCTGCACCAAGAGATGGCCCAGTACTATGACTGAGACCAGGGCTTGGAGGGTGTAAAGGACTGCTCTCAGCTTCAGGACGTTGATGTGCAGATGTACCTCCACTAGGGACCAAGAACCTGGAGTACGATGTGTCCCCAGATGAGCTCCCCACCCCACGGACGAGTTGTCCGTGGTTAGAATCTGGGACGGTGTCCGCACCTGAAAGGGGATGCCCACCAGCAAGTTCTTGGATGACATCCACCAGCGCAGCTCCTGGCGGACTGGCTCTGATATCTTGATCGAAGTGTCCAGACTGTCCCCAGGCTGATCCCACTGGACCCGTAGGGACCAATGTATGGTTCCCATGCACAGGCGCGCCTGGGGACCGAGACTATGGCAGCAGCCATATGCCCCAATAGCCTGAGAAGCCGCCGAGCCAGCACACTTGAGGCTGAAGAGATCTGGGATGCCAGGACCTGAATGCGACCTGCTCTGTTGGAGGGAAGAAAACCTTCCAGAGTGTGGTATCCAGAAGAGCTCCAATGAACTGGAGAATCTGGGCTGGGATCAAATGAGATTTGTCCCTGCTGAAGGTGATTCCAAGACACAAACAGCGAGATGGAATCCCTGATGGTCTCCGACAGGCGAGACTTGGAAGGAGCCAGGAGAAGCTAATCATCCAGATAAGGGAACACTAAGTGGCTCCGCCTCCGAAGTGCCGAGGCCACAACAGCCAGGCACTTGGTGAAGACTCTGGGGGCTGAGGAGAGACCGAAGGGAAGGACTCGGAACTGATGGTCCTCGTCTTTGAATCTGAACCTGAGGAATCTGCGATGGTTCCTGGTGATAGGAATATGCAGGTAGGCATCCTGCATGTCTAGAGACGCCAGTCAGCCTCCCTCTGAAATGAGAGGAAGGAGATTGGGGAGGAAGACCATCCTGAATCTCTTGTAAGAGATCCACTGGTTGAGAACGCTAAGGTCCAGAATGGGTCTGGGATCTCCCGACTTTTTCGGAACTAAGAAGAAGTGGGAGAAAACCCCTCTCTCTGACTCGTCCGGTGGCACCGGCTCGATGGCCCTTTTGTCCAGAAGGGATAAAATCTCCCGTCTGACTAAAGCTCTGTGATCCCTTGGATAACGAGATGGGGGTGGTGGTCTGTCCGGAGGGATGGAGTCGAACTCTATGGCGTGCCCGAACTCCATGAGATCGAGTACCCACTGGTCAGAGGTCACCTGATCCCACGCGTCCGCGTAGAGGGAAAAGCGGCCTCCGACCAGCTCCCCTGGCTGATCAACCGAGGGAGAAGGGTAGCCTGGATAGTCAGGTGGTGGGAAGGGGTCGGAGGGCAGCAGTGGCTGCTTTGGGTTGCCTAGAGGTGGAGGTTGATGGGCCTCTGGCTCTGCCTCTACGACTGAAGCCGCCTCGCTGTGTATGCTGTGGAAAGCGAGGCTGCTGTGATTGATGTCCCCCCATGGCCACGAAAACGAGGCTTATGAGCTCGCCCCTTTTTCGGGCAGTACATGAACTGCACGGATTGGACGGCTTTACCAGAGTCCAGTGGCCTGGTGACGATGCACTCCGTGTCCTCGCCAAAGAGCACAAAGCCTTTACAGGGAGCATCCAGAATGTTGGTCTGCACATCTGGATCGAACCCAGAGACCCGAAGCTACGCATGGCGGAGGCAAATACCAGTGGCAGCCGCCCTAGAAGAGGTGTCTTGAAGAGTCATTGTCAAAGCGCCCGAACGTGGGTACCCATGTTCGAAGCCAGTCTGCAACAGCTTGGCTAGCTCTGCACGATATTCAAACCTTGTTCCCAAAGGGCATTCTGGAATTGGACCACGTGTGTCAGGAAGTTCAAACTCCTGATACTGCAGGTGGCAGCAGAGTACACATTGCGGCCCACAGAATCCAGCTGCTTTGATTCTCGGTCAGGCAGCTGGGTGCTCAGGTGTTTGGGCCTCTACGAAAGGTTGTGAGCTGCCGAAATCACCACAGAGTTCACCGCGGGTGGTTTGTCCACAAAAGGATGGTCCAAGGTGCCCGTAGAGCCGATGAGCCTTCTTTGACATGGCAGAGGAGGAGTGAGGCCACTTCCAGTTCGACGATGACATCCTGAAAGTTGACAACCATGGGAGGGATGACCACCAGCTCTGGGTCTTTTTGGCGGAGGATTTAGCCAGCTGCAGTCACTCGGGATCCAGAGCCTCAGTGTCCCAGCCCACGTTGGCCTGGATGTGCCTCATTACCTTCATGAAGCTTGGGTCGTCAGGAGAGGATTTAGGAAGGCCCTCAGAGTCCCCAGGTCTGGCTCTATGTAGGAGTCAGGACTTGAAGAGTCAAGAGTCTACATATGAGTTCAGTGTGGAAGAGGGTGAATGGCTACGCCTCTTCCTCTTGTGCCTCCTGCTCGGTGAAGGAGAGGGTGAGCGGGAGGAACTATCAGATCTAGGCCTCCTAGACATCTTAGAACGCTTTCTAGGAGGGGGCTCCTCTTCCGCCCCACTGTCCACCAGTTCAACATTGACAGGGTCAAGAACCGGTACCGGCATGGGAGTGGGCGTGCACGCCGGGAGATCCCTTTTTTTATGGTGTCCCACCAGTGGGAAAACAGCTCCTTTACCTGGGAGAGGTTCAACTTAGGTGAACGAGGAGGAGGAGAGCACCTGAGTCATGCTGGTACCGCCATCCAGGGGTACTGCACTGGATCCGCACCCTATCAACCAGCCGCCAAAGGGGGGGATGTCGGGAAGGCCAGCGCCACTGTTGTCAGGGTCCAGTGACAGCCGAGCTGGCGAACGGGGGGGGGGGGGAAGGAGCATCAGAGCTGACGTCGGGTGGTGCCGGGGTGACCGGCGTAGGGCGGACTACAAATGGTGGTGGAATAACCGCTGTTGGGAGGGGAGCCGGGTGGGCCACCGGCGGACAAGGGTCAGGTGTCCGCTCTTCTTTAGGTGCCGATGGACGTCCTGCCGAGGCATGAGCCTTAGGACGGTCGGCTTTGTCGCCAACGTGCTTTTCGGCTGAGCGCCGAGGCGGGCCGGCGAAATCTCCGATGTTTTGGCAGCAAGGAGGAGGCCCTGCTGCCCAAGACCTGGAGGCCTTGCTTGACTCCCGGAGTCTGCCTTCAAGAAGAGGCCGAGGGAGGAGCCCTTACCTGTGTCCATCGATTTTTCGGTGGGCTGAGAAACCTTCAAAGGTTGGAGGGTAGATCTGGAGGATTTTGAGGCAGAGAAGGGTTTGAGGGCCATGAGGTGCGTTCATGCCCCAATGACCCAGACTCGAGCCCAAAGACCTATGCTGGAGTGAGACCTTCCTCTGTCCTGCTCCCGGTGCTTGTGGCACTTGTGGGTGGGTGGTGGATCAGATTCCCCCGAGAAGGAGGCTCGTTCCATGGTGGCAAATTTGGTCTCAGCGAGGCAGGCCGCGAGCGACTTCTGACGCTGGATTTGCGTCCGCGAATTGAAGGCCTTGCAACGAGAGCAGGCGCCGGTGTCAAGATTGGGCCCCAGACAGTAGGAACACGACGAGTGGCCATCTTTAGCAGGAATCTGTCGCCCACAAGCACACTTATTTAGATGAGAAGTTGACATAGAAGCTCTTGAGAGCGGAAAAAAATATTCTTTAGGTGGAGAAGAAGCGATCGGTACTGAGCCGTAACCGAGCGAACTAACCCTGACCGTGTGGCGGTAAGAACTGGAGCACGTGGGAACTCCTTCCTTATACAGGGTGACATTGAGGGTGGAGCTCACGCTACGGGGGTGTTCCTAATGCTGGCACTTGCTATAGGAGAAAGTTGATGGAACTGCCGACAGGTGGCACCAGTCCTCATTAGAAACTGCTGCAAGAACTTCCTCTCTCAAGTAAGATCAGTAGATCTTTGAGAAGAGCTCTTGCAGTAGGCAACACCATTAGGACTTAGCTGCCAGGACCACGCCGAAAATTTTTAGCCAGCAGTCTATCAACGGGAACCGCCCCTGATGTTGGAACATTGATGTCCGGTGATTGGTATAAGAGGGCGGTCCCCACAACTCCACTCCCAGTCCCCCCGAGTTAAGGTCCAACAGGAGAAAGGAGGATGCCTGGAGCCAAGAAAGGCCAAGATGGAAAGAGCGCAGGGGGGATGGAGGGAGGGAAAAACCTGCCAACTGCATGAGCTCCTCTCGAAGATCTGCTGTTGTGATATGTTCTTACGTAACTGCACTATCGTACTTTGAGGGGGCTCTTGCAGTAGGCAACACTGTTAGGACTGAGTACCAAGCAGTGCCTCAAGCAAGGTAAGAACCCTCAGGAGGAGGAGGAAGATGAAGCACTGCAGCATGCAGAGAGGAAAAGGAGGCCCAAGAGGGCCCTTAGCTCAAACTAGTCCTCTGAAGAAGAGGGCAGCAGCCAGAATGCCCGAAGACAGAACAGGGCAAGCCTCATAGAGCTAAAGGACAGGATAACCAAGAGCATCCTGATCCTGAGAGCTGCAAAAGAGGCAGCCTAGCCTCCTCCGAGGAGATGGCCTTACCCAGTCCCTCCAACGATACAAACAACCAGAGAGGATGGAACCGGAGACAAGGTGATTTCCCCTGAAGTCAGTTGCACATTGGAGCCGAACAAACTCTTCTCGGGGGCAAAGGAACAACCCAAGACCCGAGGATGCCACATGGCTTAGTCCCGAGGGCTGGAAAGCCCTGGAAGGAGTCTGTCCTGAAAGAGGGAAGAGTTAGGACCTCTTACAGGAAGCATCAGGAAAGATCACCTGAGAAGGCATCTCTTGCTTCTGGAGAGAGGAGCTTTTTGACCCTAAGCAAGGTAGTAAACTAGGAAAAGGGAGCACAAAGCTGGAAGGACTTTGTGGATCAGAAAGACAAAGGCCCCCCCAGACCTTGGAGCCCTGAGGGTAAAGGGCTCTTTCCAGCTGAAAGGTCCATCCCCAAGATAAAGGGGCCGTAAAAAAAAGACCTTCCCAAAATGATGCCAGCAGAACCCGACCGCCTGCGTGAGGAAAGGCAAAGGATTGAGAACACCTGGGAAAGAACTCCTTGACAACTGATCGAGGCAAGAGGTGCCCTCTCCCCAAAAGAGGAGAACCTGAAAAGACCTACTTCCGGGAAGTGGGTGTTCTGCGGAAAGGTGACAGATGAAAGTCGGACCTCTTCCCTACAAGGGCTGAAGGGTAAAGACCCAGGTGAGGGTAACAGAGACTGATGCCAGTCTCGCTGTCAATATTTTCTCGTTTTGTCTGGACGGGTCGTCGTCCTCGCGTCCACTGGTCGTTGATTCAGTTACCGATTGATAATGGAGGTCTTAACTTACCAGACTTAACTGAATATCATACAGCTTTGACATTTAAAATTATTTTACAATGGTTAAATCCTGCATATGAGGCGGCTTGGTAGGACGTTGAATTTGGGTTGAATGATTTGTTTGACATGGGAAAAACAGTTTTTGTCCCGCTTACTTCATTCCTTAACCTTAAAGATTTTTCATTCGGAACTAGGGATCACCTCCACTCCTGATCCTGGCGTGCCCCGCTTTATCTCAAATTTTTTACTATGTTAGGCCACTAGCTATGGAGGCAGAATTTTTACCTGCCTGCTTTGATTCAACTTTTCATAGATGGCATAGATGTGGTTTACCTTATTCCTGACACCCAGGAAGTCCTCACTTTTGCTCATTTACAAGGGGCGTACCAACTTACTCAGCGTGACCACTTTCGATTTTTGCAGGTGCACACTTTTTTGATGCACAAAGGACCCCCATGGAATGCATTATCCCACCCTACCCTACCCCATACTTCTTAAACTAATGTTGGATGCAATGCAGGGAGTACAGCCCCCTAATTTAATAGGACTGGTATACAAATCCCTAAAAGATTATTGGTCTGAGTCTACTCATTCCATTCTGTAAGCATGGAATGCTGAACTTGCCTCAAATATTTAATTTGAGAACTGGATTGGGGTGATTCTGCCGTCCATGAAATTCTCACAGGCCCCCTACTGGTTGGAATTTGTCTGGAAGTTACACGTTTGTTTCTTCAATACACAAGATAAACTAGTTAAATATTTACCCCTTTCACGTGGAGGTGGTGTGGGGAAAATTTGCTAATCACTTCATATATTTTGGCAAAGCCCAGTTCTTCAGGTTTTCTGGAAGGATATACAGATCTGCTTAAACGAGTTGGGCCCAGAAGTGTTTTTTTCTCTACTAATGATACTGTTATATGCTGAAGCGGATGGCTCCTTTCCCTTCGCTAACAGTATGTTTTGTCTATATAGCAGCCGCAAAGAAGGCCATAACTCACCTATGGTGTAGATCCCAACCCCTCTGTGTTTGCCCAATGGTAGGGAATAGTAAATTAAATTTATTATATTGAAAGAATAATAGCATATCATTCAGACAGATTCTCCTGTTTTGAATTAAAGTGGAGATCTGGGGTCTTTTATGTCTCCATATGTTTGTTTTATGGTTCTCTTTGGATTATGAATGACTGATTGATTACATATACGTCATGTCATTTGAACCTTATGTATGTATCAGTGGTTAATCTCTGCTGTTTTAAATAAACAGTTTAAAAAAAAAAAAAAAAAAGTGTCCCACTGTTGTCCGCCTGACGCTGAACATAGGAACACTTCCGCTGAACAAGAGCTGGAGCCAAATACTAGGCTGTCCCAAAACACCGGACTGGGGAAAGCCAGAGCACCTGTCAAAACAGATGCAGGGAGAGGCTGCAGAGATAAAATCCCAAGAAGGCACAGGGATGGTTGGGCAGGCTGCCTAGGGTACCAGGCGCCGGGAAGACAGATTGACGAAAGCCGAACCGTAGGGCCCGAGACCCAAAACCGTCCAGTCCCAAGAAAAGAACCCGAACGAGGAGTCCCCTACCTAAGAGAGGCTCCAGTGCACTCATGTACCTGCCAATCCGCCTTCGGATAGCCCAGATCATCAGGGGTAGGAGAGCTCAGCGAGCATCTGAAGCTTCTCCTGTCACAGAGTGGATGGGGAGACCTGGAGAGACCCTGACCTGGGATAGAAGGTTTAACTAAGGCCGAAGCCAAACAACCTCTGGTTCACTAAACCCCGAGGACCCACTCCCAAGGTGAGAAGGGAGTCCTAGTGGGGTCGGACTGAGAAAAGTCCTAGACGTGCCCCTAACAAAAGGTGCTACAGCCAGGGAAAGAGGATGGCCTCTCTACAAAGATGAGGATAAAAAGGACCCCTTGTAGCTCGTTCCTGGAGTGACCGCTTCCTCCTTCACGAGGAGAGGTGGGCCCCAGCCATCTCGGAGCCTAGTCGCGCCACAATAAAAGGGTTGATGAGAGGGGACGATGGGCCTGCGTTGGGCCCCGACACAGCTCCGGTGGAGAACTGCGGGCCCCGGAAAGGCCTGGAGGAACACTGGAGAACTAATGCCCAGCTTGGTCACCCTGGCAAGACCAGAGAGAGCCCCGCCCTGGTCCAACTTCCATTGAAGGAGGTGCCATCCCTCACAGGAAAAGGGAGTTTTGAGGATGGAGGCCCAGACGCCGATAGTAGTGTGTCCCAGCTCAGACCAGAACAAGAGGCCAGAATGGCAGAGCATAAAAAGGGGGCCCGGAAAAGCTTAAGGCCCAATAGCCAGGGCGGAAGGAACACAGAACCCAATCCTCCAGAAACGGAAAGAAAAAACAAGGTGTCAAACCTACTTTACCCAAAGGGAGCCCGGATTATCCACCGACAAGGCAAAATACTGGGTCAATGCCCCTCAACGAGATAGTCCCTGTAAGACAAAACATAGAAACACAGAAGTTGGGGGGGGGGCACTGTAGAATCCGAGCTGAGCGGCAGCAGTTTTTCATAGTTCGTTAAGATGGATATAAAATTACATAAAATCTACCTTTTTGAGGGGCGATACAGATTTAATTTTAGAACAGCTGAAAAGAGGATTCCTTGAAGCCTATAATGGGAAATCCTCAGAAAGACATAGGTGGCGGTACTGGAGGAAAATCTTTGTCTACGTCTCAGTCAACGAGGACTTGCAGTGAGCTTCACTGCAGGACTCCGAGGAAACAATGGCTACAATTGGACTGAAGCTACAGAGAAATGAAAATTACGTACCTACTGTAATTCTTGATCTTCTCTTGTATCTTCACCATTCAGTACTGCTGGGTGTAAAGCTGGAGGCAGGCACCCGCCACAGGAGGGTTTTTTTTTTTTTTTTGGAAAGGAGGAGTCAGCGCCACCCACATGGCTGACGCACTGCATGGAGCATGCAGGTTGGCCGTTAGATGAGCCAGAGAGGAAGAAGTAGGTTCTAGAGAAAGAGAGTGAGGCAAGAGAGCTGAGGGATTACTGCTGGGTGAGTACCAAGCCCCCTGGAAGGGACCTAGCACTTTCCTGAGGGAACAGATCTCTGAGCCTCCTGCAGGGGAGGCGCAGGAGGGGGAGACCTTGTAGCCATACTACACCATAAAGGTCTAAGGCTGTTTAAGACAAGGAGTCCCCCGCGGCTGGGGGATGGGAGGCACCCCTGAAGAACTCTCCTTGCCCTGCAGGAAAACAGACGGGTCTCCTGGAAAGCAGAGGAGATCACCCTACGCTGGGCAATGGGCGACAACCTGGACAGATGAAGCCACGCCATCCCAGCTAGTCTGGACACCACCTCAATGGCGTCGTAAGATGCCCTTGCTTGGTGCCTTGCAAGCTCCAGACCTTGAGCAGAGAGGGCAATGGCCTGTCTAGATTGCTCCGTATCAGGCAAAGATGCTAGAACTTGTGCTAGCATCGACCACAGGAGCCTGTTATAGGCAGTGTGTTGAGCCTAATGACAACTTACTCCATTAACGCACGAGCTGAAGAGAAAACTCTGCATCCCCACCAGTCAAGTTCTGTGGAATCTAGATCCGGGGGTCGGTCGTGCGCCAGGCGCTGAAGCCCGGAATGAGTGTCTAGGGACATCAGGCCTGAAGGCAGGTGAGGTAGGGAACCAAGAGACTCATGGGGAGCACACTACAGTCTCCTGCAGTCCTACAGTCTCCTGCAGTCCGCTGGGGCTGGGGAATGGGTGGCTGGAGACTACCAGGTGCAGATTGACGCTTCCTGGAAAGGAACCTGGCCAGGAGTGCACCACCAGGTGGTGGTCCCTGAATTCACTAAGGAATGAGCACATCTCCCACTCGGTATTGCTTCTCAGCACACGAGAAATGCTAAACTCCTGAACCAGCCTCAAAAGGAACCGCTGATATTCAGTGAAATCAGTGTCGGAGGACAGGTGGATGGAACTTTCCTCTCCCTCGGAAGAGGAGCCTGAATGTTCTAACGACTCCTACAGCGGGGGAGACAGGTGAAAGACTCCTTGGTCCATGGCCCTGACATAGAGGGAAAGGCCACCGTGGTGGTTCTGAACATCTCCCAGGTTAAGGGCCCCATTGGACCCACATGGTCTGGGAGGAGGAGGTGTCTGCAGAGGGATGAGCAGTGAACTAATAGTGCCTGGCCTCTGCCAGGGCTCTGAGACAGAGACTGGTTCTGCCGAACAAAGGGACCCTGGGGCCACACTGGGTTCACGAAGGATGTGTCTGGGATAGCAAACTCTGGAAAGAGCCCTAGGGAGGAATCTCCCTGTGATGTGCCTGCAGTTGCATGTGCTCAGAAGGGCAATCCTCCATGCTGTCAACCAAAGGAAACCTCTGAGACCTTGAGAGAAAGGCAAGGTTCAGCGTGCGACTCTCACACATCTCCCAGGGCAGAGGAAGGGGTAGCAGCCTCGCCCTGGCCCCTCCATCCCTTGGACTCAGAGTCTGTCCTCTTCCTTGACCCCAGCGAAGTTAGGTCCCCCAATCCTGCAGGCCCCCCCCCTCGGGGGAGACCGCAGAAGAGGGGGGTCCCAGTCCACCCCCGAACGGCCTGGGCAGCACCAGGAATGGCAGCTGCTCTGGCCTCCCCAGGTGCAGACACCCCACCCTGAGCTCCCTGGCCATCGTTCCCAGTGGCTCCACGGCCTCCCTCAGCCGAAGGATCTGCCAGAACAACAGGCTCCAGGGACTCTGGGACAGGGACTGCCTGGTACCACATCCCAAGGGGCTCTCCGACTCTGAAGAGTCAGGGTGCCAGTCGGGATTGGTCTGTGAGTCACTCTCCTCCAAAGAGGAAAATACCAGGCAGACCTCCAGTCTAGTGACCCCGGCAAGGCCACTTGCAGCAGCGCCGAAGGTCAGCCACTGCCAAGCCCAGCAGCACTGGGCCGCGACACTGGGGGGAGCCTGCACCTCCTTGGAGGTAACTGCCGGGGCGGCTCCAGCAAGGCTAGAACTGGAGGAGGCAGCTGGCCTGGTGGCGCTGAGGGTTGAGGCGCTGGATGCCACATCTCGCACCACGCCGGCAACCCAGGTTCAGGAGCAGACTCGGGTCGCTGGTGGGTCAGCCGGGGGGAGATGGGCTTGAGCATCCCATAACAGCTCACCTTCTCCGGGGAAGGAACAGGCCGATGCTCACACACTTACCTGACTCGGAGCGGTGGCTCGGAGTACTGCAAGCCCCACTAGAAGGGGATGGGCGGCCGCTATACAGCGTGGACATCGGCACCTTGCGCCATGATGTCAGGGGAGTCGCATGCTGTACAGGGAGGGTAAAAACACAGGAAAATAGCCTGCCACTGCCGGGGAGATGGGGAACTGAGATGTGCCCACGATTTGCCTGCGCCCGCCCAATGGACCAAAGACCGACAAAATGCAAGTTATGGGGCGTCCACGCCCCGTCCCCGCCCAGGGGGTAAAACCGCGGCTCCATGGGGCGCGGGGGTCCATCTCAGGTAGGGTTGCAGGCAGTGGGATGTCTAATGTCTCCCTCTGATGGGTCAGGGGTGGCAGGCTGGGGAATAGGAGGTAAAAAAAAGTAATTTAAAAAAAATAAGGAATTGGAAGAGGCCTCCTCTTCGCTGGGATGTACAGATCCAGGAGGGAACCCAGAGGAAGGGTCAAGAGTCCTGGCCTTGGAGACCCGCGAGATCCGCTGCCCTCCAAAAGTTGGCGGGGCCCTGCCAACTTTAAACGTGCAAATCTCGAGAACACGGCGATCCATAGAGAAGCAGACATTGCATTGATCCATATCAAGATTGGGTCCCACGATCACAAGCAAACATCATGCCAGTCCAAACAGAAAATGCTGGCCACAGGGCACCGATGCATGGGGCATGGCCCGCCTAGATTTTCTTTTTGCCCCAGAACCTGACATGATGAGAAATTAAAACACAAACTGAGCAAAAAGGTCCCGTACTGGCTCGATAAAAGTAAAAAGAACAGTCTTACTGGACTTCCAACGGTGGCGAAGAACGGTGTCAAAAAATGAAGGCCTAGTGGCGTACTTGAAATTGTTTGGAACTCACACAGCAGGTGTGACCTCGATAGCGGGAGAAACAGAACTGGGATGGAGGAGGAGTCTACTGCGCCTAACGGCCAACTCGCGTGCTTCATGCAGTGCATCAGCCACGCGGGCAGGGCCACCGCCTCCTTCCAAAAAATAAATAAACCCTCCCGTGGCGGGTTCGCGCCTCCGGCCTTAAACCCAGCAGTAATGAATGGTGAAGACTGACAAAGGAAGATTAATTTCTTAAATCTCACACCTAAATACCAAAATGGACACTTTTGAGACAAGAATGACTGTGGTTACAGTGGAGGTAATGGAGCTAAAGACTGTAATGTGCGATGTTAAAAAGCAGTCAGAATCTTCTATGACAACCACATTAATGGTAAAGGAAAATGCTCATCTACGAGCACGGCTTGAAACCATGGAAAACCAGGTCCACTCCTTCCATCTGAGAATCCTTGGCCTACCTGAGGGGATTGAATGGGATCATCCCCCTCATATTTTTGCAAGACTGACTCAGGGAAAAGATAGTATCCAAGGGCCAAAAGAAAAAATTACTCACCTTAGTAATTATGTTTCTTCTAGTGGAGTCTTGCTGTATTCTGACAATTGCAGTTAGCCCCAGCCTTTAAACTGCCCCAGAGAACAAAGGGCTAACTTTTCTATGCATGGCATAGAATGTTCATCTCGAGCTCGGTTAAAGCCTCTGCCTGTTGTTATTCGAACTGCAATCGTCAGATCTTTACGAGCAAAACTCACTAGGTGTTCTGGGTGGAAACTGTAAAATTTTTAACTAGCCAACTGGCAGAAAAAAAATATTTTGGTTCCTCAAAGGAAGACTCAAGTCAGGAAACCCAAAAACAAAAACCAATCAAATGAAATAACATTCCACCCAAAGAAAAAAAGAGTGTGTAAAAGGGGGCACCTGTAGGGTGCCAAAACTGTGCCTGCCCACCCACATCCCAAAAATCTAGGTTCTGAGAGGGGAGGCGAGGGGCATGGAGGTCAGAATACAGCAAGACTCCACTAGAAGAAACATAATTACTAAGGTGAGTAATTTTTTCTTCAAACAACATGATGTCTTGCTGTATTCTGACAATTGCAGACTACCAAGCAGTACCTCCATGGAGGAGGGACAGAACCTACTTTGGGAATAGGCTCTGAAGTCCTGCTGTGTCAAACAGAGCATCACTACTAGCCTGGATATCCAGAGAGTAATGCTTGGTAAAAGTATGGACTGTTTTCCAGGTGGCTGCTTGACAAATTTCTAAAAGAGGGATATCCCTGGCAGCAGCCAGGGAAGCAGCTGTGCCTCTTGTGGAATGAGCCCTCAGGCCTGAGGGTGGAGTTTTACCCAGTTTTTCATAGCAGAATTGTATACAAGAAACAATCCACCTGGCAATAGATCTCTTGGTGGCAGGTTTGCCCTTCCCAGCTTCTCCATAAGTGAGGAACAACTAGAGGGAGTCAAACCTGTGACCCTTGGGTCTATGTAGTAGCTAAGGGCTCTTTTAACATCCAAATTGTGTAGCCTCCTCTCTCCCAAGGAAGAATGATCAGTGAAGAAAACGGAGAGATATAGACTGATTCAGGTGGAAACCTGAGACCACTTTAGGCAAGAACGTTCTGTTAGTTCTAAGGACCACTTTATCTCTGTGAAAGAGATGAAATCAGATTCCACTAACAGGGCTTGCAATTCACTGATACGCAGCAGAAGTAATGGCTACCAAAACACAGTTTTCCAAGTCAAGTACTTAAGATCTGCTGAGGACAAAGGCTCAAAAGGGACATGTGTGCTGACTTCCAGGTAGCAGCCCTGCAGATTTCCTGATAGGAGGTCCCTGGAAGTGCCATCAAGCAGTATGTCTGGTAGAATGAGCTCATCCTCTGGAGGCTCCATGCCCGCAACTTATAGCAGAGATCTATGCAGAGGTGACCCACCTGCTTATCGTCCGCTGGCTGCAGGTCTGCCAGAGCGGCTTCAGCGAGGTGCAACAGCTAACCTTCTCGATCAGCCGGCGCTTTGTAATAGGCGAGCCTCTAGGTCCAGAGTATGGAGTCTATTCGCCTCCGAGGTGATTAGTAGAACACCGTGAGTCAACACCGGTTAAGGTGAACTCCGCACCACCTTCGGAAGGAATTTCGGTGGGCGCAGGACAACCTTGTCCCTGTGGAAGACCTGGTAAGGAGATCATGGAGCGCTTGGAGCCCATTCTTCTGGCTGACGGATACTACCAAGTGGCGGTCTCCACACAGGTGAGAGCACCCTGCATAGGTTCAATGGCTTGCCCATGAGCTTTGCCAGTACAGCAGTAGATCCCACGGAGGGAGGGGCTCCATCAGAGGTAAATGTGATCATGGCCTTTGAAAAAGCGCCAGACCATCTCTCCCCGCGCCACGGACTGCTCTCGGCCCGCGCCTGCAGAGATGGCTGCCAGGCACCCTTAGGTCGCCGGACGAAGCCCTTGATTGAAAGGACCATAATAGTCCAAGATGCTTGCTGGCGATCAGAGGAAGGGTCCAAGCTGTTCTTGGCCACCAATGGAAAACCTTCCATTTGAAGGCATAGCATTTTCTGTCGACTTACGACGCCTCAACTACATTGAGGACCTCGTCGAAAGACCCAAGGCCTGGAACCCCGGCCAGGAACCAGGGTCAGGGTAGGGATTGAAGGTCCGGATGAAATACCCCCTGATTGGTTCGAGGAGCAGGTCCGGGCGAGTTGGAAGCCGCTGAGTCCTGGAGCTGGAGACTGAGGAGATTCCAGGCTAGAACTGGCAGGCCAGTCTGGGGCTACTGAATCACCTGTGCCTGTCCTCCTCGCTTGAGAAGCACCTTTGTGATCAAGGGAAATGGGAAAGGCAGAAGAGGCCTGGGTCCATTGCCCGGGGAAGGCATCCCCTGCAGCGAGCCCCTGCTGAGGGCAGGCTGGAATGGCTCGCTTGCCTCCCTGGAGGCAAACAGTCCACCTGAGGTGTGCCCCAATGGGAGAACAGATGCTGTACTACTCCGCAGGAGAGACCCACTGTGGATGCAGCCTATCCGGCTTAGGGCATTTGCCAGGGTGTTGGAGGCTCCTGCCATGAATGGCTAGGATCCGCCCAGGCTGCGCATTAGTGACAATGCGGCTTGCTTGCATAGAAGCATGGAGCGTCTCGCCTGGCGTTTAGATAGTACATGGTCGTGGTGTTGTCCGCTTGGACTGGACCACTTGACCCCGAGGAACGGGCAAAGGCGGTGAGAGTCAGGCGGACCGCCGAGCTCCAGCAGGTTGATGTGGTATCGTCCGGGGGACCAGAGGCCGGGCCCGTGTCCCCAGATGGGCACCTAACCATCAGAGAGGTATCGGTCGATAGAGAGACCGCTGGCGGGCGGACGAATGGATGCCTCCCAAATGACCTGGAATGATCCACCACTGAGAGCTGCCCACATCTCCTGGTCACCGGCGGGTCCAAAGGATCGCAGCTGCCAGGACCACTGACTGGCCAGTCCTCATTGAAGGAATGATGTTCCAGCGGCCCAACGACCACGCTGGTGCAGGCTGCCATGAGACCCAGGAGGCGAGGAAGTCCCGGCAGGGCGAACCAGAAATGATTGGGCAAAGTGAGGAAAGAATCTCGGCCCCAACTGGCTGAGCCGCCTCTGGCTCGAAGAGAGTCGAGCTGCGCCTGGGAACAGAATCACCTGCTTCGCCGAGTTCACTTGCCTCTCTGATAAGGAGGCCCAGTTGAGAGCAGACCGAGGGCCAGATCCTGGACCACTCCGCCTCTTTCCTGGAGGGGCTGCTACTGCCAGTCGCCCAGGTAAAGGTACACCGACCTCGGCGCTGTAGGAATGCTGTCACCACTGCCATGCACGTAGTGAAGACCCTGGGAGCGGAGACGTTTAAGGGCATGGCCTTTAACTCCAGGGATCCTTCCGCTTTGGAAGCGAAGGGAATCTCTGTGAGACGGATTTGATAGGACGGAAAATGCATCCCAAGTCCAGAGCAGAACTACCGCTGCTCAAGGATGGTGTATTCGAGCCAGAGTGATCATCTTGAAGGTTCGAGACCTTGGAATTTGTTTAGTCGTAGGTCAGAATGGGGGCCAGCCCCCGTCTGGTTCGGACCCAGGAAGTACCTGGACACAACCCTGGGCTGAGGGGGTCCACACCATTCTGATCACCTCCTTCGAGGAGTGACATGGCGCGCGCTCGATGCGCCGACAGTGAGGCTATGATTTGAGGCCCCCTAGAGCGACGGCTCTGAAGCGTGGTGGGGCCTGCTTGAAATCCAGAGGCAGGCCTTTTCCTACCACTTAGTACTCACCTGTCCGTGGTGCCAGCGACCAGGCGGAAAGGAAGGGAAACAGAGCTGCCTCTCAGCTGGGGGGGTCTGGGGCACGGGATGGGGCGACACCCCTCAGCCCGTCACTGGGCAGGCTTGGGAGGAGGGACTGCCGAGGGACTCCTGGCCTTTCCTCCTGCCTCCTGTTAGAGTAGCCGCGTGTTTGGGTTTGGGATGCCAAGGCCGAGCCTGCCACCTGACGTTGTTGGCCGGGCGCCAAGTACAGAAGGACGAAGGCTGGTGGCTTCCATGGCCTTTGTCCTTCTGAGCGGAAGAGACCAGTCCAAGGCAGCATTGACTCTCGATCCTCTGCAGGACCTTCCACCAGGGTCAAGAGGCCGTCCCTGATCTGACTTGGCTGGGCATCCAAGCAAAGGTGGATATCCTCAGCCAAGCCCGCCGCCGACGATAGCCACCGCGGCCGCACCGACTCCGTTAGGCTAGAGTCCCCAATATCTAAAGCAGTCTGGAGCTGCTCACACTGCCCCGTCCCACCTGCTTGACCGTAGTTGAAGATCCGGAAGATGAGGATGACCTTATCCAGGAGCCCAACAGGTATGAGAAAAATGCCATGAGGATGGTCGAACTGGCCTGACGAAGGCCGAGAGAGAACGCAGCATAGACTTTTTCGCCCGATAATCCAGTTTCTTGATTCCTGTCGAGGTTTGTCCATCCCTGGCGCAGCCGGGCGCTACCGGAAAACGCTGTTTGTAACCAACCCCAGCAGAGGGTGCTCCAAAAAATGGACAGGGAACTGTATGGTCTATTCTCCTGGCCATCCTGGTCGGGCGCAGGACAGGAAGCAGGGCTGCTAAGCTCCAAGGTCGACTCACTATGGCCTCGCCACCGAAAGGCCTGCTGAGAACCTGTCCAGAATCTCCGAGGGATACCTGGGTCTGGTTGGAAACGGGTTCTTGCTTCATCCCAGTGGACTCCGAGATGAGCCGAAGCAGTCCTAGGAAGGATCGACGTACACGCTCATTGAACTGTCCTTCCTGAGGACCCAAGTCTATTCGCTGAGAAAAAGGGAGGATTATCCTCGGACTCAGACGAGTCTCAAGAGCTGCCTTGGCCTGAGCCACCTCTACCTGCCGAGGTCGGTCGGGAGGAGGGTAACAGACAGCCTATGGGTAGACCTCACGATCGAGAATCCTGGTCGGAGCCCCAAATAGTGGCTGTGGAGGCGGAGGTTCCACCGAATCGTGAGCAGTGGTTTTGGCCGAACAACCGCCTGGGTACAGGCCTCGGCAAGTCGAGGGGTTGTGTCGGCCGCCCGTGACAGCCACTTAATGGTTGTATACTGCCAGCCGCTTGACTCTTGGGTCAGAGGAACTGTTGCTATGAGGTCCTCGCCGACGAATTCCACGCTGGAAGCCTCCCCGTCCGAGGAGGAGGACGGACGAGCGGCGACGCCGCTTTACCACGCAGTGCCGAGACTGAGACCGCCTATGACGGCGGGATCGCTGACCGCGGCGAGGTCCGAGACCGAGAGCTCGGCTTTCTAGGTCGGTGCGGAGAAGGTCGGCAGGAACCGGCACTTGTTCCGCCCGGAGGGTTCATCCAGAGTCCGGAACTGAGGCACAGGCAAGCCCATGGATCTCTCAACTCTCGGGAGAGAGAGGAGTCTCGGCTTCTATAGCCATAACCTGTCCAGCGGATCGAGAAAAATCTCGACTTGGCCGACGGGAGTCTCAGGTCAACTGACCTGACGGGACACTGTGGAGACCAGTGGCGGCCGAGCGGCCGACGTGGTCGACGGTCGGCGACTGGGAGAGGGACCTTTCCGCCTCCCAAGAGCGCCGACGAGGGATTTACCTTTTGTCCCTCTTTTTTGGACGCGAAAAGGTCCAGCAGACGTCTGGCCTTCTCCCTTAGTGGAGAGGACAGACAAAGCTCCTTAAAGGTAAGCTGTATAGGAAGAAGAATCCAGAGAGCGGGATAAATGCAGCGGCCGAGGAAGATCGGCCACGCGCCTCCTCTTCGAAGGCGATCACATCTGCTCGAGCTGATCCACTTGAGCTCCCGCCTTACAGGACGACACGCCAACCGGGCCTCCTTAGACTTCACCGGAGGGAAACGCCTCGGGCGGCCCAGATGCAATCGGGCAGCACGGTCTTCGAGGACATAGCGGGGTGCGAAGAGCACAAGTCGTGAACAGTCCCGCGGGTGCGCTCAAGGCCTAAACAGTGAACTGCGTGGGTGTGGATCCGTCCGGAACATCTTCTGCCCATAAGGGCATCTCCGAAAGCTCGGGAGTCGATTTGTCCATCGCAGCAGTGGGATCAGGACTGGAAGTCTTTTAGCAAAACTTTTAAATTGCAGCGGGAAGAAATAGGAACCAGTCTCAAACGAGCGTATGAGGAACCTGAGCTTTAAGCTGTAAGGAAGATCTGGCGTCATGGGGCGGAGCCGGAGTTATACCACCGGGTGGGTGGGAGGAGCCAGCTTGAAGACCTTCCGCAAGATTTTAAAGCGGCAAGGATACCTTGCCAATAAGTGTGGATGAACAACATATCCATGTCCCTAGAATGAGGATTTTTAAAATCTTTGTTGTTTGCTTCCTAAATGACTTATGCAAAGGAATAGACAATCCTCCTAGACTCTGGAATATCCATCATTTCCACATAATCAGGCTCCTCTTGCTCATCCACAGCCTCCTCTAAAGGAAGCTGGAGGGTTTCTGCAACCTTTTGTAAAAAATAAAGAAAGAAGGGGACTCAGACTAGAATAGGAGGAGATTCTAAAGGTCTGTCTGGAGGAAATGTCCGTTCTAATGGAGCACGTCCAGACCCCCCAGCCACACATATATTGATCAAATTCCTCCTCCCTCCTGTGGTTCATAAAATCCTCAACTTCAAAATCCTGAACCACTGGGACTGAAACGAACCAACCTTTTACCAGCTGTTGGTGGTTCTACAGATCCCTCGAGACAGTGACTGGACAATCTGAATGGCTTTAGCTATCTCTGCAGCAGTTGAGACACAATTTTGGACTCCAGACCTACTGATTTCCTTGTCTTTTACTTGGGACTGGTTCCTCTGAACCAGCCTTCCTTTGCTCGAGGAAGTCTCGCGCCCTGGTCAGAGGGCATCCCTCTGGTCCAGTGGGTACTGGACCGGCTGGCCATCCAGGTCAGCGGACTTTGCTTCCTCGTTCCCTGAGCCGGCCCAATCTCTTCTCCAGGGTGGCTGTAGGAATTTTTACACACCTGGCAGTCTGACAGGAGGTGGTCAGCCCCCAGACAATAAACACAAGTGGTGTGTGGGTCAGCCTTGGCAAAGGCGTCCCCACAGACATCACAGTGTTGAAACCCAGTGGGCCCGGTTTTTCTTTTGGGTTTCTCAGACATAATGCCAGCCTAACCAAAACTTGCCCTTTTGATGGCAGTGCCAGGCAAGACACCCTTATCGGTTCCTAACCGTGTCACGGGTATTTGAAAAAAACGTTATAATTCCGTTTTTTTTAGAACCGATAAGAACCGGGAACCGCACTCTAAAACCCACTGTACACTTTTAAAATGCAGAAAAAACAACCCGATCGGTTCAAAACCGAACCGATAATTAATTTTCCACACAGACTTAAATTTTAGTACTTACGGTTACCAGATAGAGCTTTAAAACGAAATGCGGTAAAAATAATAACTTTTGCCGGTTCAAATGAACCGAAAAATACTCGCTTGAACCGAGAATGAACCGAGCTGAAGGAGCTGATCTCCGGAGCGACTGTTCAGTGAAGCGGAGTAAAGAATCTGACAGTTTCATTTGAAACTGCCAGATGAAACTTTGGAACTGGCCATAGCGCTGTAGAAACCAGATCTTCTGGGTTAGCTCCTTCCTCTCGGGGCAGTTCAGCTGCAGTGGCTGCTACTGTTGTTATAATGTAGCAAGACTTCATGGTGTTTAAAGGGTATTTATTATAATGTTATTTAGCACTGTTGAGCTTTTTCAACAGAATGGGCAAGATAAAACTCTTCCCAGTGTGGAGAGTAAGCTAGATCATGCAAATATCCATCAATATTGATGTTTTTCTTGGATCTCCTCATGAGGAATTTTGCAGGGCTTGTTGTTATGCTGGTGGGTCTTACCCCTGCGATGGGGCAGTGATCACTTATATCGGAGAGAAGCACTCCAGCATGTGTGAATAGATGTGGTTTATTCACTAGCATGATATCAAGTAGTGTGTTGTTATTACTATTCCTTGCATTAATTCTTGTTGGTTCTTTAATTAGCTGTGTGAACCCATATGTATCACAGAATGATACCAGAGGTGCAGCTTCCTGGGTAAGCTAGTTGAAATTCAGGTCACCTAGAATAATGACTTCTTCAGTGCTGGGTTTGAGCAGGTTCCCCAGATGGGGGTCTGTAGCAACCAACTAGCTGAAAAGCTGCTGTATTGGGGAGAGAGACTTTTAGGGATAGGCATTTAAACTCCTTGGGCATAGATGTTGCAGCAATACAGGATACAGCTATACCGGATTTTGCATATATGGCTGCTCCACCTCCCCTTGTTTGGCGATCAGCTCTGAATAGCTGGTAGTTAGGTAGGTTAACATCCCTATCTGCTGTGGTGGGTTTGAGCCATGTCTCAGATACCACAAGAAAGTCTGGCAAGGTATGGGCAACCCAGGCTTGTATCAGTGTGTGTTTTTTCAGCAGACTGCATACATTAATATGCAGGAAACTGAGGCCTTTAATTGAGGTTAGGGTCTGATGGAGAGGTGATACATTCAGGGGTCCAGGGTTGATTTCCACGTTACCAATACAGAGTAATAGAAAGAGCAGGAGTTTCGTGAGGGCTGCCAGTGATAGGGAGAGGGGCTGTCTTTGGTCCTCCTTCTTTATTCTGTTGCCACTCTTTTGGGGTGCTCCTGTGGGTTTAAGAGATGTGTCGAGACACCAAGTAGCAGTTTGGTGGTTAGGCTTAGGGGGGATCTGTATATCCAGCAGTGGAGCCTTGGTTGAAATACATGTGTGGTGGTATGTGTCTCTTTATGGTGATCACACCACTGTAGTCGATGCAGCAATGGTAGAGCATATGTGAGGGTTTGAGCATCAGCCAAAGGGGATGGTTCAGAGAGACTGGGCGGATGGATCACCCTAGTTTGTGTGACAGGGACATCTTCTTTGTGGAACCCCATGGCTGACAGTGAAAGGAGTATCAGAAGTAAACTCCCCATTATGAGAGAGATATTGGTAGTTGGCTATCAGGGAGTAGTGAAGTTGCTGATTGGTTGGATCAGCAAGCCTAAATGCAGCCTGCCACACAGTGAATCAAACAAATGAGCCCACTTATAGCTACCAAAACAGGTTTCAAAATTCCAACAGCCCCAAACAATACCCTGCTAGCCCCTTAGTAGTAAGAAAGAAAATAAATAACCTTCTACCAAGTAGAATCCACAAGAAACAATGTAAAACAACAATAAGCTATTGTACTGTAGATCTGATTCTGTCCCCCTTCTAGTTCCTTCTGAGAAGCCAAAGCACTGAGTTCCAAACTGTGATTTCCCTTGTGCTGCTTTCAAAATTAGACAGTTCCAAACTTTGTGACTTCCCTTGTGCTGCTTTCAAAATCAAACAGTTCCAAACTCTGTGACTTCCCTTGTGCTGCTTTCAAAATCAGACAGTTCCAAACTCTGTGACTTCCCTTGTGCTGCTTTCAAAATCAGACAGTTCCAAACTCTGTGATTTCCCTTGTACTGCTTTCAAAATCAGACAGTTCCAAACTCTGTGACTTCCCATATAATCCAGAACCGTAGGCAAGTCAGCAGAGTCTGGAGAAATATTCTTCTTAGAACACCAAATGCTGAATCTTTTCCATTTGGAGTTCTAAGTCTTTCTGGTGGAAGGCTTTTGAGAAGCCTTAAGGATATCCAGAACCCCTTGGGAAAGATGCAGATCTGCAAACTCTTAACTCTTCAAGAGCCAAGCCTTGAGAGTGAGAGACTGAAGATTGGGGTACCAAATCCTCCCTTGAGAGGATGTTAACAGGTTGTAATTCCTGGGAAGAGACAGGGGAAGATGGACTGCTAGGGACAGCAACAAGGGATACCATGGCTGCCTGGCCCAGTCTGGAGCAATCAGAATCACTTTGCATGGCTGTGACCTTATCCTAACTAGCATTTTGAACAGGAGAGGGAAGGGGAGAAAAGCATACAGAAATTTCTCTTCCCAGTTCAGAATCAGAGCATCAAGGGGGACTGAGCCCAAGACTGGGGGTCTGCAACAAAAAAGAGGAAGTTGGTGATTGACTGGGGCTGCAGAAAGATCCATCTCTGAAGTGCCCCATCTTGAGAAAATCACCTTCAACAACAGAGGATCTAGGGCCCATTCGTGATGGCCCTGTGATATTCTGCTCAGTGCATCTGCTAGAATATTGTCCTTTCCTAGAAGGTGAACTGCTATCAGAGAGGTTTGCAGGGAATAAGCCAGGGACCACAACTTCATTGCTTCTGTGCACAAGGCCGTAGACTGAGTGCCTCCTTGCTTGTTGATGTACCACATGGTGGTGGTGTTGCCTGTTCTAACCTGAACCACCTTGTTCTGTACTGAGTTGGAAAAAAGCTTGCAGTGCCAGAAACACTGCCCTGAGTTCTAAGAGACTGATGTGTAGAAGAGATTCCTGAGGCGACCACAGTCCCTGGATGGTAAGTTCCCCCAAATGAGCTCCCCAGCCCAGCAGGGAAGCATCTGTGGTGAGGACCACTGAATGAGACTAAGTAGCAAATGGAACCCCTTGCCTCAAATTGTCCTGATCCTGCCACCATTGTAGGGCTTGGATCAGGGTTCTAGTCACTGGAATTAGTTTGGTAAGGGAATCCTTTCTTTGGGACCAAAAAGCTCTTAAGTGGAACGAATGTCCCTCATTTGGAATCTTGCGCCTTGGACCACTGCTATAGAAGCTGCCATGTGGCTCAATAGCTGAAGGAAGTGCCTTGCTGGTCAAGACACCTGAAGGCTGAACGAAGAGGCCAGTTCCATGAGAGCCCTTGCCCTGTACAGGGGAAGGAAGGAAGGCTCTTGCTTTTACCGTATCCAGCTCTGCCCCTATTAAGGTAAGGAGCTGCACTGGTTCAAGAACTGACTTTGGTAGGTTGAGAAGAAATCCTAAAGAAGTGAGCACTTGCTGGGTCACTTGCAGGTCTGACTTGACTTGGTCTGGGGACTGGCCCACTATGAGCCAGTCGTCCAAACATGGAAAAATGGAAATCTTTTGTCTTCTTACGAAGGCAACAACTACTGCCAGTCAATTTGTGAAGACACTTGGGGCTGATGTTAGGCCAAAGGGCATTGCTCTGAACTGATAGTGGCCTGAGGGCAACTTGAACCTGAGGTACTTTCTGTGGGAGCACCTGATGGGAATGTGAAAGTAGGCATCTTTGAGGTCCAGGGAGGCTACCCATTCCCCTGGCCTTAGAGAGGGGAAGTATAATTCCCAGAGTTATCATCTTGAACTTTGGCTTTAAAAGATGTTTGTTCAGGTATCTTAGGTCCAGGATGGGTCGCCACTCTCCTGTCTTTTGGGGGTTAGGAGGTACCTGAGTACAATCCTTTTGCTCAGTGTAGGTTGGGCACTCTCTCTCATCTTCGAAGTTAGAGAAGAAACCTGCCTCTAGGGCAAGGGTTTCTAAGAGATTTGCAGGTGGAAAAGATCTGGCTCTCATCTTGGGAAATTTTTTGAAGCTGAGAACCAGTCCCAGGCTTACTACTTCCAGGACCCACTTGTCAGATGTAACAAACATCCAGTCCTGGACAAAGTAAGCCAGCCTGCCCCCTACTGGGATAGGAGAATCGACCCAGGCAGACCCATCAGGGTGTCTGCTTGGCAGGGGCTTTAGGCTGAGGGGTGGATGAAGGCCTGCTCATCCCCCTTCTGCCTCTCCCTCTGAAGAACCCCTCTGTTAAAAGGAAGAAGAAGAGGCCTGTGCTTGGTAAAAAGGCCTTTGGAAAGGCCTGCCCCTGCCCCTGGACTGCTGCCTTTGAGGAGTTGCTTGCCTTTCCTTGGCCTGAGCATTCCTGTAAGTGGTCCTGTATTCATCCATTTTCTTCATGTAATTCTCTGTTTGCTCCCCAAACAGAGAATTACCCACTACAGGAAAATCCATGGCCTTAGCCTGGGTATCCTGTGAGATGCCAGTACATCTGAGCCAAGCCATTCTCTGAAGAGCCACAGAAGTAGCCATGACTCTTGATGATGCATCACTGGAGTCTACAGCAGCACAAAACTGAACTTTCAATGCCTCAATCCCATCTGCAGCCACCTCCTCCAGCTCCTTGGCAAGCTGGGGGGAAGCCTGTTTAGCCAGTGCCAGTACAGTGTCCCAGCTGGACTTCTGGTACCTGGCTGCATAGGCCATATAATTCGCCTGCCTGAGTCCCAAGGATGATGCCATGTACTGCTTCTTTGCCATAGCATCAATCTTCCTGGAGTCCTTGTCTGGGGGGTGTGATGCCAAGGGAATGCTTGCCTTATCACAGGCAGCAGCCTGTACAACCCCAACATGGCTGCATAGCTGATAAAGGAACTCCGTATCTGAGCCTGAAAGAGTATACCTCTTGTCCATTCTTCTGTCCACAGGAGGTATGGAATTGGGAGACTTGAGAATTTTTTGTGTCTATTTCCAAAAAGATTTGTGGAGGGAAATAGACAGTCTCCTGGACTCTGGGATGTCCATCATCTCTACATAGTCAGGCTCTTCCTGATCCTCCACTGCCTCCTCCACAGGAAGCTGGAGGGTATCAGCCACCTTTCTGTAAAACATGAAGTGTGAAGGGGACTCAGAAAGCATAGGAGGAGAAACACCTGAAGGTCTGTCTGGGGAGATGTCCGGGTCAATAGGCACATCCAGACTTTCACCATCACCATAATCATCTTCCAACTCTCCTTCCTCCTCAAACTCCGGTTCATAAAATTCTTTCAGGGTATAATCCGGAACCGGGGGAACCGACCGAACTGAGCCCCTGCCAAAAGGTGCTGGATCAGTCGGAACCAATCAAAGCGATTCCACAATACGAATCGCTTTGGCTAGTTCATCGGCGGTCAGAGTATGAGATTCTGGATCCGAACCGGTCGACTTGTCTTTTCTTTTTCTTTTTGTCAGAACTGATTCCTTGGAATCAGCTCTCCTTTTGCCCGAAGAAGTATCGCCCTGGTCAGAGGGCACTCCTTCTGGTTCGGTTGGAACCGAACCGGGCTGGCCATCCGGGTCAGCGGACTTCTCACCCTCCCTTTCCCTCAGTCTACCTAATCTTTTTTCCATGGTAGATTTGGGAAAATGTTTGCAAATTTGGCAGTCTGAATCGAGGTGGTCACACCCCAGACAATAAACACAGGTGGTGTGGGGATCGGCCTTAGCAAAGACCTCGCCACACACGCTGCAGTGTTGAAACCCAGTGGGCCAGGTTTTTTTCTTGGGTTTCTCAGACATGGCCGATCTATCCAAACTTACCCTTTTTTCAGCAACCACCAGGCAAGGCTCCCCTATCGGTTCCTGACCGTGTCACAGGTCTTGGAAAAAAACATACTAAAACCCGTTCTTTTTTAGAACCAATACGGACCGGTAACCACATACTAAAGTACAAATTTTACCTGTAAAATGATCGGTTCAGCCAAACCGATCCACACTTTTACAAGTTCCACACAGAAAACAGAACAAAACCTATCTAGTAATCATGGTACCACAGACAGAGACTTGAACCGATTATGCGGAAACAACAATTTCGGTAGAAAAACTGACCGAAAATCGACACTTCAACCGACTTTGAACCGAGCAGCAGGAGAAATCTCCGGAGCGACTGTTCAGTGAGGCGGAGTAAAGAATCTGACGGTTGCAGTTCGAATAACAGCAGGCAGAGGCTTCAACTGAGCTCAAGATGAACATTCTATGCCATGCATAGAAAAGTTAACCTTTTGTTCTCCGGGGCAGTTTAAAGGCTGGGGCTAACTGCAATTGTCAGAATACAGCAAGACTTCATGTTGTTTGAATATTTGCTTTGGGCTGCAGAAATCTTACTGAATTACTCCAAGGGGATATAGGGAGGACTCAGACATTCCCCGAACTCTGTTGCATGTCACCGATCATATTGGTACCACAGACAAGATGTTAAGCCTGACCAGACGTGTGGGTACCTTCACACAAGATGATCGCTCAGTGTACCTATTTCCGGATATCAGCTACTCAACACAAATGAGACAAAAGAAATTTGACAGCATCCGAAAGTTACTGAGGGAAACTAATATTGTCCATGCTATGATCTACCCAACCAGATTTAGAATCGTACACGAGGGAAAAGTCTGTGTTTTCTCAGACCCTGGAGAAGCGGGTAAATGGGTTACTCACATTTTGTGACCAGCCAGAGGAATCAATGTCAGGATCGGGGTCCCAAAGAACTGGAACTCGAGGACTCTGAGGAGGGCTGAATACTCTAAGTATTGCCTCACAGCCTTACTAGATTACAAGCTGGCTAAGTGGGAGGCTGCAACGGGTGGTGGTGAGATGGGAGCTCTCGACTCCAAGGCCGGTGACAAGTGGGGTGCCACAGGGCTCTGTGTTCGGGCTAGTATTATTTGGGCTCTTCACATCAGACATTGTACATGGGGTGATGAGCAAGGTAAGTCTGTTCGTTGATGACACCAAAATTGGAGCAGTGTTGGATGGAGGGGAGGGACGGAAGCAGCTGCAGGAGGACCTAAGCAATCTAGAGGAGTGGTCAGAGAGGTGGCAGCTGGGGTTCAATGCAAAGAAGTGTAAGGTTATGCACTTTGGGGGCAAAGAACCCAAGGAGAGAATACTGGCTGGGGGGGGGGGGGTTAAGCTGGGGATCACTGAGGAGGAGAAGGACCTAGGGGTAGTGATAACAGGAACCATGAACAACACTGCCCAGTGCAGGAGAGCAGCTGCAAAAGTGAACAAAATGCTGGGGTGCACAGTGAGGGTGGTTTCATCCAGGAGAAGAGGGTGATCTTGACCCTCTACAAGTCACTGATAAGGCCACACTTAGAGTACTGGGTGCAGTTTTGGAGGCCATACCTAAAGCGTGATATCAGGCTACCGGAGGGGGTGCAGAGGAGGGCAACAAAGATAATATGTGGAAAGGAGGGGAGAGACTATGAGAGCAGGCTGGGAGACCTGAATATGTACACCCTGGAGGATAGAAGGGACAGGATAAAGACATTCAGGTATCTGAGGGGAATCAATAAGGATGGGGCAGATATGGTCTTTAAGCTAAGGAGGAGGAGGAACACCAGGGGGCATGGGCTAAGAACAGAGGGGGAAATATTTAGGAGGGAAATGAGGAGACACTATTTCACAGACAGGGTGGTAGCAAAATGGAATGCACTACCAAAATGAGTGGTATCTTGTAAATCTGTGAACAGCTTCAGAAGGGCATGGGACAGGGAATGGGGAGAGGGGCAGTGGGATGACAAAGGGAAGGAGGTGGAGCAGCTGAAAACTACGGGTGCTAGCTGCACACTTGAGCAGACTTAGATAGACCGGACGGTCTGTTTCTGCTGGCACATTTGTATGTAAAGGGCACTTTTACAGTCCCCGTTGAAGTTGAAACGTGCTGGGAATTTTGGGAAAAAATTCTTCCTTCTCTTTAGCGTGTTGCTGGGACTGGGATGTTTTAAGACTGGGGACAGTTGTGTTTGGGGTTACCCTGTAAAAAACCTTGTATAAAACATCATACTATGTTTGATTGGGGCTCTCCTATATTTAGCAGTCTTCTCTTTAAATACTTTCATTTATATGAAAATGTGCTGCCTATAATACATATTGAGGACTCTGAATTGTTTCCTTTCTTTTTAGGTGAATAGTGTGATGACATGAGCTCCAAAGCACAGCGTGAATTTTTTGACTTTCTAATGTAGGACTTTAGATTACTGAAATTAGTCACACTGCTCATGGGGTTGTTTTACAGCTTTAATCTGGATTTACTTTAAAAGAAAAATCGTGTTAGTGCTTACCCCCAGATGAGGTATCAATATGTCTGGGATGCATAAATCCCTTAATTGGGGGGGGGGGGGGCCTTTCCATTTTGGTGCGTCAATGTAATATTCAATTGTCCTGGATATGGAAGTCTTACATGTGTAATAACATGAAAATTATACAAATAAAGTTAAAAAAAAAAAGAAAATGGAAATTACGTACCTACTGTAATACTTGATCTTCTTGGACGAAGTCTCCACCACTCATTCACACTGTTAGGAGTACGCCTGATGCACTAGGACCAAGCGGGAGCCAAACTTTTCATGAGGCGTCATGCCGGAGTCACGAGTGGCACCATGGCCAGGCTCGCAGCGGCATAGACCATCTTGGCATCGACCTCCAAATGCCTCAGTACCTTTTTGCCCCGAGGAGGTGCAGCATCAGTAACCTAGAGGACTAACCTAAAAATCGGACATAAGATGGTGCGAATGACCTGTGTAAGAAGGGTCAAAAACAGTCTTCACAGTCCAATCACTGAGGGATTGAAGACCACAAAAAGAGAAGTGAGCTCGGGGGATGGTGGGTGGGCGTGTCAATGAGTGGTGGAGACTTCGTCCAAGAAGATCAAGAATTTAGGTAGGTACGTAATTTCCGTATCTTCCTGGACATAAAGTCTCCACCACTCATTCACACTGATGGGAGAGTACCGAGCTAAATAATTCCCAGAGACGGGCGGCAGGGGGGAGAGAGAGAGAGGAGCTCACGTTTTAGGACAGAAGTCCGTTAAGGATTGTCCTGCCAAATGACTGATGCCGTCTGGCATGGACATCCAAGGCATACTGCTTAACAAAAGTATGCACGGAGCTCCAGGTAGCCGCATTGCAAATACCTGCAATGGGGACATTATGAGTTTCTGCCAGAGATGCCACGACTGCTCTGGTAGAGTTAGCGTACACTCTGCCTTCCAGCTTGACCTGTGCCATGAAATGGCAATGGCGAAGACATGCCATCTGCCATGCTGAAATGCACCTGATAGCAACAGGTTGACCCAGCTGGGTGGTGGTGCTGAAGGAAACAAACAGTTGCTGAGCCTTGCGAATTTCCTTCGTTCTATCTAGATAGAACTGCAAGGCTCTTTTTTTTTTTTTTTTTTATATACTTTCTATTTCTCCCTCCTCTCTGGTGCCCACTCCTTCCATCCGCTCATTTCCACCCCCCTCCACCTTCCTGGGATCTGCCCCTAGAGTGCTTCCTTCCCTTACCTCCTGCACAGCGGGGTCTGTCCCTCTTGGTGGTCTTGGATGGAACCGGAGTGTATTTCATCTAGGGCTGCCGAGAGGTGTCTTTTTCCATTTTTCTCCCCTTAATCCCTACCCCTGGGGCGTCCAGCGCTGGGCGTCGTCCGAAGAAGGCGTCTGGCCTTGGCAAAGACCTCTCATCTTGCTTGACACCCCCTCCCGGCTCCGGCGAACGGGCCGCCTCGTCCCTTCAGTTGTCGGTGCTCCCACCGGCTGCGAGGGGATGCAGAACGCAGATGCATTCTTGGTTCCCACCCGACAGAGGAGAGTATCAGTTGGGATGCTCGATCCTCTCTCCCCTGCAGGCCCGGCCACCCGGTTCATTCCAGACCCGGGTGCGGTGTGGGCGTCCAGCGCCTCAGCCTAGCAGCGCCACCAGGCCGGCGCAAGGCTCTTTTTATGTCTAGCGGATGAATGGTATGTTCTCCTTCATTCTGGAAGTTTGCAAAGTAGGTAGGAAGGACTAAAGGTTGATTCAGATGGAATTCTGAGGCAACCTTAGGCAGGAACTTAGGATGAGTCGAAGAACCACTTTGTCCTTGTGAAACACCTTATTTGGGGGGTCTGTGACCAAGGCGTGCATTTCAGATACCCCACGAGCAGAAGTAATGGCCACCAGGAAGGCCGCTCTCCAAGTGAGGAATTTAACCTCATAAGTAGCTAGAGGCTCGAAGTTATTGCAAGTGAGCATGTCTAGCACAAGGTTAATGTCCCTGGCTGCAACTGGACGTCTAATAGGAGGTCTGGTATGCAGAATCCCCTTAAGAAACCTCCTAACTACAGGCAGCTGAGCCAGCGACATGGAAAGTACTGGCTCACAATATGCCGAAATTGCACAAAGATGAACTTTGACTGTGGAGTATTGTAGACCTGTGTTTGAGAGGTCTAAGAGATACTTCAAGATTATTTGGTGGGCAGGAAAAAGGATTTCAAGAGGATTTTGCACACCAGATAGAGAAACGCTTTAATTTAGCTGTGTAGGTTTTCCTGGAGGCTAGCTTGCATGCAGCCAAAAGAATATCTGAAATCCTACAAGAAACGTTAAACCTATTCACCTCTATCTCCTTGGGGCCAAACGTGGAGGTGAAGGGACCTCAAATTGGGATGGAGTACAGGGCCCTGGGTTAGAAAGTTCATCTGAAGTGGAAGCAGTTTTGGAGAGGTTTCTGATAATCTGCTAATTAGTGGAAACCAGATCTGACAAGGCTAGAACGGGGCAATGAGAATCATTCTGCCCCCCTGTGCCTCCAGTTTGAGCAGTACCCTCTGAATTAGGGGAAGAGGAGGAAATGCGTACAGAAAGCATTTTGTCCACTGCAGCCTGAATGCATCCTGACAAAAAAAAGCCAGGTCCTGGATTTCTGGAGCAGAAGAGAGGCAGTTTTGTGTTGAATGGGGACACAAAAAGGTCCAGGTCCGGAGTTCCCCACTCTTCGAAGGGTGACTGAACAACGGTTAAGTTGACAGACCACTCAAGAGGATCTGCCAGCTCGTTTTGTACTCCTGACAGGTAAACCGCCTGAATCAGAGCCTTGTGCTCCAGGCACCATTCCCACACTCTCATTGCTTCCCTGCATAATGGGTAAGAGTGTGCACAGCCCTGTTTGTTGATGTAATACATCACTGCCTTGTTGTCCGTTTGAAGGAGAATATTCTTGTGACAGAGTATGTCCTTCAAAGCTCAGACTGCATAGAGGATGGCTCTCATTTCCAGGACATTTATGTGAAGTTGAGACTCGTCCCGAGTCCACGTACCCTGGGTGTGGAGATCCCGGCAGTGAGCTTCCCAACCCATCAGGGACGCATCTGTGGTAATGGAGATCTGATGATCCAGAGGGGCGAAGGGATATCCTTCCAGAAGGTTGTCCTCCTGAGACCACCAGGTGAGTGACCACTTCAGAGGTTCCGTCACCTTGATGAGAAAGGACTGAGGGTGAGGGGTTGGAGACCACCGAGTACTGAGCATCCACTGAGAGGTTCTCATGTGGAGACGAGCCAAAGGTACAGTGAACACCGAGGATGCCATAAGACCCAGTATCCATTGCATCAAAAGAGCTCACACTGAGCTGTGTTCTCTGATGAAGCAGGCCATCTGTAAAATATTGCTCCTTCTGTCCTCCGGAAGAAAAGCTTTCGGACAGAAAGTGTCCAGAAGGGTTCCTATGAAAAAGAGCTTCTGGGAGGGCTGCAACTGTGACTCTCCCCCCCGCCCCCCAATTTATTCTCCCCCTTCCCCTCTGGAGTCACCTCTTCAGGAGAGCCAATTGAGCCTGTCCCTACCCCGTCCTACCTCGCCTGGTCAGGATCCTCCATCATGCTATGTTTTACCCCCCGCGCGGGGTCGGGGCACCGCCGATCCTTCAAATCTAGACAGGACCCTGATTCAGCTAGGTAGGCAGCAGCAAATTGGGACCTGGCTCGGCTCTCCATCTACCTGACTCCGAAGGGGTCATTTCCAATTTTCATGGACAGACTTGCATGCCCCAGTGTCAAGGCGAAGGCGCCGACGCTCCCAAAGTCCCACCCTCACATTCCTGTCCGCGAAGCTGGTTGGTCTGTGGCCTACGCCCCCCGACCAATCGCACCCCAGTGACTCCAGCAGCTGTCGTGCCCCCCCCCAGCCTCCGCCAGGGGTCACCACTTGCCGGTGTAAGTGCCCACCCTCTCCCCGGAGAAGACAAGCCGTTGTTGGACGCTCGAGTCTTCTCCTCCCAGCCAACTGTGACTTTTTGAGGTTCAGCAGGACTCCCATGGACGTGAGGAAGTCTGAGGCCATGGCCACGGCCTCCAGAGTCTCTTGCCTGGAGGGGCTTGCTAGAAGCCAGTCATCCAGATATGGGAACACTTGGATTCTGATTTTCCTTAGATGTGCTGCGAGAACTTCACAGCACTTTGTAAAAACTCGAAGTGCCGAGGACAGCACAAAGGGCAGGACTCTGAATTGATAGTGTTGACCCAACGCCACGAACCTTAGGTATTTGTGGTGATTTGGGTGTATGAGAATGTGCTGGTAGGCATCCTGCATGTCCAGAGAGGCTAGCCCCGATGAATCAAAGGCAGCAAGGTACAGAGTGACATCATCTTGAACTTTTCCTCGAGCAGGAATTTGTTTAACTTTCTGAGATCCCGAATAGGGCTCATGCTGCCAGTTTTCTTTAGAACCAGAAAGTAATGGGAGTAGAAACCTGTGTTTCGTTGATCCAGCGGAACTACTTCTGTTGCCCTGTTGTTCAGAAGGCCTTGTACCTCGGAAGCAAGATGGTCTGACTGTGCCGCAAACAGCCGGGGCTCTCATTTGGGAGGATGATGCGGAAGGGTTTCCGACTGATTGAGAGAGTACCCCTCATGGATTATCCTGAGGACCCATTTGTCTGATGTCATAGATTTCCACCGATCATAGAACTGAGTCAGACGTCCTCCCACTGTTGAGGAACAGTCCCCCTCGGGCAGCTGAGATGGGACCTGGGCCAGAAACTCAGAAGGTGGCACTCGGCGCTTTTGGGCCTTGTGCCTTCTGCTGCATTTTCTTTTGCGGTTGAGGGGTTCGATTTCTGTTAAAGCCTCCTCTGCTTTTGCCACAAAAGGACTGACGGTTGTGAAACTGACGCTTGTTCCCACCTCCTCAAGAAGGAGCGGGCGGAGGTCTAGCTGGCTTAATGGCAGCCCTAATTTTCTGTGTGGCCTCTAGTGCTTGTTCCACCTGAGGCCCAAACAGATACATACCATCAAAAGGCAAGGCCATGACTTTCTGTTGGGAGTCATTCGAAAAGCCCCAAGTACACAGCCAAGAGTGGCAACGGGTGCAAATGTCAGCAGCTGTCACCCAGAAAGCAGTATCGAAAGCATCCATTGCAGCTTTGATTTGTTGTTTATTGGACTCGATATCTCTAGTTATGGTCTGTAGTAGCTCTGAGTTAACCTACGACTTGGGCAGAGCTTCTACCGTTGCCTTGAGTGAGTGCCAAAGAACATACTCATGTTAAGAAAAATAGCCCTGGTAGCTGGCAATGCGCATGCCCAGGGTTGAGGCAGCAAAGACTCTCTTACCCAAGGTGTCTATCTTGTGAGATTCTTTGTTTAAGGGACGGGCTGTGGATTCCTGAGGGAGGACAGCCTTATAATTCTCTGCCAGGACCACTATGGCATCAGCAAAGGCTTGTGAACCCAAAATGGGGCGATCCTTGGGAGGAGCATATTTCCTAACTATGGACTTGGCCACAGGGGGAATAAGAGCCGGATTCTTCCACACCATCTGGGAAAGAGTCTCGAAAGAGGGTTGTACCTGAGGGGTTAAATCCATATGGATTTCTGGAGCATGTAGATATTGGAGACACAGGAGCTTCCCAGGATTGATTTCCGTGGTCTGAAGAGAGAGAGCGCAGAACTGAAATTCTTGAGCAGAGACTTAAAGGAAAAAGGTCTTCAACAACAGGCTCTGCAGGAGGATTGATCCCTGCCCCCAGGGCAGAATAGGCATCAACATCATCACCCAGCCAAAGATCTGGATTGGGCTCAAAATCATCACCTGACAGCCCAGGGGGGACTGTATAGATAGGAACAGAATGAAAACCAGGAGGAAGAAGAGAAGGAGAAAGAATAGGAGTCGAAAACCTCTGGAAACTAGGCGGTGCACACATCCTCAGCGCCGTAGAAGGGAACGGTGTTGAGTACAGAGACAGCACAGACACTGAAAACGGTGTCGCGCCTGGCGCCAACAGGGAGTGTGACACCGCACATGGTGCCGACACCGCCCCTGGTGTCTATGGTGAAAACACGCACCGCACAAGGTGCTGACACCAACCCCCGGCGCCGAGGATGGCACAAAGAGGGCATGCGGCGCCGCAGACAGCACCGACACCACCCGCGGTGCTGAAAAGGACCTCAGTGCCAGAGAAGTCAGCACTGCAGCGACGGCACCTTCACAGAAGTCTGAAAACTGCGATTTGAAGGTAAAGGATGAAAAATGGCAGGAGATAAAGGAATTGGTGTGGACCCTTGCACCGCAGCCATGTTAGAGGGAAAGACACCAGAAGGCGCCACGCAACTAGGAAGTCCTAACCGCCCTGCCTGCTGATCCAAAACCAACAGACCCGAGGGCCCTGGCGATGGATTGGCCGGTTCGAGCAGTCGGGACAACCTCTGAGCCAACTACTCCATAAGAGCGGCCCAATGGTGAAACTGCTCATCGGAAGCCCCTCCAATAGGTGGAGAGGAGCTCCGGTGTCAAAGAGGTCAGCTACGAGAAACAGAAACCAGCGACTCAAAGAAGTGGAGACTGGCTCCTGACCCTAACAACCGACCGTCTACGCGCAGACGTACCAGAGAGGCGACATGAGTGATGCTGTTCTTCTTCTGTGCCATGAATGACTATTTATTTTATAAGCTTTCAAGGGGGCCTATCCCTCGAGCACTGGACCGCCCGCTGTCAGACGCCCTTCCAGAGAGGGCAGCGGACCAGACCTGGCCTGGCTGACTGAACAGTTTTCATACAAAGTCTCCCTACTGTCACCTGTCCCACCCATGGTCGACTCCATCAATGGAGGGGCTGAAGACTTCTTTCTTGTACAAGTAAGAAATTATTAAAATATAATCAGTACTTTTGTTGATAAAATACAAAATAATAAAACTGAAAACTGAGCTGCTAGTTTGAAGTTTGCCTCTGGGCGGGTAAGCGTCGTCATCACTGAAGCGCACTCAACAGCGGGAAAAAGGGAACTGAGGTGGTTGGAGGGTCAACGCCGAGATAGTCTATACCACACGAGCCTGGCTCGCGGTGCAGCTCCATCTCGGCACTGGTCCTCATGAAAAAGTTTGGCTCTCGCTTGGTCCTAGCGCCTCCGGCGTACTCCCATTAGTGTGAATGAGTGGTGGAGACTTTATGTCCAGGAAGATCATAGAAGTTGATGGCAGAAAAGGACCAAAAGGCCCATCTAGTCTCCCCATTTTACCAATGGGCAGTCTCTCCATTTTACCAATAAACAATGAAAACAGGAACTGAAAAGAGCAAAAAGGGAAAGAGGGGAAGTTTTGCCACTCCATTCTGTTCCCTCTGGTACCCATACCCTAAAAAAGGGGAGAGTTTTCTTTTTTTTTTTTTTTACCAGGGTTTAAAAGGGACTCTGTGGGCCTTGATGTACGGAGAACGGGACTGAAGAGGCCTGGCATTTACCCTGAGACCCGATGAGCTGAAGACACTGGGGTCGCTGCCCAGGATGGTGGGTTGGAGGAAGGTGCGACCCTGGTCATAGGAACCAGTGTTAAAGGACTGTTCTAGACTCCTGTAGGGAGGACAGCGATGCTTGCATGTCCTCCCTGAACAGCAAAGGGCCCCGGAAAGGGGCATCCATAATGGAAGCTTGGACCTCTCGGGTAAAATATGACAGGTGGAGTCAAGCATGGCACCTAATACAGACAGCAGAAGCCATACAGGGGGCGGCAGCATCCACCATGTCATATGAGGCACGGAGAGCATGAAAGCACACGTCAGAGGCAGAACCTTAGAGATGCTCTAGCTAAGACTGAGCTGAAGTACTCTGACAGGGATTGAATCAGGTCTCTTACCTGCCCTAAAAGAGATTGCTGATGTACCAGCATATACGCGAGGGAGTTTGGGGCCCACAAGGCCAGGATTGAAGAGACGTAGACCCTGCGCTCTAGAGATCCAAGTGCTTAGACTCCCTATCTGGAGGGAAGTCACCCCGACTTCTAGTCTCCCCACACTCTATCTGGATTCCCAATATTACAGAGAGGTCAGCCTTGGGGTGGGAATCAAAATGAGGCCCGCCGTTGGGGACATGATATAGTTGGTCGACCTTCCATGGAACGGCTGGGACTGATGCCGGATGTTGCCAGACTGCAGAAGAGATGACATTGTGTGGTACCACTGGGGGGAGATAACCACTGACTCGACTTCCGGGAGATGCAGATGCTGCACCAAATCGCGTCTTTGAGGGCCCTGCTCCTCAGTACACCACCCCTGGGAAGCCTGGATCGTTTTCATCACAGCCAGGAAAGAGGGGTCTTCCGGAGGGGACTTAGGAGTGTCCCTGATCCACACTTCCCCAGGGGATGAGTAAGGGGAATCGGGGAGTCAAGGGAATCTGAGACCACATGCAACGATCCCTCAGATTCTGAAGCAGAGTGCGGAAGCGGTGACAGGCCAGAGGTTTTGACCATCCCAACACCCAACTGGTGCTCCATTGCAGGAGGGGGAGCTTCTGTGTCAGAAGAAGGGGAGTCCCTCGCCGGGGAGAGGCCCATGCCAGCACCTGCTGGGCAGGGGCCAGGTGTTGAGCATACACCTACCACGCATTATGGAGAGTGCTGTAGTCTGCAGATGTCCGGCAGAGGAGCGTCAGGTAGAAAGAACAACCCAGCACCGGATAATGCATCAGGAGACCATAGACAGGGCCTGACGACAGTCCAGATAGGCCTGCTGTATGCCCAAGAGGCACGGACTGGAGGTCCAGGCCAGAGTCAAGATCTGAGGGGTGACCCAAAATCAGAACAGGCGGGGCTGCTGGTCGGACAACGTCTCCAATGGATCCAAAATATGAGCAGACTCCTGGGGAACCGAGGAGGTGTGTGTAGGCAGAGCAGTCGGGGGTGCCCGATCCAGAGAAAGAGGATCAGCAGGCACTGATGAAGGGCGGCTCGACGGTGGGTCCGTAGAAGGGAAACTGGTGGGGGGCTCTACCGGCACCTGGTGGGAAGGACTCTGAGACGAGACCACCAGCATCGGCTGAGGAGCTGAAGGCGCCCGGGGAAGGAGGGGGGACCCCATGTAAGCAGGCTGTGGCCCTGAAGAAGAGGGTGACAATGGGCGTCGGTCCAATGGACCACTGTCATACCCCAAGCTGGGGTATGGCGAAGATGCTGAGGCCAGGTGGGTGATGTTAACCAAAGAGTCACCATGGCCACCTGGCTCAGGACCTTGGTGGAGAACTGGCCTGAGCAACAGGGGTGGCAGGATGGAGGAGGAATCCCCAGAACCCACAGAAGCACTGCCCACCACAGAGATAATGGTGGGAGGCTTGGCCAGAGGCAGATCGGAGGGCTGGCATGGCCGCTAAGGTCGATCCTCCGTGGGGGAGATCTAGCATCCTGAAATTCAAATGACTGGAAAAGACTCTAGATAGTTTTGTGTATTCAGTTTACTAGCAGTATGTTAATTTAACGATAATGGGAAGGGGTTAGTATGGCGTTGCTATACAAAATGGTGGCTGGTATTTCAGTATGACGTAGTGTTAATTTGAATCGAAATGTCGATTTTAAACGTTCGGGATTTTTCTTCCACCAACTTTTAACATTTCATTCATTTCGAATTGCACTCAGTTAACAAAAATGTTGGCTTGAAAAGGACTTTGATGATCTCTGGCAACAGCATAAAGTGCAGTGAAGGTGGTTTGGTTGGCATTATCAACGGTGTGTGTTGTGTGATTGGGGAGGGTCTGTTTCCCCCTTTAGATCTTTAAGTGATATGTATACTGATAATCCTGTGAGGTGTCACATTTTCTTTGGCCAGCTTGAAAAAAGCAGTTTGAATATGTGGGGAGTGACTATTTTTTCTTTGTTAAGATTTAAAGACAAAATCACAGAAATATGCATTAACCAATTCATGAACATACATCAGAATAATAAGCAAAAAACGATTTAAAAGAAACTTTTTAGACTTCTTGAGTGTGGGGACATGTTTCTATGATTTATGGGCCATTCTTTTTCAAATACATTTTTACAGATGGCTGATTCGTGAAATACAGTCACCACAACTGATAGGGTGTTTATTAGATGAGCTCTAGCTTTTTTTTTTTTTTTAATCTGCCATCTAAAATGCTGCTTTTTCCTAGCAAGGTAACCTGTAGATGTCTGCAGTATGCAGTAGTTGGAGATGTTTGCTATATTGAGGCAGTAGCCATTTCATGGAATTGAGATGGCGATGTCACTCGTGAGATCTATTTGGCACATCTGGCTCCTCGATTTTTCCATTTCTCAAGATCTCATGACATTCTTATTTGCAATTTTTGTTCAGGAAAGGCATACTAAACTGTAATAGCATGTTTCCAGATGTGTCCTGAAGGGTTGGTTACATGGACCTGTTCATGTTTATGATTGGAAACAGGCAGTGCAAGCAACAACACCGTGAAAATTACCATATTCCATCAGTAAGTGCCATGGGATCTTCCACCTGGACGGTGACCAGAGATGAACAGAAGTGACCTAGGTTGCCCTGATTAGAAGGATAATGGCGCATTGGCACCATTCTCCTCCAGGAGGAAAGGTGAGTGCTATCCTCTACAGCAGTGTCATCTGGGTCAGCATGGGTGGCAGTGCAGTGAGGTGCCTGGGAAGATGCTGGCTGATGCCGCACAGCTGCATGCTCTGCGTGCATGCTTTCACCTATACAATGTCTCAAAGGAAGGTGGGTCAAGAACACTGGATGTCCTGGCAGGATGAAGCCCAGTCGGAGAGGGGAGATGCCTGCAAATGCCTTGCAGCAACACACTCCACTTGCATGCTTGTGCCTGTACGTCTCGAGTAGAGGTGGGCTGTGAAATTTAATGACTTGGCAGACTCTTCAGTATCCCCCCACTCAGGAATACAGACCCTGGGGAGAATTAACCTGTCCCACAGTCCAAGCCATATTAAAATTGACCCACTTATTTTAATTTTGTAAAAAGAAATAGTGCTGAATTAAAGCTCTACACTTGGATGTGGGGCTGGGTCCGGTGTGCCCTTGGTGTGCACAGCATTGCGTTTTGCTTGCTGTTTACTGTCGTATACAGTGGACTGTATCATTAATTTTGCTGTTTTGTGCTAGTATTCTGTTACTACAAATTCCAGAATCCCTGCAGCTGACATCAGAGCAGTAGGCAGCAGTGGGAGATTCACTAGTCTGTAGTGCATGTAGAGTTATATATGGAGGCAGTATAGTACAGTGGTTTAAGGCTCTGAGCTGCAAACCTGGAGACCTTGGTTTGAATCCCACAGCCCCACTTGCATACTGTGTGACCCTGAGCAAGTCACTTAACTTCCTTGTGCTCCTAGGTCGCACCTGTAAACAAGTTTTCAGCTTAGTGTCTCTCTCCTGGTTATACAAAAAAAAACCAAAAAAACTGCTTAACCTGGCTCTCCCGCCAGTTAGAATTCCACATGTGACACCAATGACTCTGGTTTGGAAACGGACCCATGAGTTGGAGGGCCGGCTGGCAGGAGAAAGACTCACCGTCCTGGGGAATGCTGTTCTTTTCCCCAGGGGTAGGTGGGAAGAGAGTGTCCAGGGGCACCGCTGCGACCGGCAACAATACATCAGGGGGGCGGGGCGGATGCTGGACATCATTGCTTGTCCCCACCCCGCAGAAATGGGAGTCCCTAGACCACTCCTAGTCCCACGACCAGTGGCGAGACTTCTTTTTGGAGACTCGTTTGGAAGATTTAGACCTCTGGGAAGGGCCCTCCCTAAGGATGAGGAGGGGCTGGCACAAATCTCGAAATGTCCTGGTGAACGAGGCGCCCATGCCCACCAGAACTAGAGCAGGCACCGACAAACCACCCAGCTGCTCAGCCGAGCCCGCTGCCATGGAAACCGCCTTGCAGGTGTCTTTGGATTTAAAGGGGGGGTTGTCCCATTGCTCTGAACAGCCCTGGAGGAGGCAGGCATAGCGGTGCTCCAAAGTGAGGGTTGAAGGGTACAGCACAGACTGGAAGCATGCAGGTTGTGCTGCGTGCCCAGGCAGTAGACACACTCGAGGGCGGGTTGGTGCATGGCATCTTCTGGCAGCAAGTCATGCACAATTTGAAGCCGGGACCAGTTTTCGGTTATCCCAAATCCATAACTAGCAGTCGAAAAGTGAAAGCTTGAATACCAAAAGTAATTGCAAAAGTTAGGGCTTACACCTAAGGACAGAGCTGTGATGGAGGGAACCTGACGCTTCCAGCGGAAAAGAAGACCTGATGTCACAGGGAGGTGCTGAGGAGGATACTACCAGATTAGGTGGGAGAAGCCAGCTTTAAGACTGTCCAGACATTCTTAAAGGGGAATGGATTCTACCAGAAGTGTGGAAAGTACACCACATCCATGTCCCTAGAAAACTATTTTTTGATTTAAATATTTTAGAAGCACACTAATTGTTCTGTGTGCTGATCAACAAGTTAGCGCATTTACTGATTTGGCAGATTAACAGTGTTAATGAGTATTTGAACACTTGATTTGAATTCTTTTATGCCCACATTGACCCAAAATAGGTTGGCCATTCCTCATTAACCTCTGAAGACTAACAATGTGTGCAGTACTTGTCCTACCTACTGTACATAAAGACTACCTCAGTAGTGTTAGGGAAAGTTTCTTACGTAAATAATTCTCTCATAGAGATTCCTCCTTCTTTTAACACGGGGGTTACCAGCTCAGCCAGGTACAGCCAGATATGAGGGATGTCAATGGCCATATCATCTGCCAACTCCAGGGTTTCGGAGAGCCTGCAATAAAAAATGAACAGAAATGCATTGGTTGAAAGAAAGAAAAATCAAATAAGCAGGTATACATCAAAAAATCATAATGTTTGTAAAATCTGACTTGCTGTTCTCATACCGGCGAATTTCAGGGTATGTGAAACTCGTGGTTTATGAGATTGCAGAATGGCTGGGTTGTTGACATCACGGTTCAGAGTTTTTTTTTTTGTAACAACTTTATTCAAGAGATTAAATACATCATTATATATCAAAAGGACAGACATACAAGTTTACAGCATCTCATTGAGGGTCTGTACCATCTTACAGTTATATAAGTTTAGCTATCTAAATATCTAACTTTATGACTGTATCAAACTTGATGAATCGTCCCGGTCTTGAATCACTTTCCTTACCTTAAGTCTAGTACTCAGTTCAACAATAGCCAAACTAATATTTCCAAAAGCTACCAACCATTTATAAATGAAAATTACATACCTACCGTAATTGTTGATCTTTCTGTGTATCTTCACCATTCATCAGTAGTGGGTAAGCGCCGGTGACAGGACCCCGCGAGAGACTTTTTTTCCCTATGGGCAGGGCCAGCGCCGCCCTTGAGACAGACGTTCCACATGGCGCTCGAGGGTTGGCCGTTCGCTGCCATCAACTCCACTCCAGACCCAGTTCTGAAACGCCAGAGAGTGTAAGGAAGGGAGGGTGGGTTGAGGCAAGAGAGCCTAAGAGATAGACAAAAGGAAAGGAATAAAACTAAAAGGAGAAATAAATGACAGAGGAGACCGAAGAAGAGATTAAAATAGGAAATTGGGGAGGGATGGAGGGGACCCAATCACTGGAAGGAGAAGGAGAGAGATAAGGGAGGGTAGCACCCCAGGAGATTCTGCACATTATGATTTTAGAAGACTAAAGTCCAGACCTGGACTATCAAGGTTCAGCTGCAGAAGGCCAAGCCAGAATTTTAAAGCAGTCTAGGTCAAGTAGATCAACCAACAAGGGAGTGCAGGCTGAGTGTGTGTCTCTAAACTCTCCCCCCTCCCTCCCAAAAGGGGGGATTTTAAACAGCCAATAGGCATAGGGGGAAAAATCTGAACTCAAATCTGAGTCCAAAAATTAAACATATTGAGAAAAGGGGGGTGGGGAGAGAAGGGAGCTCCCAAAACTCCAAGACTCCCTAGAAATAAGGGAGAAGAGTAAAAAGGGCCCCCCCATACACCTCCACAAAACCCCCAAGGGATTGATCCCTGTGTGTCTCCACAGTCCCCTCCCGCCTAATCGCAAGGGAGAGGAGAGCGAGGAAAGAGAAGACACACGGGGGGAGGAGGGAGTCCAGACACTGAGGCCCACAGGGGGAAGGAGGGTGGGAATTAGTGATGAATGGTGAAGATGCACAAAAAGATCAATAATTATGGTAGGTACGTAATTTTCATATCATATCTGTGTCAATCTTCACCATTCATCGCTACTGGGTGAGTACAGAGCCCCCCCAAAGGGGGCCCTGAACTACACCAAAGGACCAGGTCCCTTAGCCTCCAGTGGGAGAGACACTGAAGGGGAGAACCCTTACAGGCCTGGGGAGTCCTGCAACTGGTCTGGGTGAGACGGGGATACCCCAGTGGGGGAAGGAGGGCGCCCCGAAAGCTGCCGTCTCACCCTTCGGGAGAAAAGATGGGTTCCCCGGTACGCGGAGTAAATCACCCTACGCCGGGCCAGGGGTGATAACCAGGATAGGCGAGGCCATGCCGTCCACGGAAGGCAGATCGCTGTCCCTACCACTCAGGATGCCACCTCACTGGCATCAAAAGATGCCTTTGCTTGGTGCCTTGCTAGCTCCAGTCCATGCGCAGAGAGGGCAATGGCTTGCCTGGTTTTCTCCGAATCAGGCACTGAGGTTAGGATCTGTCCTAGCCTGGACCACAAGAACCTGTCATAGGCTGCAAAGTGGGCCTGATGTGCTGCAATGGAAAGAGATCCATGTAGAGTAGAACCCTTGTCTCCCTCAGAAATCGAAATCCGCAGAGTCCGAATCTAGGGGGCGGTCACGGTAAGGAGTGCGAGGCCCAGAGGGGGTGTCCAGGGAGGTCAAACCCGAAGACGGATGAGGCAGAGAACCTGGAGACTTGGGGAGAGCGCAATACCGCTGGCGTAGGTCCCTTGGGGCTGGTACGGTGGAAAAGGGACGTAGCCAGAGCCGATGTGACACTTCCTGAAAAGGAACAGGCCAGGAAGCAGCCACCAGGTGAGCCGCACTGTATTCGCCTAAAAAGGCGCACATCACATGCTCGGGATTGCTAATAGGAACTGGGGTAAGGTGGAGCTCATCCAACATTCTCGCAAGGAAGTGCTGATAAGAGGACAGATCAGATGCTGGGGAGATGTGGACCAAAGGTTCCTTTCCCTCCGTAGAGGGAGAAGAGTATGAGGATGAGGGCTCAGGTTCACGGTCCGGCTGCACGGGAGCATGGTGAAACACCTGTTGGTCCAGGGCGTGGAGGTAGGTGGGTAAATGTGCAGTGGAACCTCTGAGCTGTTCCCAGGTGAGGGGCCCCTGAGGACCAGGAATACCTGGGACAGTTGGGGATGGAAACAAAAGCTCAGGGGACAGACTCCTAGCAACAGGAGAATGGTCTCTGTCAGGGCAGGGGGGCCAACAGGAAACCCTTCGCAGGGAAGGGGATCCAAAGGCCGCTGCAGCTGACAGCTGCTCAACCAGATTGGAACGGTCAGAGCTGTGCCCAGCGGAAGAAATCCCCCCGTGAGGTAACCGGGACTGTGAGAGTCCAGGAGAACAGTCCTTGACCTCTGAAGTTAAAGTCCCTCTTGGGGACTCATCCAGGGAAAGGCGAGAGTCTGCGCTACGACTCCTCCCAGAACCTATTTGGGCTCTAGGGAGGGTTGCGCTGCATCACACCCCTACCTCTCAACCCTTCGGAATCAGAGAGGGACCTCATCCTCACAGCCACCAGCCTAAGCAGCTGGCAACTCCGGGCAGTCTCCGAGGAGTCCACCCAGGGAATCGTACCCTCCCCTTCCTGGTGCGCCCCTGGCTGCCCCAAACTTGGGCTGTCAAAACACATCAAGGAAGGGGGTACCCCAACTGGGGGAACAGACTCACCAGTCACCCCAGGTTGCACAGTAGTGGCTGGTCAGACCCCCTGACCCTAAGGTCCACCGGCAACAACTGACCACCAGAGGGAGGCTGAGTGGGTGCTGAGGTGCTGGAAAGAGAGGGGTCCGATGATTTTGAAGAACCTGGGAGCCAGTCTGGATCAGACCCAGAGTCCACCTCCGAAGAGGCAGGCTCCGAAGTCCGATGCCAGACAACTCCCCAAGCCCCTCCAGTTCCTGGACCACGAATCAGAGCATCCACAGACTCGGAGCGAAACACAGCCCCATGCCCGGTGCCGACACCCACCCCGGTGCTGCAAACGGCACCAGAGTCCAAACACGGCACCGCACAATACCCCCCATGGCGCGGAGCCAGAGCTGGCTCGACCATGGCGTAAGCCATCCCGTACCAGCTCCTGCCACGGCACGGGACCACAACTGTAGGCCCAGAAACAGTCAAAACACCACCACGGCACTGCAGCTCCGGCCGCCCACAGACAGCATCACAGGCGGCAGCCGTTGAGAGAGAGGAGGCCCAAACCGCCAAGGCAAGGCTAAAAGAGGCAGGGGCTCCCTCCTCCACGGGCCATATAGGACCAGGAGGGGACCCGGAGGAAGTGCAGAGAATCCTTGCCTTGGTTTGCCAACTGCGCATTCGTCCTCCAAAAGTTGGTGGCGCACGACCGACTTTCCACGTGCACTTCTCAATTACTCGGCGGTCCATCGAGAAGCAAATGTCACAGTTGTCCATATCGTGGTCGGGGCCAAGGCAGGAAAAGCAGCGGTCATGCTGGTCTGTAACAGAATAGAGGCGGCCACAGGGGCACCGACGCATGGGGGCCGCCCCGCTTTCGATGTCTTCTTGCCCCCCGGACGAAACATGACTGTACAAAAAATAAAACAGAAACAGTACTCGATGCCGCTTTGAAATGAAAAGGAAAGGTCTTACCAGTCTAGAAGCGACATCGAGCAGGCGAGTAGAACCGAGGCAACTAACAAGTATCGACTAGGTCGACGAGCTAGGCCACAAACACGAACAGTCTCCACACGTGGTACCACACTCGGTGGCGAGAGAACAGAACTGGGGCTGGGGGTGCAGTCGGCTGACAGCTAACGGTAACCCTCGAGGCGCCACGTGGGCGCCGGCCTCGGGGCGGTGCTGGCCCCGCGTTGACTCTGCCCATACAAAAAATAATAAAGTCTTCTCGAGGGTTCTAACTCTGACGCTATACCCACTAGTGATGAATGGTGAAGATTACATAGATAAGATCTTTGATACTCCAACATGGAGTCTCCTATCAATTAGCTAAACTGTAACCATGCCTGGAGAACAAAAATGGGGATAATTGTATTTAATCCTTCTTTACCACCATAAATAAATTTTGGAGGTGCATTTACTCTGGGTTGGGGGGGGGGAGAGAGACAGGGGCCCTTCTTTAACTCTTCCGAAGACATCTGCTTTTTCCAGAGAGGGATCTACAACTGTTGTCAATGAATCATGAGAGCAAGTACCCCTAGGGAAGCTATATTGTCCCAGGACTCCCAGAGAGAAGTCCAAGGACCTCTTATTCAGCATCCTCAAGTGTCATACCCACAGACCATCTAAACCAGGAGTCCCATAGGTTCCTAAACGTCTCCTTCCTGAGACATAATCGCCAGTCAGCGCTCCATCTCACAGATATTTTGGACTCTGTTTTGCCATTCCGAGTGAGTTGGGTGATCAGTTTTAAGCCAGTGTGAAGTGATGCATTTAAGGGCTGCTACCATAAATACTTGTGATAGCTTCCTCAGAGCTGTAGGACGCTTTAGGACTGTTGGGAGGCCTAGAACCCACTTCATTACCTCCCCAGTATAGATATCACAAGAATTGTGTTGAATTCTGTATTGAATCCCAAAACCCTCTTATCTCAGGACAGTACCAGAAAATGTGGGAGTGGGAGCCTACCACACCACATCCCCTCCAGTACCTATCACTGTTAGAGGTATGAAAGTGTTTTGTGATTGTGGGTGTGCGAAAATACTGCATCAAGATCTTCCAATAAAATTCTCGCCAGCTCAGCGAGGAGGTATCTTTCCAACCGATAGTTACTCTTCTGACCGAACCATCCTCTGGAATTATGCTAACCCCTTCCTTTTGCAACGCTTCCTTAACTTGGAGAAGTGGGACCAGATCCTCCATTCGCAGTTTAGTGTACAACTCAGAGACATATCTCCTCTTTGTTTTTATGGTTACTATCCCATATATAAAGTCATCCCAAGGTGATCTTTGCCTATCTATCAATGCCATATTGCCAGGCTCCCTTATGAAATTCCTTGCCTGTAAGTACCTGAAAAATTCTGTTCGGGGTAGTTTAAACTTAACTTGAGCTTGCTGAAAGGACATACAAGTGCCCCCCCTCCAAAAGCTGTGCAAAAGAAAAAATTACTCACCATAGTAATGTTGCTTCTTCTAATGGAGTCTTGCTGTATTCTGACTATATGCAGTTAGCCCCAGCACTTGAACTGCTCCGGAGAGTAAAGGGTTAATTCTATGCAAGGGCATAGAATGTTGAGCTCGAGCTCGGTTTTCAAACCTTTGTCTGTGGTACTCTGAAGTGTAACCGTCAGATTCTTACGAGCACTAAACTAACTAACTCAAAGTAAGAAATTGTTTCAAAATTTTGTGCCAAATGGCAAAACAAGGTTTTAGGATCAAATACTCAAGTCAAGAAAACCCAACAAGAATGCAACATGTAATAATTCACCAGACTAAAAGGAAAAAACCCTAAGAGATGGAGGCATGTCCAGAACACCTCTGAGGTGCAGCACTGTGCCTGCCCCACCACATCCCAAAACTACTAGGTTCCATGAGGGGAGGCAGGGAAGGAGGTCAGAATACAGCAAGACTGCATTAGAAGAAACACCATTACTATGGTGAGTAATTTTTTCTTCAAACAACATGAAGTCTAGTTGTATTCTGACTATATGCAGACTACCAAGCAGTAACCCCTTGGAGGAGGGAGTTACAGAACCTGTTTTGAGAACAGGATCTGCAGCACAGCTGTGCCAAACCTAGCATCACTTCGGGACTGAATGTCCAAAGAGTAATGCTTGGTAAAGGTGTGAACAGATTTCCAGGTAGCTGCTCTACATATGTCCACTAAAGGTATATCTCTAGCTGCTGCAACTGAAGTAGCTGTACCTCTGGTAGAATGAGCCCTCAGGCCTGAGGGAGGCTCCTTCCCAAGTTTAGAGTAGCAGAATTGACTACAAGAGACAATCCACCTGGCAACAGACCTCTTGGTAGCAGGTTTGCCCTTTCCCACTTCACTATAAGTGAGAAACAACTGAGAGCAGTCCTTCCTATAGGCCTTAGTATGGTCAATATAGTAACTAAGAGCCCTTTTCACATCAAGACTGTGTAACCTCCTCTCTCCAGAGGAAGAATGATCAGTGAAAAAGACAGGCAAAGACACAGACTGGTTCAGGTGAAAGTATGACACCACCTTGGGAAGGAACTTTCTATTGGTGCAGAGGACAATCTTATCCCTATGAAAGGAAATGAAATCAGGTTCCACTGATAAGGCCTGTAATTCACTGATCCTCCTTGCAGAGGTAATGGTCACCAGAAATACAGTTTTCCAAGTTAAGTATTTCAGCTCAGCTGAAGATAAAGGTTCAGAAGGGGGCTGCATAAGCTGTGCAATACAGATGTTCAGATCCCAAGAAGGAGTAGGCTCCCTAAAGGAAGGACTGACATGGACCAAACCGTTGAAGAATTTCTTGAAAACTGGATGAGATACTAGGGAAGAGCCCTTACCAGCAGAAGGGAAGGTAGACACAGCTGCCAAATGTACTTTAAGAGTAGTAGGCCAGAGGCCTAAACTGTTAAGATGTACCAAATAGTCCAAAACAGTGGCAATATCAGCCAGCTCTGGCTTAGTATGCCCACTGGAACACCAAAACCCAAATATTTTCCATTTGGAGTTGTAAGTCTTCCTAGTAGCAGACATCCTGCCAGCTTTTAAAATATCTAGGACCGACTGGTAAAGATGCAAACTTGCATATTCTACCTCTTCAAGAGCCAGGCTTTGAGCCTGAGAGTCTGAAGGTTGGGGTACAGAATCTTCCCCTCAGAGGAGGTGAGGAGATTGTGTTGCCTGGGATGATACAAAGGCAGCGTTAGTGACAGTGACAACAGTAGAGGATACCAAGGCTGTCTAGCCCAGTCTGGAGCCACTAGAATCACCTTGCAAGGCTGAGACTGGATTTTTATCAGGACCCTGAATATCAGAGGAAAAGGAGAAAATGCATACAGAAATCTGCTTGTCCAATTTAGTAGAAGAGCATCCTGAGGAACAGGACCCAGAAGGGGTGGTCTGCAACAATAAAGAGGGAAGCTGATGATTGTCCGGGGCTGCAAAGAGATCTATCTCTGAGGCGCCCCATCTCTTGAAAATGGCTTGTAGAATGAAAGGGTTTAGGGTCCATTCGTGGTGACCCTGAGAAATCCTGCTGAGAGCATCTGCTAGAATGTTGTCCTTCCCTGGGAGATGCACAGCCATCAGGGAAGCCTGAAGGGAATAAGCTAGAAGCCATATTTTCATGGCCTCTGTGCACAAGGCCAAGGACCGAGTGCCTCCCTGTTTGTTGATGTACCACATCAGTTGTATACAGACCCCCATGTCAGGGGGAGGGAATGGACAAGGATATGATAGAAGGCATACTTAGGATGGCAAAGAAAGGGGAGATACTGTTGATGGGGGGACCTTAATATGCCAGATGTTAACTGGAGCACCTTTGCTTCAGCCACATGCAAAAGCAGGGCCATTCTTGATGTCCTTCAGGTGGCATGCCTCAGGCAGCTAGTTTTCGAACCTACTCATGAGAGAACAATCTTAGACCTCGTACTCTCAAATGGGGACAGTGAGAGGATCTCAGATCTAGAAGTGGGTAGCCATTTGGGAACAAGTGATTACCAAACAGTGTGGTTTACGATAAACTCAGCTACAGAGTCAAGCCATACAAAAGTGAGGGTTCTGGACTTTAGGAGGGCTGACTTTGGCAAGATGGGAGAGTGCCTTAGAAAAGCACTAGCAAACAGGCTAGAAGGAGGGGTGGAGCAACAATTGGGGAAATATCAAAACTGCCATCACAGAGGCAACAAGCCTTTGTGTGAAGCAAATAAACAAATCAAAACGAAAGAAAAAGCCACTATGGTTCTCAAAAGAGGTGGCGGTGAAGGTTAGGGAGAAAAAGATAGCATTTAGGAAGTATAAGGAAATACAGAAGGAGCAGGACAGAGAACTGTACCAGTTCAGGCAGAAGGAAGCAGGGAGGGTAGTCAGAATAGCAAAGGCCCAAACTGAGGAAAAGATAGCCACCTCAGTTAAGAAGGGGGATAAAACCTTTTATAGGTATATCAGGGAGCGTAGAAAGACAAAGGGAGGGATAGTGAGGCTGAACAGAATGGATGGTGGGTGGGCAGAGAGGGATAGTGAAAAGGCAGGGACACTGAATGAATACTTCTGTTCAGTATTCACAAAAAGAGAGGTGGGGGAGGTGCCTAATCCAATTAACAGAAGCACTCTGGAGAGGGGGGTCGATCTCAGTCCTTTCACAGAAGAAAGGGTTCTGAAAGAACTCCTAAAACTGAAGGTGGACAAAGCAATGGGGCCAGATGGAATTCACCCAGAATTCTAAAAGAATTAAGCAGAGAACTAGTGACACCACAGACTACCCTTTTTAACAAATCATAGGAGGATGGTGTGGTACCTGAGGACTGGAGGAAGGCAGATGTGATTCCCCTTCACAAAAGTGGGACCAAGACAGAGGCAGGAAACTACAGACCTGTCAGTTTGACCTCTGTGGTAGGGAAAGTGATAGAATCACTTCTGAAGGAAAGAATTGTTAAGTACCTAGAGGCCAGTGGCACAAGACCCAAGGCAGCATGGGTTCACAGCAGGAAGGTCATGTCAGACAAATCTAATTGATTTCTTTGACTGGGTGACCAAAGTAGTAGACCAGGGAGGGGCTGTGGACATGGCCTACCTAGACTTTAGCAAGGCATTTGACACAGTCCCACACAAAAGATTAATAGTTAAATTAACCAGCCTGGGAGTGGGTCCTAGGGTGGTAGCCTGGGTAAAACATTGGCTGGACAACAGGACACAGAAGGTAATTGTAAATGGAGTCCACTCTGAAGAAAGAAGGGTTACTAGTGGGGTACTGCAGGGTTCAGTACTGGGGCCAGTCCTTTATAATGTCTTTAAAAGTGACACTGCAGAGGGACTGGAAGGAAAAGTATGCCTCTTTGCAGATGACACAAAGATCTGCAACAGGGTTAACACACAAAGAGGCGTGGAAAGGATGAGAAGGGACTTGGCAAGGTTGGAGGAATGGTCAGAAGTATGGCAGCTTGGATTCAATGCAAAGAAGTGCAAAATAATGCACCTGGGAAACAAAAACCCAGGGAAAGATTACACAATTGGGGGGAAGGTAGTAACAACAACAAAAATGGAAAGGGACCTGGGGGTAATCATATCAGATGACCTTAAGGTTGGCAAGCAATGTGAGAAGGCGGTAGGGTGGGCTGGGGGGATACTGGTATGTATAGGGAGAGGCATCACCAGCAGAAAACAGGAAGTTGTTATCCCCCTGTACAGACAGTTGGCGAGACCCAATCTGGAATACTGTGTCCAGTTCTGGAGACCCCATCTCCGCAAGGACATAGACAGGATGGAGGCAGTTCAGAGGAGGGCAACTAAAATGGTGCAGGGTCTGCAAGAGAAGCCATATGAGGAGAGACTAAAGGAGCTTAATATGTATACCCTTGAGGAAAGGGAGGGGGGGACATGATAGAAATGTTTAAGTACCTCAGTGGAATCAACAAAGTCCAAGAGGGTAGCATCTTTCAGAAAAAGAGATGTGCAAGAACAATGGGACACAATTTGAAGATAGAGGCGGCTCAGGGGCAATGTGAGGAAGTATTTTTTCACAGAGAGGGTGGTGGACACATGGAACAGCCTTCCTGAAGAGGTTGTGGAGTCTAAAACTGTGGGAGAATTCAAGAATGCATGGGACAGACATAAGGCAATTTTTGTGGGGGGTAGGAAGAAATAGGCTGTTGGTTAAATAGGATCTGCAGCTTATCCTCTAGGCAGGGAAATGGGCAGACTAGGTGGGCCAAGCGGTCCTTATCTGCTGTCAAAGTCTATATTTCTATGACTGTGGTATTGTCTGTTCTGATCTGCACTACTTTCCCTTGGACCACTGTTGAGAATGTCTGAAGTGCTAGGAAGACAGCTCTTAATTCAAGAAGATTTATGTGTAAAAGGGACTCCTGGTGTGACCAAGTTCCCTGAGCTGTCAGATGATCTAGGTGGGCCCCCCACTCCAACAGGGAGGCATCTGTGGTTAGAATTACAGCAGGGACCTGACTGATGAAGGGGACCCCTTGTCGAAGACTGTCTTCCTCCAACCACCACTGAAGGGCCTGGACCAAGGTTTTGGAGACTGGAACCAGTTTGAAGCGAGGGTCCTTTTTCTGAGACCCGTAAGATCTGAGATGAAACTGAATAACCCTCATCTGAAATCTTGCTTCCTGAACCATTGCTGTGGAAGCTGCCATGTGGTCCAGCAATTGTAGGACGTGTCTGGCTGGACGAGACACTAGAGGACTAAAAGAGAAGGCCAGAGTGACCAATGACTGAACCCTTGAGAGAGGAAGAAATGCTCTTGCTTGAACTGTATCTGTTTCCACCCCTATGAAAGTGAGAAGCTGGGCTGGCTCTAGAACAGAGTTCTCTAAATTTTGAATGAAGCCCAAGGATTCTAGAAGTCTTTGGGTGACCTCTATAGCTGACTTGACTTGGTCTGAGGACCGGCCCACTAGGAGCCAGTCGTCCAGATATGGGAACAGAAGGATGCCCTGCCTCCTGAGGAATGCCACCACTACTGCAAGACACTTGGTGGACACCCCTAAAGCAGACGTTAGGCCGAAGGGCATGGCCCTGAATTGATAATGGCATGAGGACAACTCGAACCCTAGGTACTTTCTGTGGGAATGTCTGATAGGTATGTGGAAGTAGGCATTCTTGGGATCCAGGTCCTTGTGGTGGTCAAACCCCAGACAATACACACACACACACACACACACACGGTGAGGGTCAGCCTTGGCAAAGGCCTTCTTACACTCGGTACAGTGCTGAAACCCAGTGGGTCCGGTTTTCTTCTTGGGTTTCTCAGACATGCCTTCGACCAAAAATCACCTTACACAGAGGTTAAGCCAGGCAATTACACACTTAACAGTTCCAACCGTGTCACGGGTCGGTTAAAAAAAATCCTACTATCAGATTTTTGAGGAACCAATAAGCACCGGAAAAACCCCACACAAGTATACTATATAAGAAAAGAAGATCAATGTCGGTTCTGAAATGGACCGACCGGCAAAGCACCGAGAAATAAAACAATTTCTTAACCAAAAACACACTAAATAACCACTACCTACTACTACCACTTACTGGTACCGAGACAGAGGCAAGAATACCGAAATATTGAAGCAATGATTTGAAACAAAAAAATGACCGATTTGAACTGGGCCGAACCGGAGCACAAGGGGATCTCCGGAGCAACTTCACAGTTAGGCGGAGTAAGAAATCTGACGGCTACACTTCAGAGTACCACAGACAGAGGTTTGAAAACCGAGCTCGAGCTCAACGTTCTATGCCCCTGCATGGAGTTAACCTTTTACTCTCCGGAGCAGTTCAAGTGCTGGGGCTAACTGCATATAGTCAGAATACAGCAAGACTTCGTGTTGTTTGAACATGTGAGTCTCTTTTTTACATGCTGCATATCCTTGCTCTAATGCCGGGAGCAGGAATTCTGGGTGATGTCTAATCAGTGATAGTGGGCCCAATGAACCCCCAAACCCCATCCTGGTCCTCACCCCTCAAGTATTCTTATGGTATGCTGCACCCATGGATTACTGATGGAGCTAATTGGATTCTTGGGGAGATCCAGACATGGTAAGATGAACAATGGGTTTGGGAGGCCTCCAACCTCCTCTGTTTCATACCTATCTGATTCTAGATGCTGTTTGGCCCAAGTACACCCTGCTGCCATTTGACTAGCAAAATAATAGTGTTTCAAATCCGGTAGTCCAAGGCTCCCTTGAGCCTTTGTTCAATGCAGAATGGCCCAAGAAATATGGGGTCTATGATCCCCCAGATAAATTTACTGACACCTGCCTTAATATTTGACCAATATGTGACTGGGATCGGAACTGGCAAGGTGGGAAAAATAACCCAGAAACCTTGGGAGCAGATTCATTTTCACACGGTTCAAAGTTCTAAAAGGGAAAGGTGCTGTTATAGGCTTCAGTGATGCGAGTTTCAAGCAACGACGCCACACTACTATATTAATTTTGGAGAGAGGGTTAGGCCCAGCTGGATGACTAAAGTGGGGTGAAGGAACAGACTTACAGAATATATTAAATACACAATGAATTGCAGAAGGGGAAGTGAGAAACTTTAAAAAAAAAAGCAACAAGAGGGAGGAAGGACAGTAATGATGTTAAAACTATTTTTTGGTTTTTTTAGTGCTAAGAAGTTACCCTTCCTATAATAAAAAAAATAAATGTTACCCCATCAGACACAAGGCTAATATTTATAATATATAAATCCTTAGGGCTAGGTTCTAAGCTTTATTCTAAACCGAACATGGAACAAAACTGATCTGGGTACCAGATTACATGTATAACAATCTTGGGCTGGTCTGTCGCTGCAGCGGCCAGCCTTCCACTCCCGACACTAGTGACCCGAGTTCAAGAATGACCTAGAGATGCAGCATGCCATATAAAGTGGTAGAAACCCAGGCAGTGGGATGATGCACCAGCCCTCCTACACCAAGGGGTCTCTCATAAGGGTGAAAACTCCAGACAGACCTAGCCAGCCTGAAGGGCCTCAGCTTGGTGGGGGGGCTGTGCGAGGGAACCAGGAGATGGCACTGGGAGGTGGCCCACATGAAAGGAGTTAAAGAATTGTACATACAAAGCACAGCAAATTAGTGATGAAACAGAGTCCATCCCACAGCTGTAAAACTACACTGTAAATAGAAATTTCACACTTACCATAATTATGATCTTCCCAAATATCTTCACCATTCATTACTAATGGGTCCTACCGGAGGTCAGGACCCTGCAGGGAAATAAAAAAGAGCACCGTCTCTTTAAAAAATGTTTGTGGGCCAGCCCGGTGGCGCTGAGGCTTTGGACGCCATACCTCGCGCCATGTCGGCGACCTGGGTTCGGGAGCGAGCCTGGGTTGCTGGGGTCAGCAGGGGAGGCAGAGGATTGAGCGTCCGGAGGACAGCTCTCTTCTCCCAGGGAAGGACAGGGGTCCCGGTTTGGTGCTCTGCTGATCTAGGAGTGGGGGAGTGGCACACTTCGGATATGCCTTGAGGTCAGGGCACCAGCCACTCCACAGAGAAAAACAAGGAAAATGCCTCTCGGCTCTGGTGGAGACGGAGCACCAGGAGCTTGCCCCTGATTTACGGCCACCTACCTGGCATCCTCCCGACTGACGTTACTGCTGTGTCGGGGCCCGCTCCATCCGGGAGGTACAACCAAGGCTATATGGGCGATGGAGGATGGCCAGGTAGGGTGTGTGCCGTAAGGGGATGACTATGTGCTCCCGAGGAAGTCCAGAGCCGAGGGGGTGAGAAGGAGGCATAAAAAATAGAAAAGAAAAAAAAATGTTTGTGTGGGTGGAGATGACATTGGGACGGTGCCGCCCTCAAGGCCAGCATTCTATGTGGCACTCGTAGAGGTTGGCCAGCAACCGATGCTGACTCCTCCCACCCCTCAGTCCTGTCCACCAGGTGAGGAACAGGAAAGGGGGGGCGGGTTTCAGAAGGCCAGGGTGCCCGAAAGATGGGTAATGGTGGTGGGGGGAGAAATAAAGCTGGAGATTAACTAGGGTTAGGTCAGAGGGAAAACTAAGGAGGACGGACAAGGATGACCAGAACAGTGGGCAGCCCTGGGCAAGGTAAAAAAACAACTAAGAGACAGGAGAGAAGGAAGGAAGACAGATGGAGGAACAGAAACTGGCCCAACACTCCCCAGACCCACAGCCCGCAGGTCTGTCTCCTCAGGGAGCCCGGAAAAATAGATTCCACAAGTAAAAAGGATTAAACCAGAGCTCAAGCATCCAACTAGATTGGTGGGGGGGGGCGTGGGGAGTCATATGGGTGGAAAAGCCAGAGGCCTGGGAACCCGACTATACTGAAAGAAAAGAATTCCCTTTTCTTCCTTTTTTTTTTTTTTTTTTTAAACAAAGAGAATCTCATCTCTCATACTGACAACTTGTTCCTTACCTTCTGTTTTCCTTCATACCTTACTCCTAGTCTGAGTGTCCATTCTTCTAAAATTTGCCAGAATAATAATAATTAAGTACCTGCAGAGGATCGCTCCAGGAAGCAGATCCTAGGGACTGAAGGACAGCTCAACTGGGAAAGCCTTTAAGGGAGTCAACCCAAGAGGTATCACATAAAAGTGGAGCAACCTCGCCAACCACCAGTGGTGGAAGCATCCAGACTGGACACACGGTTCACCCAGGACCGAGCCACAACGTCCTAAACCCTCTGACCAGAAAGACAGGGAGAAGAGGGGAAAAGGGGTCTGGGCCACCCAGTGTCTGATCACAGGATGAGAGGGTGGACGTAATGAATGGTGAAGATATTTGGGAAGATCATAATTACGGTAAGTACGTAATTTCTAAATCTTACCCAAATGAATCTTCACCATTCATTACTAATGTGTCCAAGTACCAAGAAGGCGAACCCTGGGGGAAAGGATATTCCCCCAGCCTCCCACGGGGAGAAAAAGATACGGGAGGAGGAGGCCGAACCGAGCCCGGCAAGGCCCGAGGGCTTGACAGGGCTGGCAAATGCTCCTGGGATCCAGGAGGGTGCCCCCGAAGAACTTGTCGTGCCCTGCAGGAAAAGAAGTGGGCCCCCGGAAAAGTGAGGACATCACCCTACGCTGGGCCAGGGGTGATAACCTGGATAGGCAAAGCCACACAGCCCGCCTAATGCAGACTGAGAATCCCACCAGCCTGAAAGTCACCTCATTGGCACTGTAGACAGCCCTAGAGAGATGTCTTGTTAGACCCAGGCCTTGCGCAGTTAGGCAAATGGCATGCCTGGTTCCCTCACCATCAGGCGGCGCTGCTAGGATTTGCACTAGCAGGGAAGAGATATCCCTAGTATAGGCCACCTGGTGCGCCTGATGAGCTAGTCTCTGCAAAAGGAGACATGACGAAAAAAACACCCTCCTCCCCCATCAATTGTACTCGGCTGAGTCAGAGTCAGAGGGGTGGTCTCGACTAAGGCGTTGACGCCCAGAGGGGTGTCCAGGAACCCCAGGCCTGAAGAAGGCTGAGGCGTGACATCTGGAGACCCCACTGTTGCACAGTATCTGCGCAAACAGAACCTAGGGGCAGGAGAAGGGGCAGAGGGTCATAAGCCAGATGGCTTGCAAAGCCTCCTGTAATGGCCTTGGCCAGGGAGGGATGATGAAAGTGTCAGCGCTGTACTCCCCTAGGAATGACAGCATCACACGATTGAGGTTCCGTCCGACAGGGTAGGAGATATGGAGCTCCCTCATCATCTCCGACAGCAAATGTTGGTAGGACGAAAGTCCTCCACAGAGGAAAAATGGTGTGAAGCGTCCTCTTCCTGCACTGAGGAAGCTGAAGAAGAGGAGTCCGATTCAGAGCTAGGCGGCGCTGAAGTGGGAGGTCTGAAAATGACCTCAGAAACTACCCTAAAGTAATGGGGAAACAGTGCCGCCACCACCCTGAATTGTTCCCAAGAAAGGGGGCCTTCAGGGGTATGAAACCCCCGGAAAAGGGGTTGGGGAGGCAGAAATAGAGGAGGGATAGCCTGGCTAGACCAGGGAGTACCTCTGCTAAAGCACTGGGTTCGTCCAGATGTGCCCTGATTAGGGGAAGAACTGGAAAAACCTGAAACCCCAGGTCGCCCAACCCTTAAGGAGCAGGCTGGCTGACACCCTTGGGGATGATCCTGTAGAAGGTGAGGCTGGAGCCGTGCAGCGCCAATCAGGAGACTCCTGCCCTCACCCTCTGCAGAACTCCCTCTTGGGAGAGAGGCCAAACTGGACAGTCTTCGATGACAACCCCCAGCAGCCCTAGGACATGCAGGTTATTGTTTACAGACCGGTCCGCCAGCTCCCCTCTCCCAGGAAGAAGATCCATCCCTCTTAGGCAGCCCAGTGGAGGAATCTGGGCTTGCCCCCCTCGAAGGGGAAAGAACCTCCCATCCCCAAAGAGGTTAGAGGATCTTCCCAAGATTCCTACTCATCGGCCGGACCCCTGGTCGCTGAAAGACCGGAATCGACCAACGAGGTAGAGCCAAGACAGGAGAGCCTGGTAGCAGCCAAGGCAGAGTTGATGCCGACCACCGACCTGGCTCTGACCCCAGCATCATGCCTAGACACAGCACCACCACGCTCCGGAACCAGAGAACCAGAGGTGGTTCTGGAAAGGTCTGGGACAGCGACACCACCGCCTTCCAGATGGGAAGCCAACACTGGCAACTCCAGTGGCCCCTAGAGACATCCGAGCAGAGTCCGAAGAAAAAAATGACTCACCTTAGTAACTGTTTCTTCTAATGAAGTCTTGCTGTATTCTGACAATATGCAGTTAGCCCCAGCACTTGAACTGCTCCGGAGATGAGAGTTAACTCTATGCTGAGAGCATAGAACGTTGAGCTTGTGCTCGGTTCAAACCTCCGTTGACTGCACGTTCAAGAGTAACCGTCAGATTCTTACAAGCCAAGACTAACTAAATACACCTATAGTGTGGAAATTGTGAAAAAAACACTAGCCATAATGGCAACCAAAAGTTTTGGAATCCCAAAAGATTCAAGTCGAGAACCCCGAAACAAAAAAACTCAGGTAGTGAACTTAACATAACTTTATAACAACATCAAATGAAGATCCACTATGCCCAGCTCCTCCAAAAGGAGAGGGAGTCAATACACCTATGGGGTGCAGCACTGTACCTGCCAGCCCACTTCCCAAATAACAGGTTCTGAGAGGGGAGGTAGGTCAGAATACAGCAAGACTCCATTAGAAGAAACATAATTACTAAGGTGAGTCATGTTTTCTTCAAACAACATGAAGTCTTGCTGTATTCTGACAATATGCAGACTGCCAGGCAGTACCTCCCAGGAGGAGGGTACAGAACCTACTTAGCAAATAGGCTTTGCAGCACTGCTGTACCAAACCTAGCATCACTCCTAGCCTGGATATCCAGAGAGTAATGCTTGGTAAAAGTATAAACTGTTTTCCAGGTGGCTGCTTTACAGATCTCTAAGAGGGGTATATCTCTGGCCGCAGTCAGAGATGCAGCTGTACCTCTAGTCGAACGAGCCCTCAGGCCTTGGGGGGTGGGGGGGTACTTTGCCTAGCTTTTCATAGCAGAACTGTATGCAAGAAACAATCCACCTGGCAATAGTCCTCTTAGTAGCAGGTTTACCCTTTCCCACTTCACCATAAGTGAGAAACAACTGAGGACAGTCATACCTAAGTACCTTAGTGCGCTCAGTGTAGTGGCTAAGTGCCCTCTTAACATCCAAACTGTGTAATCTTCTCTCTCCTGAAGAAGAATGATCAGTGAAAAACACAGGAAGGGACATGGATTGGATCAGATGAAAATCTGAGACCACTTTGGGTAAGAACCTTCTGCTGGTTCTAAGGACCACCTTATCTCTATGAAAAGAAATAAACTCAGGCTCTACTGACAGAGCTTGCAATTCACTGATACACCTGGCAGAGGTAATAGCTACCGCAGGAACACAGTTTTCCAAGTCAAGTACTTAAGTTCTGCTGAGGCCAAAGGGTGGTTGCATGAGCTAAGCAATGCAAACATTAAGATCCCAAGCAGGGTAGGATCCTTAAAAGGGGGATTAGTACGAAGTAGTCCCTTAAAAAATGTACAGAACACAGGGTGGGAAGCTAGAGAAGAAGGCTTCCACACTGATAAAAATGCAGAAACAGCAGATAGACGTACCTTGAGGGTAGCTAGTCTGAGGCCTAAACTATTGAGATGAATCATATAGTCCAGAATTGCAGACAAGTCAGCAGAGTCTGGTGACATCTGTTTACTAGACCACCAAATACCAAACCTTTTCCATTTGGAGTTGAAGGTTTTTCTAGTGGCAGGTTTACGAGAAGCCTTGAGAATGTCCAGAACCCCCTGAGACAGATTCATATTTGCATATTCTAGCTCTTCAAGAGCCAAGCTTTGAGATTGAGAGACTGAAGATTAGGATACCAAATTCTCCCCTGAGAGGAAGTTAACAGACTGTTTTTTTGGGGGGACAGCCAATGGAAGATGGACCGCCAGAGACAGCAAGAGAGGGTACCAAGGCTGCCTGGCCCAGTCTGGCACAATCAGGATCACTTTGCAAGACTGTGACCTTATCTTGACCAGAACGCTGAACAATAGAGGAAAGGCATACAGAAATTTCCCCGATCAATCCAACATTAGAGCATCCAGGGGGACCGAGCCCAAAACTGGGGGTCTGCAACAAAAAAGAGGAAGTTGGTGATTGTCTGGGGCTGCAAAGAGGTCTATCTGAGGAGTGCCCCATCTGAGAAATATCACCTTTAGCACTAAAGGATCCAGGGACCATTCGTGATGGCCCTGAGAAATCCTGTTCAAAGCATCTGCTAAAACACTGTCCTTCCCTGGAAGATGGACTGCTACCAGGGATGTCTGTAGAGAACAGGCCAGAGACCAGACTTTCATAGCTTCTGTACACAAGGCCGTTGACCGAGTGCCTCCCTGCTTGTTGATGTACCACATGGTGGTGGTGGTGGTGGTGTCTGTTCTCACCTGAACCACCTTGCTTTGTACTGCCTTTGCGAAAGCTTGTAAGGCTAAGTATACTGCCCTCAGTTCCAGAAGGTTGATATGAAGAAGAGACTCCTGAGGGGACCACACTCCTTGTGCTGTGAGGGCTCCCAAATGAGCCCTCCACACCAGGAGAGAAGCATCTGTGATCAGGACCACAGAATGAGTCAGAGACAAATGGGACTCCTTGTCCGAGATAGTCCTGATTCAACCACCACTGGAGAGCATGGATCAAGGTCTGAGTCACTGGAATCAGCTTGGTGAAAGGGTCTTTTTTCTGGGACTAAAAAGCCCTCAGGTGAAATTGGATAGCTCTCATCTGAAACCTGGCCCCTGGAATCACTGCAGTGGCAGCTGCCATGTGGCCCAGTAGTTGGAGGAAATGTCTTGCTGGACGAGAGACCAGGAGACGAAATGAAGAAGCCAGGTCTGTAAGGGCCTTTACCCTTGACAAAGGAAGAAAGGCCTTTGCCTGGACAGTGTCCAACTCCACCCCTATGAAGGTGAGGAGCTGCACTGGTTTGAGAACTGACTTTGGAAGATTGAGGAGGAATCCCAAGGAAGTGAGCACTTGCTGGATCACTTATAGATTTGACTTAACTTGGTCTGGAGACTGCCCCACAATGAGTCAGTCGTCGAGGTATGGGAAAATAGAGATGTTCTGTCTCCTTAAAAAGGCTACTACTACTGCTAGGCATCTTGTAAAGACCCTTGGTGCTGATGTTAGCCCGAAAGGCATTGCCCTGAACTGATAATGGCCTGAGGGCAATTAGAATCTGAGATACTTTCTGTGGGAGCACCTGATGAAAATGTGAAAGTAGGCATCCTTGAGGTCTAGGGAAGCTAGCCAGTCCCCCTGGCCTTAGAGAGGGAAGAATTATTCCCCAAGTCACCATTTTGAACTTTGGCTTCAGTAAATGCTTGTTTAAGTATCTTAGGTCTAGGATGGGCCGCCACTCCTCTGTCTTTTTTGGGGGTAAGGAAGCATCTGGAGTACAGACCTTTACCTCTGAGAGATGTAGGAACTCTCTCTATGGCTCTGAGAGCTAACATGGAGTAAAGCTCTGCCTCTGGGTCAATGGTTTCGGAGATGTTTGCAGGTGGAAAAGACATGACCCTCAGCTTTGGAAACTTTCTGAAGCTGAGGGACAGTCCCTGGCTTACTACCTCCAGGATCCACTTGTCTGAGGTAACAGACTTCCAGGCCTGGAAGTAGTAAGACAGCCTGCTTCCTACAGGGATTGGGGAGTCGACCCAGGCTGACACCTAAGGGTGTCTGCTTGGCAGGAGCCTTAGGCTGAGAGGTGAATGCAGTCCTGCTCATCCCCCACCTACCTCTCCCTCTAAAGAAACCCCTCTGGGAAAAAGGAGAAGAGGCCTGTGCCTGGTGAAAAGGCCTGCCCCTGCCCCTAGCATGCTGCTTCTGAGGAGTTGACTGCCTTTCCTTGGCTTGAGCACTCCTATAGGTGGTCCTGCACTCATCCATCTTTTTCATGTAGTTCTCTGCTCCCCCAAACAGAGAATTACCTACAACAGGAAAATCCATGGCCTTAGCCTGGGTATCCTGCGAGAGGCTAGTACACCTGACCCAAGCCATCCTCCGAAGAGCCACAGATGTACAGTACAGCCCACTATTGTTAAGGTTTTAGCCTTTGTACCTGGTAGAGTACTCTTACTTGACTTCCTTTTGGATAATGTCCTTTTCTGAATTATTAACACATATGCACCTCAAACTAAGGCTGGGCATACACTCCTTTTCCAGCAAATGTCCCTTCTTGCACACTGCTCATTATGTCATTTGGGGAGGAGATTTTAATTGCGGATTAAGTAAACTGGATAGGGGGTTCAGCCACAATGACAGATAAAATATTTGGAGACATGGCTGCATTGAATAAGGCAGTTCGTGATGCTCGTCTGAAGGATGCAATTTTTTCTCATTCTGGTGTTAGGGTGAAAACTTTTTTTAAGGGGGCACTATCTACTCGTATCGATTTTCTCTTTCTGTCCATTTCTTTGCTTCTCCAAACTGTTTCTGTGGAACCTATAGCATATTCAGATCACAGACTTCTAACAGTTTCATTGGGTAAGGCTGTTGCCCCATGGGACTGGGATACTGGAAATTAAACTCCAGCCTTTTGGCACAAGCAGGCTTTCTGCAGCTCATCTCCTCTTTTTTTGTCCTGTCGGAAATCTTTGTTTGCTTTCTATGGAGATCCAGTTACTTGGTGGCTGGAAACGAAATTGGAACTGAGGACATTACTCATTTCCCAAGGCAGACACTTTAGGAAGGGAGCTTATTTTTTGTATTTACTGGATAGGAAACAGCTCCAACATTTGTATTCTCTCTCTCAAGATACCAGACATGATTTTTCAGATCAGATTACTTATTTTCAGAAAAAGATGATGCAATTTCATCTAAAACTGACTGAAGGTCTTCAGTAGCAGCAGCGACATGGTATACAGGGACCCATTTACTACCACTTATCCCTTACTCAGACTTCAAGAGAGACTTCAGGCAAAAACTATTTCTGCTCTTTATGACCAACAGGGAGTGGTCCAAAGTGAGCAGCCTATGCCTATGCTGCTTCTTTGTTTAATGCCCAAACTGCTGAGATTCAAGATTTCATTCCTTTTTTTGTTAAAATTCAGGTTCCCCAGGCGCCTCAGGATCTGCTCTTAGGCTTGACGGCTCCTTTTCAGGCTCAGGAAGTTGCAACTGCTATACTAGCTCTGTCTAAAGTTAAAGCCCCTTGTCTGGATGGCCTTACTTCCGAACTTTATCATGTTTTACATGGTGAACTCCTGGAGGAACTTACCTCGGTTTATAATTCTATTTTGAGTACTCGAAATGTACCCTTTGACATGGCTACAGGAATCCTCATCTTTCTTTTTAAAAAAGGTGATAGATTGGATCTCACTAATTGGAGGCCTATTAGCCTATTGAATAATGATTTTAAAATTCTTTCCAAACTGTTGAATACTAGGTTGTTGTCAGTGGCAAAGTTTTTCATTTCCCTGGCACAATCTTGTACTGTACCTGAGAACTCTATAATGGACCAACTGATTTTATTAAGGGAACTTTTTTGTCACAATTCTATTTCTCCATTAGAAGGTTATATCCTTTCCCTGGACCAGAGGCAGGCCTTTGGCAACATGGCACATGTCTTTTTATGGCAGGTGCTATGTCATTATGGTATCCCTACCACTTTTGTAGAATGGCTGCAGGCCCTTTATCGTACAGCCACTGTTCGCCCTTGTATTAATGGGTTTCTTGGCCCTTATGTCCATATTCAAAAAGGTGTTCGACAAGGGTGTCCGATCAGTCCCCTTTTATATGTATTTAGTACAGATCCCTAGTAAGGCTTCTCATAGTAAAAGAGGAAAGGGTAAAAAACCATGTACAAATTGTGAAATGTTTTTAGAGTTACTAAATTCTAAAGAATTTATCTGTGATAAATGTCTATTGATAATATCATTACAGGAGGAAATTAAACGTCTGACAATTAGACTTGAAACTAAAACAGATATCAGTTTATTAGAGGAATATATAGACACTGTAGCTAAAACTGTCTTAGAACCTACAGTCACACAGAATGATGACATCTTAGAACAAACAAAGGGAGAAAGCAGTATAGATGATACTGGACACTGTTCTCAAGCACAAGGCGAAAAAGACTTGATACTTACTTCAACTCAAACTTGGTTTGATAATAGTTCATTTAACCCACCCATACCACTCCATAATAAATACGCACCCCTGACACAAGAGCCCATTTCGATTGAAGACCAACAAAATGTATGTCAACCAGATAAACAGGACCGCTCAAATGTGGATCAACAACAGAACAGAGACATTGTGGTTATTGGGAATTCCATAATAAGAGGGGTTCATTCTACGGTTTGTTATGGGCGGAAAGCCAGTACCACAGTTAGCACCCTTCCTGGGGCTAAAATGGGGAATATTCCAGATATACTTGATGGACTTCTCGAAGGTACCACTACCCCCTTAGTGATATTACACTTAGGTGTTAATGATGCCACAAATAGAAATATTACTTCTTTCCAGGATAGTTTAAATAAAATTGATAACAGGATTAGACAGGTTAAGGAAGAAATAATTTCAGGGATACTACCAACATTTGGATACCATGCTATAAAAATGAGACTATAATACATCTTAATCATTGGTTACGTTGTTATTGTTTAAAGGAAAAAATAGGCTTTATGGATAATTTTTCTTCTCTTGGTAAAAAATCCTACTATAAAGAAGATGGGCTTCATCTAAATTATGCAGGAACCAGAAGAAAAAATTACTCACCTTAGTAATGTTGTTTCTTCTAATGGAGTCTTGCTATATTATAGACATTAGCAGTTTAATCCAGCTCTAGAACTGCCCCGGAGTGAAATGGTTAAAACCATTCCAAAATAGAATTTTGGCACGAGAGCAGCTCTATCTGTGTCATTTCAAACTTGAACTGTCAGATCTTTACGAGCCAAATTCACTAAGGTCTGTGTGAAGCTGTAACTCACACTAGTCAAATGGCTACCTAAATAATAACAACCACTGATGGTCCCAACACCCAAGACTCAAGTCAGGGGACCAGAAATACTAACACCATTCTAATAATATGAAAATGGAACATAAGCATAATAAAACACACACACGCGTACACATACACACCCCCAAAGTCCCAAAGGGGACAAAATGCTAACAGGACATAAGTAGTGCCCACACTAAGTTGCCCGCACCACACCAAGTAGAGGTTCTGAGAGGGGAGGTTGGGAGATCTATAATATAGCAAGACTCCATTAGAAGAAACAACATTACTAAGGTGAGTAATTTTTCTTCAAAACAACATGAAGTCTTGCTATATTATAGACATTAGCAGAATACACAGCAGTACCTCCATGGAGGAGGGGCAGAACCTACTTAGGAATAGGCTCTGAAGAACAGCTGTGCCAAACCGAGCATCTCTCCTGGTCTGGACATCCAGGGAGTAATGCTGGTAAAAGTGTGTACCATTTTCCAAGTAGCAGCCTGGCAAATCTCTAATAAAGGGATATCTCTGGCAGCAGCTAGAGCGCAGCTGTGCCCCTGGTAGAATGAGCCCTCAAACCGGGGCTCTGCCACTTTCTGATAACAAAATTGGATACAAGAGACAATCCACCTGGCTACTGATCTCTTAGTGGCAGGTTTGCCTTTCCCAACTTCACCATAGGTAAGGAAAAGTTGGAGGATTGAACCTGTGACCTTTGGTACGCTCTATATAATAACTAAGAGCTCTCTTAACATCCAGGCTGTGCAACCTCCTCTCACCCGAGGAGTGATCAGTGAAAAATACTGGAAGGAGATAGATTGATTAAGATGGAAATCTGAAACCACCTTAGGCAAAACTTCCTATTAGTCCTAAGGACTACCTTATCCCTGTGGAAAGAAATAAAGTCAGTCTCCACTGACAGGTTTGCAATTCACTTATGCGTCTGGCAGAAGTGATAGCCCTAGAAAAACAGTTTTCCAAGTTAGGTACTTAAGCTCTGCAGAAGACAGAGGTTCAAAGGGGTTGCATTAACTGGGCAATGCAAACATTAAGGTCCCAAGCAGGCCCGGTTCCGAAAGGAGGATTAGAATGGAGTAATCCCTTAAAAACTTGGAAAACACAGGATGAGAGGAAAGAGGGATGACTTTCCTGCTGACACAAAAGCAGACACAGCTGCCAAATGAACTCTCAGGGTAGCTGGTCTGAGACCCAAGGAATTAAGATGTACCATGTAATCTAACAAAATGGGCAATTCAGCAGATTCTGGGAAATATTTTTCCCAGCACACCAAATGGAAAACCTTTTCCATTTAGAACTATAAGTAGCCCTAGTGGAAGGCTTTCTGGAAGCCTTTAGGATCTCAAGAACACCCTGAGAGAGGTGTAAATCAGCAAACTCTAACTCCTCAAGAGCCAGGCCTTGAGGTTGAGGGATTTGAGGTCCGGATACCAAACCCTTCCCTGGGCACAGTCAACAGATTGTGATTCCTGGGGAGGCACAGGGGAAGATGGACTGTCAGAGACAGAAGGAGTGGGTACCAGGGCTACCTGGCCCAATCCGGGGCAATCAGAATCACCCTGCAAGTCTGAGATCTGATTTTGACTAGTACTCTGAATAGGAGAGGAAAGGGGGGGGAAGCATAGAGGAACTTCCCCTCCCAATCTAGAAGAAGGGCATCCAGGGGAACTGAGCCCAGCACTAGAGCCTGCAACAGAACAGAGGAAGTTTGTGATTGTCTGGGGCTGCAAAAGATCTATCTGAGGGATGCCCCACCTGGCAAAAACTATCCCCAGCACTTGAGGATCCAGGGACCATCGTGATGGCCCTGGAAATCCCTGCTGAGGGCATCCGCTAGACATTGTCCTTCCTGGAAGATGAACTGCTATGAGGAAGTGTTCAGGGAATAGGCCAGAGACCACAACTTCATTGCCTCGTGCACAAGGCCGAAGACAGAGTGCCCCCTGTTTGTTGATGTACCACATTGTTGTGGTGTTGTCTGTTCTGACTTGTATCACCTTGTCGTGGACAGATGCAGAAAAGCTTGAAAAGCTAAAAGACAGCTCTGAGTTCCAGCAAATTGATGTGGAGCAGAGATTCCTGGGGACCAAACTCCTGAGTGGAAAGGTCGCCATGTGGGCTCCCCAACCCAGAAGGGAAGCATCTGTAGTGAGAGTCAAGTCGTGAGAAGGGGAGAATGAGGGGACCGCTCTTAAATTGCTCTGATCCTGCCACCACTGGAGAGCTAGGATCAAGGTTGAGTCACTGGGACCAACTTGGAAAGGGGGTCTCTTCTCTGAGACCAAAAGGTTCTCAAGTGAAACCGAATGTCTCTCATCTGAAATCTGGCTCCCTGCACAACAGCTGTGGATGCAGCCATGTGCCCCAGGTGCTGCAGAAAGTGTCTTGCTGGTCGAGAGACCTGCAGAGTGAAGGAAGAGGCCAGAGCCACTAAATTCCTTACCCTTTCTGGGGGAAGAAAGGCTCTGGCTAGCTTTGTGTCCAATTCTGCCCTAATAAAGGTGAGTACCTGGACTGGTTCCAGAACCGACTTTGGTAGGTTTAGCAGAAAACCCAGGGAGGTGAGAAGCTGCTGGGTGACCTGCAGGTGAGATTTTACCTGTTCTGGGGACTGGCCTACAATGAGCCAGTCGTCTAGATAGGGAAAAACAGCAATCCTCTGCCTCCTTAAGTGGGCCACTGCTAGACACTTTGTGAATACCCTTGGAGCAGAGGTAAGGCGAAGGGCATTGCTCTGAACTGGTAATGACCTGAGGGCAGTTGAATCTGAGGTACTTTCATGGGATCTTCTGATTAGGACATGGAAATAGGCATCCTTGAGGTCCAGGGAGGCTAGCCAGTCTCTGGCTGCTAGGAAGGTAAAATCATTGCCAGAGTTACCGTTTTGAACTTTGGTTTCAAAAGATGCTTGTTCAGATATCTGAGATCTAAAATGGGCCGCCATTCTCCTGTCTTTTTGGGGTAAGGAAGTATCTGAATACAGACCCTGCCCTGATGCAGGGAGGAACCCTTTCTACTGCTCTGAGAGCTAACAGGGATGAGACCTCTGTTTCCAGAGCGAGGGTCTCTGAAGCACTTGCAGGTAGAAAAGCCTGCTTCTCAACTTGGGAAACTTTTTGAAGCTGAGAACCAGACCTTGGCTTACTACTTCAGAACCCACTTGTCTGAGGTTAAAGAAGCCCAATTCTGACTGAAGTAAGCCAGCCTGCCCCCACTGGTACAGGAGAATCGGCCCTGGGCACCCCATCAGGGTGCCTGTTTCATAGGAGCTTTAGGCTGGGGGTGGGAGCAGGTCTGCCCACCCTCGCCTGCCCTGCCTCTGAAGAAGCCCCTCTGAGCATAGGCAGAGGAGGCCTGAGTCTGGTAGAAAGGCCTGTGAAAAGGCCTACCCCTACCCTGGGGCATGCCTTTGAGGAGGTGCTGCTCCTTAGCCTGGGCACTCTTGTAAGTAGTCCTATATTCATCCATCTTCTTCATGTAATTCTCTGTCTGCTCTCCAAACGAGAATTTCCCACCAGGAAAATCCATAGCCTTAGTCTGGGTATCCTGTGACAAACTAGTACACCTGAGCCAGGCTAACCTACGAAAGCTACAGATGTGGCCATGACCCTAGAGGAAACATCATTAACATCCACAGCAGCATGAAACTGAACCTTAGAGGCTTCAATGCCATCAGCAGCCACCTGTTCTAGTTCACTAGCCAGCTGGCCATGGGCCTGCTTGGCCAATTGCATAACAGTATCCCATCTAGATTTCTGATACCTAGCTACATAAGCCATATAATTTGCTTGCCTGAATCCCAGAGAGGCTGCCATATACTGTTTTTTGCCATGGCATCAATCTTCCTGGAATCCTTGTCAGGAGGATGTGAAGCCAAGGAATATTAGCTTTATCACAGGCAGCAGCCTGAACTACCTAACATGACTGCATTGCTGAGAAAGGAATTCTGTATCAGGGCCTGACAATGTATACCTTCTGTCCATCTTTTATCTACAGGAGGCACAGAATTAGGAGCTTAAAATTTTAATTGTTTGTTTCCTAAAAGACTTATGTAAAGGAATAGACAATCTCCTGAACTCTGGAATATCCATCATTTCTACAAAATCAGGCTCCTCTTGCTCATCCACAGCCTCTTCTAAAGGAAGCTGGAGGGTTTCAGCAACTTTTTATAAACATAAAATGAGATGGGGACTCAGACAACATAGGGGAGATTCTAAAGGTCTGTCTGGGAGATGTCCAGTTCAATGGGCACACCCAGACCTTCCCAGCCACATTCATACTGTTCATAATCCTCCTCCCCTCCTCTGGTTCATAAAATTCCTCAATATCATAATCCTGAACCACTGGGACGGACGAACCAACCTTTTACCAGATAGTGGTGTTAGGACGGACCCTGAGACTGATGACTGGACAATTTGTAAGGCTTTTGCTATCTCCAGCAGTTGGAGAAGGAATTTTGGACTCCAGACCTGCTGATTTTCTTGTTTTCTTTACTGGAATTGGTTCCTCAGAACCAGCTTTTCTTTGCCGAGGAAGTCTGGCCCTGGTCAGAGGGCACTCCCTCTGGTTCGGTTGGCACCGAACCGGCTGGCCATCCGGTCAGGGAACTTTTGGCCTCTCGCCCCTGAGCCTGCCCAATCTTTTCCAGGGGTGGCTGCAGGAAATTCTTACATACCTGGCAGTCTGACTGGAGTGGTCAAACCCAGACAATAAGCATGTGGTCCAGTGGGTCAACCTTGGCAAGACTTCCCCACAAACATCACAGTGTTGAAACCCAGTGGGCCCGGTTTTTCTTTTGGGTTTCTCAGACATAATGCCAGCCTAACCAAAAACTTGCCCTTTTAACGGCTGTGCCAGGAAAGACACCCTTATCGGTTCCTAACCGTGTCACGGGTATTGGAAAAAAACGTAATAAATCCATTTTTTTTAGAACCGATAAGAACCGGGAACCGCACTCTAAAATAGTAACTTTTAGGGAACACCCTGCCAGAGGAAGTGGTGGGGGCTGAAACAATCACGGGATTTAAGAATGCATGGGATAGACATAAAGGAATTCTGGAGGTCAGGGGTAAGGGGCAACAGACTTCCTGGAAAACATAAACTGAACTTACAAACTTAAATGGGCAGACTGGGTGGGCCATAGGCCCTTATCTGCCGACACTGTCTATGTATCTATGTATCTATGTAAACCCACTGATCGGTTCAAAACCGAACCGATAACTTACAAGTTCCACACAGACAAAACCTTCATTTACTTACAGTTACCATAGATAGAGCTTGAACCGAACGGTTTTGCTGTTAAAATAAAACTATTCTCGGTTAAATCCAACCGAGAAAACACTTTTTAAACCGAAATGAACCTAGCAGAAGGAGAAATCTCCGGAGCGACTGTTCACTGAGGCGGAGTAAAGAATCTGACAGTTCAAGTTTGAAATGACACAGATAGAGCTGCTCTCGTGGCAAAATTCTATTTTGGAATGGTTTTAACCATTTCACTCCGGGGCAGTTCTAGAGCTGGATCAAACTGCTAATGTCTATAATATAGCAAGACTTCATGTTGTTTGAATCAGAAAAATAAATGAGGTTATTCGGTTCCATTTAAACTGGAAAAAGAGGGGGGAGGTGGGACTAGAGTATAAAATCCCTTTAGACTTGAATAATAAGGTTCTAGATTTTCCTTGTTGGAGGGGTGCTCTAATAAATGCTAGAAGCCTTACTAATAAATTTGAGAAATTTAAAATCCTTCTATACACCCAACATATTCAAATTGCTCTGATCACTGAAACATGGTGGGACAATAATGATATATTTGTTTATCAAGTCAAAGGTTATACATTATACTCTAAAAGTAGAGCTCATAGAAGGGAGTGGTGGTGTGGCTATTTATATCCACAAATCTATCAACAGTGAAGAAATACCAAAACAGGAATCTAATCATGAATCACTATGGGTTAAATTACTCTCAAGTAATGGTCCAAAAATCATTTTGGGTTTAATATACCGACCACCATCCTACTCACTCGATCAGGACCTAGATTTGATAAAGCAATTACAAACTAGTGACCCCAATGACAATATTTTACTCATGGGTGATTTAAATTTACCTAGTATAAAGTGGGCATCGTGGCAAGGCACCACTAAGGTAGAAAGATCTTTTTTAGATGCGTTTGACCAGCTAAGCCTTAGACAAGCTGTCATGGATAACATTAGGGAAAATAATATCCTCGATATTATACTAACCAATATGGGGGATAGTTTATCTGACGTAACTGTAAACCCTCCATTAGGAAATAGCAATCATAGTACTGTAGTTTTCAAAATTGTAAAATCTCAAGTTATAAATGATTTTGTTGTAACAACTAGACTAAACTTTGGAAAAGCAAATTTCAACAAATTCAGACATGAATTATCCAGTTGGGACTGGAAAACCCTGTTTCATAATATATCAGTTAATTAGATGTGGGAATTACTAATAGGATGTATGAAGAACTTAATGATAAAATATATACCGATTAGTAAAAAATATAATAATGGGAAAATTAAACCTCAGTGGTTTTCCTCTAAAATAAAGAAACTGATTAATAAAAAAAACAAAATTTATAAAAAATTTAAAAAAGATCCCACTATTACAAATAGGGTTGCACTTAAAAACATTTAATCAACAAAAAAAAAAAATTAAAAAATAAACATCAGGGATGCCAAAGCTAACTTAGAACTATCACTGGCTTCTAAAGTTGGAGATAATAAAAAAGCGTTTTACTCTTACATAAATAGTAAAATAACAAATTCTCATATGATTGGTCCCTTTAAGGACAAATTGCAATAGCCTACGTCAATTAAGGAAACGGTTGATTTACAAAATAACTATTTTTGTTCAGTATTTAATACTAAACCTATAACCCAAGAGGAATATCAAGATATCCCAATTCCAGGATCAGTTGTTATCGACACCAAGGAGGTTATTAGAAAAACTTAAGTTAATAGACATCAATAAGTCTCCTGGCCCCGATCAAATACATCCTAGGGTTATCAGGGAAATAGCAGACATATTGGTGCTGCCACTTACACATATTTCTCAGACATCTCTAGACGAAGGAGTAGTCCCAAAAGGTTGGAAAGAAGCTACTGTAATTCCCATCTTTAAAAAGGGCACAAAAACATTACCTTCAAATTTTAGACCAATAAGTCTGACATCACTCCTGGGGAAAATACTGCAGAACATACTAAAGGAAAGGATACAGTAACTGCTTCCCTGTATGATAAAGACATGACAGATATATCCCAGCATGGCTTTACCAAGTCAAGGTCTTGCCAAACAAACATCTTAACCTTCTATGAGAAGGTTAATAGAGCACTCGACCAAGGTAACCCGGTTGATGTAGTTTTTATGGATTTTTCAAAGGCCTTTTACAAATTACCTCATAAAGAACTGATTACCGTCTTAAAAAACCTGGGGATAGAAACAAATGTGATTTGCTGGATTAGGGACTGGTTGGATGATAGGAGGCAGAGTGTGTTGGTTAGGGGCATACATTCTGAATCAGGTATGGTGACCAGTGGGGTGCCTCAGGGTTCGGTGTTGGGGCTGTGCTTGTTCAATGCCTATATATCAACTTTAAAAGTGAATATTCCAAATATCTGGCTATCCAAATTTGCAGATGATTGCAGACTGGGAACTACTGTAAGCAATCCATCAGATCAACCTTACAACAAGCAACTACTAATGCAGTATCCTGGACAGAAACTAACAGATTAGAACTAAATATAGATAAATGCAAAATTATGCATTTGGGTACAAATAATCAAAAAGCAATATATAAAATTGGATCAATAAATCTATTTGATGCTATTCAGGAAAGAGACTTGGGAATTAGTATTACCCCTGATTTTTCATTTAGTTATCATTGTTCTCTTCAGACAAAAAAAGCAAACCAGAACTTAAATTGTATCCTCAGACATATATCTAGTAGGGAAGCTAAAGTTTTAATACCATTGTTTAATTCCTTGGTTAGGCCAAATCTTGAGTACTGTGTGCAGGTGTGGTTACCATATAAACGTGAAGACAAACAGGATTGAGGGTATACAAAGAAGAATGACAAAAGCCATTACTGGATTACATAATAAATCTTATGATGATAGGCTAAAAACACTGGGAATGTACTCTCTTACATATCGAAGATTTAAAGGTGACATGTGCATGCTTTACAGAATATTAGGCGATTATAATTTACAGGATGAGTTAGGCATTAAATTTAATAATTACCGGCTAAGCAAAAGAAAGCATTCCAAACAACTGTTTCTGCCAAGGTGGAACTTAAAGCTATGTAAAAAATGGTTCACTCAAAGGGTGGTGACATCCTGGAATGAATTATCAAATGCAACAACAGACAGTCCGAACATGGAAACATTTAAAACAAGATTGGACTTGGAATTTAAATTAAGTGTTACTGATTTTTGATAAATTAAATTGATATAGGGCAAGCTATAAGGATTAATATCTGCAAATGCTTGAATTTTTTCCTATGAATCCTTCCTATGAATTCTACACCTATTATTGCCCCCATTCAGGTGTCAAATTCTATGGTATCTTACACTGCCTTGGCCTATGCGGATGATGTGGTTCTCCTGGTTGGGAACACCCAGTATGCTGAAATGGCTCTGACTGTCTGTAGGACTTACGGCACGTACTCAGGTACCCGACTGAACGTGTCTAAAAGTATTGGGAAACCTCTGGGTGGTCAAGTTGTTCCCACAGACCAAATAGCTGGTCTTTCTCTCACATCAGGTTCTGTAAAAATTTTGGCCATTGAATACTGGTCATCTCAAATGGATATTGAGAACTGGGACAGGAAATTATTGCTTGGCACTCAAATGGTTCAGCATTGGAATAAGACTAAAATGAGTTACTTTAAACGTGTTTATTTGATTAAGACTTACCTTGTGCCTCTTTTTCTGTTCCTTAGTTCTGTTTTTCCTGTCCCCAAGACAAGGGAGGTTAAACTTTATGGCCTTTTTTTTCAGTCCTTTTGGGGGGAGTAGACTTAATCCCATTAAAAGGAATGTATTGTATTTGCTCCGCAATCTAGGTGGGCAACAAATGATTAACCCTGTGTTATTTTTTTTCTGTCAGTTTTTGCATGCTAATCTAAAGCCTTTGTTTGTATCTCCTGATAAATACTGGTGTGATTTTTTCATTCACACAATATCACCTTGGTTTATAGCATGGTATATGGGACATTTGCGCCAAGTTAGGCAAGTAATCACTTCTCCGATGTATTTACTCGAGGTATTTGTTAAGCTTCGTTCCTAGGGGATAAACAGTAGGCTAGTGATTTCTAAAACTAAAAAACAGTTGTATGCTTTTGTAATAGAGAATCATTTTAGTGAGTCAGAACCCTTTCCAAAGTGTCCGGAGGGCTACAGGACGGCTTTACTAGTTTTTTTGAATGAGAAGAGGGTCCCAATTAAATTTAAAGATCATCACTGGCTTAAATGTCATAAAAAATTGAATGTGAAAGCTAACCAAAAGCATAAACGGGTGGAGGAACGAATCTGCTCTAGACCTAGGTGTATTAATCAACCGGAATCTCTTCTGCATTTGTATTTTACTTGTTCATATATTATTGATTTTTGGAAATTTCTTTATGAAAATTCTTGTCTTTCCTTTTTTTTTTTTACAAGTTACATATCCTGTGCTCATGTATGGCAGTTATCCTCGTACCTGGGGTAACTGGGAAGCAAGTACTCTGACTGTAATTTTTTTAGTAATCAAATGGTATGTATGGCATTCGAGATGTTTGTTTACTCTCCAACAACACGAACTTACTTATTATGAATTGTATGGCAATATTTAAAGACTCTACAGGATATTTATCTTAAAGAATCCAGAAGTTTCAACAGGGTACGTTTACAAGCTGTTTGGAGGAATTTGCCCTGGATTACTGATAATGATTTTCCAGTTACACAAGTACTTTTAGTTTGATATTGCTTGTTCCTTTTTTTTTTTTTTTTTGGGTTTATTTACATATTTTCTTTTGTTTTTCTTTCTTAACTGTTTCTATTATTGTTACTACGGGACGGTTTTGTTTTCCTTTCTGTATAATCATGAGTTTTGTATTGTATGATTTCTTTAATAAAATCTTCCCCTACTCTTTTCGATAAGTGCCATGGGATCCTCCCTTGGGAGGTGGTCAGAAGGTTGCACTCCCTTGGGAGGCAGAGTGGACTGGTGACTGACAAAGTCAGCAAAACTGAATACTATGGCTGTCTGGCCAGTCTGGGGCAATCAGAATAATTGTTGCAGGCTGTTCCCTGAGCTTTGTCAGCACCCTGAATCTCAGGGGAAATGGAGGGAAGGCGTACAAGAACTTGCCCGTCCAATCCAGGATCAAGGCATCCAGGGGTAATGAGCCCCAAACTGGTGCTCTGCAGCAGTACTGAGGCAACTGATGATTGTCTGGAGCTACAAAGAGGTCCACCTCTGGGGTGCCCCATCTCCTGAACACTGTCAGTAGGACTTGCCTGTTCAGAGTCCATTTGTGATGGCTGTGATTGATCCTGCTGAGTGCATCTGCCAAACCATTGTCTTTGCCTGCCAGGTGGATTGCTGATAGGGAGACCTTGAGGAAGTAGGCCAGACTCCAGACCTTCATGGCTTCTGTGCACAGGACAGAGGATCTGGTCCCTCCCTGTCTGTTTATGTGATACACAGTGGTTGTGTCTGTTCTGACCTGAACCACTTTCCCCGACACCAATGAGGCAAATGACTGTAGTGCTAGCAGCACTGCTCTGAACTTCAGCAGGTTTATATGCAACAGAGATTTCTGCTTGGTCTGTGTGCCATGTGGTCCCCTAGGTGGGCCCCCCAACCTAGGCAGGAGGCATCCATGGTCAGCACCATGGTCTGAAACTGTTGCAGGAAAGGGACCCCCATACTGAGGCTGTCCTTGTCCTGCCACCACTGCAGAGCTTGTATCAGGGTGGAGGTCACTGGTACTACCTTGGAAAGAAAATCCCTCCTCTGGGACCAAAAGGACCTGAGGTGGAACTGGATATCTCTCATCTGAAACCTGGCTCCTGGGACTACAACAGTGGCTGCAGCTATATGGCCCAGGAGCTGGAGAAAATGCCTTGCTGGTCAAGGGACGTACAGCCAGAAGGAGGCTACTAACTGGAGAATGCTGTCCACCCTTGACTGTAGTAGGATAGCTTTTGCCCTAATTGTGTCCAGCTCTGCCTCTATAAACTATAGGTGCTGAACTGGCTTTACAAGGGACTTCTTGAGATTTACCAGGAACCCTTGAGACTGCAAGGTGTCCTGTGTTGTGACCACAGATCCCTCTACCTGTTGAAGAGAATGCCCCACGACTAGCCATTCGTCCAGATAAGGGAAGACCACGACTCCTAACCTTCTCAGATGCACCAGGACCACTGCCAAGCACTTTGTGAAGTCTGCTCGTGCAGAGAACAGGCCGAAGGGCAAGGCCCAGAACTGATAATGACCTGAGGGCAGTCTGAACCGGAGGTATTTTTTTTTTTTTGTTTAGTCTACTTTTTGTCCCCTACCACCAGACGCCCAGAACCTCAGTCCAGTCATGGACCTCTGCTTCCACCTCCAAATTGTCCGTGACCCTCGATGCCTCTGGCCACCTGGAAGTGATTGTGCCACCGATTCCCCAACAGTGCACATGATGGGATAGGTTGGAGGGCTGGCCCTGAGGGCTGAGTGAAGCCAAGGCGGTTTCATCTAGGGCGGCCAGCAGCTGAAGTCTTTCTTTGACACGGTTGCTGTGGTACCCTGTCCTCCGCCACATGTCCGTCAAGCACCGTCATACTCCCTCCCTCCCTCCCTGGAGAAGGAGAGCAGTCCTGGGATGCTCCATCCTTCCCCCCAGGTGGCCCTCCGATGACCCGGGTCCACTCCCGAATCCGGGACACCGGCGCTGCAAGTGGAAATCCAACTGCTGCGCCAACAGGCCGGCACATGAGGTATTTTTTGTGAAACTGCCTGATGGGGATATGAAAGTAGGCGTCCTTGGGGTCCAAGGATGCCAGCCAACCCCCTTGTCTTAGAATGGGAAGGATCAGAGCCAGGGTGACCATTTTGAATTTTGGTTTTGTAAGATGCCTGTTTAGGTCATCTTAGATCCAGAATGGGTCACCACACCCCATTTTTCTTCATGGTTAGAAAGTACCTTGAATACAACCCTTTTCACCTGTAAGGAAATGGCACAGGTTCCACTGCTATATTTTGCAGCAGAGTGGACACCTCTGCCTCCAAGAGGACTGTTTTTGATTTGGTGGCAGGTTTGAATAGTCTTGCTCTTAATTTTGGAAATGATTTGAAGCTTACAGCAAGACCCTGGCTTATTATTTCCAGGGCCCACTTGTCTGTGGCAATGGTTTTCCACACCTGGAAGTAATAAGCCAACCTGCCCCCTACTGGGGATAGGAAGGCAACTTGAACAATCACCTCAGAGAGTCTGCTTGGCAGGGGTCTTGGGCTGAGGGCTAGGTCCACCATGATCAGCACCTCTTCTGCCTCTACCCTTGAAGTCACCTCTTTGCTGCTGGTAGGAAGGGAATGGAAGGCCTGGGCCTGATAAACAGACCTCTGATAAGGTCTACCCCTGCCTCCACTACTTTGCTATCGTTGAGGAGTGGCAGCCTTCTCTTTGGCTGCAGCACTCTTGTAAGCCATTCTGTATTCATCCATCTTTTTCATATAAGTCTCAGTTTGTTCCCCAAAATGAGAATTTTGCACTAGGGGAAAATCCAAAGCCTTACTTTGGGTGTCTTGAAAGAGGACAGTGCATCTTAACAATGAAAACTTCCTTTGAGATATAGCAGTGGCCATGATCCTGGAAGCAGTATCATTAGTATCCACAGCCATGTGGAACTGGTATTTAGCTGCTTCCACTCCACTCTTAGCCAACTCCTCTAGGTCAGACGCCAGCTGAGGAGGAGCACTGCTGGCCAATTCTTGGACAGATTCTCACAAGGACTTTTGGTACCTGGAAACATAGGCCATGTAAGAGGTTTGCCTTATGCAGGAGGAAAATCCCAGGTACCCCTTTTTAACCAGAGAACCGATTTTCCTGGAGTCCTTCTCTTGGGGGGGGGGGTGAAGCCAAGGGAATGCCTGCTTTCTCACAAGCAGCAGCCTGGACCATCCCTTCATGACTGCAGTGGCTAAACAGGAATTCAGTGCCATTGCCAGCCAAGGAATACCTCCTGTCCAGTTTCTTATCCACAGGTGGTACAGATGTTGGGGTGTGCAGGATTTTCATGGTCTACCTTTTTAGAGACTTGTGGATGGGGATAAAAAGTCTCTTGGAAGCAGGCACATTCATCATCTCTACATAGTCAGGCTCTTAATCTTCCTCAGAAGCTTCCTGAGCAGGGAGCTCCAAAGCTTCTGCTACCTTTTTTAAAAAGGAATAATGGAAGGCAGGGTCCCCAGAGGGATGAGGAGGGGACTTGAGATCCAGGTGTTCTCAATGGGCTCACCAAAATCATCCTCCTCTTTATCCTCTTCTTCTTCCCACTCCTGTTCATAAAAAGGTTCAGACTCAAATGAACCAGAGGGAAATGCAGTACTTCGTGTTTCACTGACCCAGTTCGCCTGAACTGGACTGCAAAGACTGGATAATTTGAATGTTTTTTACCATCTGTTCTGCGGTTGGGTCTGCAACCGTATGTTTTTTGCAGTTCTGAACCGGCTGTTTTTTCTCTCTTTTATTGCCGCAGACGTTTCAAGGCATGAGTCAGCGGCTGTTTTACTTGTGGAGGTTTCATCCTGGTCAGGGGGCACCCCCTCTGATTACACCAGTTTATCTTTAGTGGTGGAACCAGACTAACCTTCCATGTTGGTTGCTTTATCAGTCATTCTTTCTTGCAGTCTATTCAAATGCCTATCAAACGTAAACTGAGGGAAATTTTTACAGATTTCACAATCTGCCTGAAGGTGGTCAAACCCAAGGAAGAAATCACAGACATGATGTGGATCAGCTTTAGAAAATGTTTCACCGTACTCGGTGCAGTGCTGAAACCCAGTGGGACCGGTTCTTTCCTTGGGTTTCTGTGACATAACAACCGAGAAAAAAGTTCTTTAACACTTATCCACAATGGACGGTTTAGACCTGGATAAGCAAAGATATTTGGTAAACAGAAGGTTTAGCAACTGTGGGGAAAAACCGAGAAGAAAAACTCTGTTTTCTTACCAAAAGTCTACTGGTCCCTCAAACACTAAACTTTAGAACAGAGACTAAGAATTTACCTTAAAAGATAAGAAGAATATCTTCGGTTTCCTCCCGGTTGTGAAAACCGATCAGAAACCGAAAAACTTTCCGGAAAGTAGAAACCCTAGTCTAGTCTAACTTGTAACCGAAGAACAGAGGTTTGAATATTAAACTAAAATAAACGGTGGTTATAAAAACCAACAAAACTTGTACTTCAACCAAAGGAGCTGAGGAGAGATCTCCAAGGCAGCTTTACAGGCATGTGGAGTAAAGAATCTGGCAGTTACACAGAATGTATCAGGGACAGTGGTTTGAAAACCCAGCACGAGCATATTGAACGTTCCACTATTAACATATAGGCTTTAACTCTTTCATCTCCGGGGCAGTTCAACTGGAAGGGCCAAATGCATTAGTCAGAATACAGCAAGAATTCCTGGGGTTTGAAGCACTATCATTAGTATCCACAGCCATGTGGAACTGGTACTTAGCTGCTTCTACTCCATTTTTAGCCAGCTCCTTCAGGTCAGATGCCAGCTGAGGAGGAGCTTTGCTGGCCAATTCTTTCACAGATTCCCACAAGGACTTGTGGTACCTGGAAACATAGGCCATGTAAGAAGCTTGCCTTATGCAAGAGGAAAATCCCAGGTACCCTTTTATAGCCAGAGAATCGATTTTCCTGGAGTCCTTCTCGGGTGGGGGGATGTAAAGCAAAGGGAATGCCTGCTTTCCCACAAGTAGCAGCCTGGACCATCATCTATGTAAAAGATAGGTTATCTGCATCTGTCCTCCATGCCATTTCTAAACCAAAGGAATTTGAATGCCTTGCTCTAAAACTAACCATCTCTCCAGTTGAATCAATTAACATACTAGGCTGCTACAGACCAACTTCAGGGGGTTTAGAGCTCCTATCTCACGTACAAAATTTTATATATACCAACTCAAATGAATAAGCCATTCTCGGAGACCTAAATTTGGACTGGCTTAGTCCAAAGTCTTCCAATCATCTGTTCTAGCAACATTTGTACTTTACTGCGCACCTCTGCACAATGTCTTGATGCTATACTTAACATCTGTAACAAGAAATTGTTTTACTTCTCTGCCTACCTCAGCATACAAAAACTGATAGGGCCACTTATGAAAGTGGTAGGGCCATGGCCCTCTGGCCCCGCTGTTCCGGCACCTATGGGCAGCTGTGAGGCGCACCAAATCCCTTGAAGACTGGACAGCTTTCAGGACTTGTCACAATGCATGCACTAGGCTGGCTAGAGAAACCAAAGAGAAGTACTATTTAAATATCCTTGAGACTGCAAAAGGGAACCCATTAAAAATATGGAGTATGTTTAAATCAGTAGAAGGCTGCAAAGCACCCCCAACCTTGCCCATCAAAACCAACTCACACGGCTCCACTATTACTGACAAATCTCAGATTCTAGACAAGCTTCACACACATTTCATAACAGCTGGTCTTACATTTGATACCTCTCAGATGGCCATTCTACACTCCGTCAACCAGGCTTTCCACCGATGTTGCCTTCACTTTCTCTACAATAACATACAAGCAGGTCGAAGATCAATTAATTAAATTTGATATATAAAAAAAAAAAAGAGTGCTGGAGCTGACAGTACTGTCCCCTTTTTTTCTGAAAACAGGATACCACTATCTGATGGCTCCCATCATCCACTTATTCAACTTGTCCTTATCAGAAGGTACAGTACCCCAGGAATGGAAAGTAGCTCACATACTGCCCCTGTTCAAATCCGGAGAACCCAACGATGTAAATTACTACACTCCTAATTCAATTTTACCAATCCTCTCTAAGCTACTTGAGAAATTGGTAAATATTCAGGTCAGAAAGTATCTTGACAAACACAATCAAGTTAAGCCACTGCAATCTGGCTTCAGATAACATCACAGTACTACATCTACTCTGGCAAACATCTCTAAAGATTGGTTGGAGGCCATGGACTATAAACAGATACAGGAAATGGAAATTACGTACCTACCGTAATTCTTGATCTTCTTGGACGAAGTCTCCACCAGTCATTCACACTAATGGGATCTACGCCAGAGGCGCTAGGACCCAGCGGGAGCAAACTTTTCAAGAGGGCCGGTGCCAGAGATGGAGCCGCGAGGAAGGGGCACCACGAGCCCTGGCTTGTGTGGTAAAGACTATCTCAGCGTCGACCCTCCAACCGCCTCAGTACCTTTTTCCAAGGAGGTGCAGTGTAACTAACCTAGAAGGACTAACCTAACAAAATTGGACATGAGAAAGTCCGAATGACCCGTGTAAGAAGGGTCAACAATGAAGTCTTCACAGCCCAGCCACTGAGAGATTGAAGACCAAAAACAGTGACATGAGCTCGGTGGATGGTGGGTGGGCGTGTGAATGAGTGGTGGAGACTTCGTCCAAGAAGATCAAGAATTACGGTAGGTACGTAATTTCCATATCTTCCTGGACATAAAGTCTCCACCACTCATTCACACTAATGGGAGAGTACCAAGCTAATAATCCCCCCCAACCCCCAAGACAGGCAGCAGGAAAATAAGAGCTCACATACTTAGGACAGAAGTCCATTAAGAATAGTCCTGCCAAATGACAGATGTCGTGCAATGGGCACATTGCAGATTTCCGCCAGAGATGCCGCAACTGCTCTAGCAGAGTAAGCGTACACTCTGCCTTCCAGCTTAACCTGTGCTATAGAATAGCAGTGGCGAAGGCATGCTACCAGCCACAATAAAATGCACCTAATAGCGACAGGTTGACCCAGCTGGGTCTCGCTGAAGGAAACAGCTGTTGAGCAGTGCGAATTTCTTTTGTTCTATCTAGACAGAATCGCAACACTCTCTTAACATCCAGAGAATGAAGGGTATGCTGCCCTTCATTCTGGAAGTTCGCAAAGTAGGTAGGTAGGAGTAAAGGTTAGTTTAGATGGAATTCTGAGACAACCTTAGGATGAGTACTAAGAACTACTTTGTCCCTGAGAAATACAGTGTACCGGGGTGGGGATGGGGGGGGTCTGTGACCAGTGCATGTATTTCAGAAACTCTACGGGCCGAAGTGATGGCCACCAGGAAGGTCGTTTTCCAAATGAGGGATTTCAACTCGCAAGTAGCTAGCAGCTCGAAGGTTTCCGAGTGAGCGGAACTGTTTCCTCCGAGAGGGAGACCTCAATTACCCGCTGCCTCGCGGGGCTGCGCCTGGTCCGCTGGAACGGACGAAGGCCCAGGAGGTGGGGTACTCATGGGGGTGGAGGCCCCACCCGGGATTGCGTTGGCTGTCTGACTGGTTTTCCTCTGGGGGGGAGTGGCTCTGCTCCCAGCGTCTCTACTTCTTTTTCTTCTTCTTTTCCGGGACCAGTGACGACAATCTTTCCCTCAGCTCCTGTAGCACTCTTTCCATCGATGTCAGTCTTTGTTTTAATAAATAGGCATCGAGGGTCCTCTGGCGACAGCCTGGTTGAAGACCAGGCAGATGGAGCACTCTGCGGTCTAATACTCAGGCCACAGGCAGAGGATGCAATGAGAATGGTCGTCCCAGTGCGGGACCTGTGTGCTGCACTTGGAGCACATTTTTTTGGGCCGACGAGACGACATATACTGCTGTGGATAGGAAATAATTCTACCTCAGATCGAACAACAATGTTAGAAGATGGAGGGTGACTGAAGCTGTTCTACCATGAGGTTGATGATTCAGGTAGATGGCGGGAAAAAACTGGAGGGTAGGCAGGGGACAGCCCCTATTTACTGGCACACTGACGTCCATCACCTGATGTTGGGGACAGTCCCCACTGATGACTGCTAGCTACAATTTTGCTGTGCGGTCCTGACGTCAGGGGGCGCAGTCCTACTTGTGAAGACCTACTGCAGGAACCCTCTCGAAGTAAGATCAATGGGTACATGTGGAGGTAGTGTACTCTTAGATTCCATGGGGGCCTGTGGTGTGATGCTGGGCCCCGGTGTCTCCTGCGGGCGTTCATCAGGGCGTTAGGGTCTGTCGTCCGGTCGCCCATCATCTGGTCCCCGACGCCTGGCTGTCTGGTACCAGAACAGAGGGTGTATGACCTGTCGCTGTGTCGGCAGGCACACGATCGTTAGGCTGACGGTCTATCGGAGACAGCAGCCCTGGCATCAGGGCTGGAGTAGCTGCCCCAGACGTCTGGTCGCTTGGTGCCTTACCCTGTAGCGTCTGCCTCTGGTCCTTCCGCCTATTGCAAGGTCGGTCGTCCAAGATCTGCGTCAGTTTTTTTGGTTTTGCAGCTGACATATCTTGGGGAGAGCGTTCCCTTGAGTGGGAATGCTCCCGGCATCTGCGCCTGTCTTCTGCAGACGACATCAAACTGGAGTAGGAGGAAGACGCCACAGCGTTACAGGCTAAAGTCCTGGCCTTAGGCCCTGATGGTTGCTGAAATGGCCAAAGGCTTCGGGAGGGACCTGAAGGCCCTTGCCCCGAAGAGCTGCTACCCGCTGAGAGGGTAAGGGCGGGAGCCTTCATCAATGGCAGGCTGGAAGATGTAAGGCCTCCGGGGGTGGCAGAGTCCGCTCTCTTGCCAGAGTGCGAACCGGAAGGTTTACCCTTAGTCTGAGGAGATTTTGAGCGGGACTCTGACCTGCTGTGCTCTTTGTGGTAGTGCTTCCCTCCTGAGTGTTTGTCCTTGTGGGAAGTCGGCAATCTGGAGGCTGAAGAGCCGGCCTTCAATGGACACTGAAGGGCGGCAAGCTGTTTCTCCATAACGTAGTCCTGGAGTGTCTTGCGGTGATGGATGTGGGTCTGCTGATTAAATTTTTCTGCAGTCCAGGCAGGCGTCCACATTGTGGTCATGCCCCAGGCAGAAGACGCACTGCGAATGATTGTCTTTCCCTGGAATCTGCCACCCGGATGGACACTTAGATTTCCGTTGCTTGGCAGAGGAAGATGGAGACAACATAAACTGATTTAAATCAACGATTTCTGATGAAAAAAACGGGTACATTTGACTGAAGAACAAAGATGGCGGTCGACAGATGCAACGAGGCATCCGATGGGCCGAAGCGCACAGGTTGACAGCAGGACAAGAACTGATGTGGGGCTGGGGACTGCCCCCTTTATACAGAGGGTGACGTTGGTGGGCGGACCGATGTAAGGGGTTGGCCCCAGCTGTGTACTGCTGGCTAGAAGTTTTCCGAGGAGTCCTAGTGCCTGGCGGCATAGTCCTTAACGTGTAGCCTGCTGCAGGAGCTCTTACCTGAAATACGATCAATAGTTGCTCAGATTGCATTATTTCTTTTGTTCTGTTGATGCAGAAGAAAAAATTACTCACCTTAGTAATGTTGTTTCTTCTAATGGAGTCTTGCTATATTATGACATATGCAGTGAGTCCCAACTTTCGAACTGCTCTGGAGGTGAAAGAGTTAACTTTCCATGCCAGGCATGGAACGCTGAGCTCGAGCTGGGTTGAAAACTCTGTCTGTTGTTCTTCAAACTCAAACTGTCAGATCTTTATGAGCTAAACTCACTGAGATCCTGTGTGGAAGCTGTAAACCTACACTAGCCAACTGGCTACTAAACATAAGAATACATATTTTGGTCCCAAAACAAAGACTCAAGTCAGGAGACCCAAAAATGAAAACACACACCAAATCACCCCAAAAAGGAGGGTGAAATAACAAGGTGGGCATCTACTAAGTGCCAACACTGCACTGCCCACCACATTCCAAAAACAGAGGTTCTGAGAGGGGCAAGCGAGGGGGAGGTATGTAATATAGCAAGACTCCATTAGAAGAAACAACATTACTAAGGTGAGCAATTTTTCTTCAAACAACATGAAGTCTTGCTACATTATGACATATGCAGACTACACAGCAGTACCTCCATGGAGGAGAGACAGAACCTACTTAGGAAATAGGCTCTGAAGCACAGCTGTGCCAAACCGAGCATCACTCCTAGACTGGATGTCCAGGGAGTAATGCTTGGTAAAAGTGTGAACTGTTTTCCAGGTAGCTGCTTGACAGATCTCTAGAACAGGGATGTCCCTGGCATCAGCCAGAGAAGCAGCTGTACCTCTGGTAGAGTGAGCCCTCAGGCCTGAGGGAGGAACCTTACCCAGCTTTTCATAACAGAATTGGATACAAGAGACAATCCACCTGGCAATGGAGCTTTTAGTGGCAGGTTTCCCTTTACCAACCTCACCATAAGTGAGGAACAGTTGGAAGGAGTCAAACCTGTGACCCTTGGTACGCTCTATGTAGTAACTAAGGGCTCTTTTCGCATCTAAACTGTGCAGCCTCCTCTCGCCAGAGGAGAAATGGTCAGTGAAGTACACTGGAAGAGATATGGATTGATTAAGGTGGAAATCTGAAACCACCTTAGGCAAGAACTTCCTGTTAGTCCTGAGGACCACCTTATCTCTATGAAAGGAGATAAAATCAGGCTCCACTGACAAAAGCTTGTAATTCACTTATGCGTCTGGCAGAAGTGATGGCTACCAGAAACACAGTCTTCCAAGTCAAGTACTTAAGCTCTACTGAAGACAAGGGCTCAAAGGGAGGTTGCATAAGCTGAGCAATGCAAACGTTAAGATCCCAGGCAGGGGCAGGGTCCCTGAATGGAGGGTTGGTGTGAAGCAATCCCTTAAAAAACTTAGAGAATACAGGATGAGCTGAAAGAGAAGAGGGTTTACCTGCTGAAATAAAAGCAGACACAGCTGCCAAATGTACCTTCAGAGTAGCTGGTCTCAGCCCCAAAGTATTTAAATGGACCATATAATCCAGGACTGTGGGTAAATCAGCAGATTCTGGGGAAACATGCTTCCCAGTGCACCATATGGAAAACCTCTTCCATTTGGAATTGTAAGTAGCCCTGGTGGAAGGTTTCCTCGAAGCCTTCAGTATATCCATTACACCTTGGGAGAGGTGTAGATCAGCAAACTCTAACTCTTCAAGAGCCAGGCCTTGAGATTGAGAGATCTGAGGTTCAGATACCAAACCCTTCCTTGGGCACAGGTTAACAGGTTGGGATTCCTGGGAAGACACAGGGGAAGATGGACTGCTAAGGACAGTAGGAGTGGATACCAGGGTTGTCTGGCCCAATCTGGAGCAATCAGAATCATCTTGCAGGACTGAGATCTGATTTTGACTAACACTTTGAACAGGAGAGGGAAGGGGGGAAAAGCATAGAGAAACTTCCCTTCCCAATTGAGAACTGAGGCATCCAGAGGGACTGAGCCCAACACTGGGGGCCTGCAGCAAAAAAGGGGAAGTTGGTGATTGTCTGGGGCTGCAAAAAGATCTATCTGCGGGGTGCCCCATCTGGCAAATATTACCTCCAGGACCAGGGGATCCAGTGACCATTCGTGATGGCCCTGGGAAATCCTGCTGAGAGGATCTGCCAGGACATTGTCCTTGCCTGGGAGGTGAACTGCCGTAAGGGAGGTGTTCAGGGAGTAAGCCAGAGACCACAACTTCATTGCTTCGGTGCACAAGGCCGTAGACCGAGTGCCTCCTTGCTTGTTGATGTACCACATTGTGGTGGTGTCTGTTCTGACCTGTACAACTTTGTTCTGAACAGATTTGGAAAAAACTTGAAGTGCTAGAAAAACTGCTCTGAGCTCCAACAGATTGATGTGGAGCAGAGATTCCTGAGGGGACCACAATCCCTGGGGTAAGGTCGCCCATGTGAGCTCCCCACCCCAAGAGGGATGCATCTGTAGTAAGGATTAAGGAGTGAGACTGAGTGACAAAGGGAACCCCTTGTCTCAGATTGCTCTGATCCTGCCACAGCTGCAGGGCTTGGATCAGGGTTCGAGTTACTGGGATCAATTTGGTTAGAGGGTCTTTCCTTTGAGACCAAAAGGCTCTCAAATGGAACTGGATGTCCCTCATCCGAAACCTTGCTCCCTGCACTACTGCTGTAGAAGCAGCCATGTGCCCCAGGAGCTGTAGAAAATGTCTTGCTGGTCGAGAGACCTGCAGGGTGAATGAGGAGGCCAGAGAGACCAGGGTCCTTGCCCTGTCCAAAGGAAGGAAGGCTCGGCTTTCTCTGTGTTCAGCTCTGCGCCTATGAAGGTGAGGAGCTGGACAGGTCTCTAGAACTGACTCTGAAAGATTCAGAAGGAAACCTAGAGAGGTAAGCAGTTGCTGAGTTATCTGTAGATGTAACTTGACTTGGTCTGGAGACTGGCCTACTATGAGCCAGTCAGTCCAGGTAAGGAAAATGGCAATTTTTGGCCCTTCTTGGGAGGCAACTGCTACTGCCAGGCATTTTGTGAATACCCTTGGAGCAGAGGTGAGGCCAAAGGGCATTGCTCTTAACTGGTAATGGCCTGAGGACAGCTCGAACCTGAGGTACTTTCAATGGGAGCTTCTATGAGAATATGGAAGTAGGCATCCTGAGGTCCAGGACGCCTAGCCACCCCTGGCCTTAGAGAGGGTAGAATAATTCCCAGAGTCACCATTTTGAATTTTGGTTTTAAAAGGTGCTTAAGTATCTGAGATCCAGGATGGACCGCCATTCTCCTGTCTTTTTTGGGGTAAGGAAGTACCTGGAGTACAATCCTTTGCCCTGGTGTAGGGGTGGAACCCTTTCCACAGCTCTGAGAGCCAGGAGGGAAGAGACTTCTGCCTCTAGGGCAAGTGCCTCTGGTGGATTTGCAGGTGGAAAGGATCTGGTTCTCATCTCTGGAAATTTTTTGCAGCTGAGAACCAGTCCCTGGCTTACTACTTCCAGGACCCACTTGTCCGATGTCAGAGACTGCCAGTCCTGGACAAAGCAAGCCAGCCTGCCCCCTACAGGTAGGTGAGAATCGGCCCTGGCAACCCCATCAGGGTGCCTGCTTGGCAGGGGCTTTAGGCTGAGGGGTGGAAGCAGGCCTGCTTGTGCCCCCGTCTGCCTCTCCCTCTAAAGAACCCCCTCTGGGCGTAAGCAGAAGAGGAGGCCTGGGCTTGGTAAAAAGGCCTATGAAAAGGCCTGCCCCTGCCCCTGGAAGGCTGCCTTTGAGGAGTGGCCTGCCTTACCTTGGCCTGTGTACTCGTATAGGTGGTCCTGTACTCATCCATTTTCTTCATGTAATTCTCTTTCTGCTCCCCAAACAGAGAATTACACACAACAGGAAAATCCATGGCCTTAGTCTGGGTATCCTGCGACAGGCTAGTACATCTGAGCCAAGCCTTCTGCGAAGTGCCACAGATGTAGCCATGACTCTTGATGAGACATCATTAGAGTCCACTGCAGCGTGGAACTGCACCTTGGATGTCTCAATACCATCAGCAGCCACCTGCTCCAGCTCCTTGGCAAGCTGGCCAGGGACCTGTTTTGCTAGAGCCATAACAGTATCCCATCTGGATTTCTGGTATCTAGCAACATAAGCCATATAACTTGCCTGTCTGAGTCCCAAGGATGCTGCCATGTACTGTTTCTTTGCCATGGCACCAATCCTCCTGGAGTCCTTGTCCGGGGGGTGTCAAGCCAAGGGAATATTTGCCTTGTCACAGGCTGCAGCCTGCACTACCCCAACATGGCTGCATTGTTGAGTAAGGAACTCCGTATCAGAGCCTGACAATGTGTACTTCTTGTCCATTCTCTTATCCACAGGAGGTATAGTGTGAGGAGTTTTTAGAACTTTTACAGTCTGTTTCCAAAAAGATTTATGCAAAGGAATAGACAGTCTCCTAGACTCTGGGATATCCATCATTTCCACACAGTCAGGCTCCTCTTGATCATCCACAGCTTCCTCCATAGGGAGCTGGAGGGGTTTAGCCACTTTTTTATAAAACATAAAATGAGAAGGGACTCAGAAAGCCTAGGAGGAGAACTCTGAAGGTCTGTCTGGGAGATGTCGGTTCAGTGGGCATCAGACTTTCAAATCCACATTCACTCTCCTCATACTCCTCTTCCCCTCCTCTGGTTCATAAAATTCCTCTAAATCATACTCTTGAACCGGTGGAACCGCCGAACCGCGCTTACCTGATGGGTGCCGTTCGTCGGAACCAGGAAAGCGACTGACAATTTTAATCGCTTTGCTATTTCTTCAGCGGTTGGAGAGGAAAGTTTTGGCTCCACATCAGCTGATTTCCTAGTCCTTTTTGCTGGAACCGACTCCTCAGAGTCAGCTCTCCTTTTGCCCAAGGAAGTCTCGCCCTGGTCAGAGGGCACTCCCTCCGGTTCGGTTGGAACCGAACTGGGCTGGCCATCCGGTTCAGCGGACTTCTTGGCCTCCCTTTCCCTGAGCCTACCAACTCTCTTTTCCAGGGTAGTTGCAGGAACATTTTTGCAAATCTGGCAGTCTGCATTGAGGTGGTCAAACCCCAGACAATAAACACAGGTGGTGTGGGGGTCAGCCTTAGCAAAGACTTCCCCACAGACACTACAGTGTTGAAACCCAGTGGGCCCGGTTTTTCTTTGGGGTTTCTCAGACATAATGCCAGCCTAACCAAACTTACCCGTTTATGGCAATCCGCCAGGTAAGACCCTCTTATCGGTTCCCAACCGTGTCACGGGTCGTGGAAAAAAATGTAATAAAATCTGGTTTTTTTAGAACCGATAAGAACCGGTAACCACACTCTAAATGACAGATTAATATATTTTAAACAACCTGATCGGTTCAAACCGAACCGATAAACCATTTACAAGTTCCACACAGAATAGAAATTAATGTAAAACCTATCTAGTACTCACAATACACAGACAGAGTCTGAACCAACTTCTGGTTTAAATTGCCGAAAACTGAGAAAAACAATACTTTAACCGACAAAATGAACCGAGCAGAAGGAGAAATCTCGGAGCGACTGTTCAGTGAGGCGGAGTAAAGAATCTGACAGTTTGAGTTTGAAGAACAACAGACAGAGTTTTCAACCGAGCTCGAGCTCAGCGTTCCATGCCTGGCATGGAAAGTTAACTCTTTCACCTCCGGAGCAGTTCGAAGGTTGGGACTCACTGCATATGTCATAATACAGCAAGACTTCATGTTGTTTGAATCACAGAACCCTCTTAACATCCAGAAAATGAACGGAGCGCTCTCCTTCATTCTGGAGTTCACGAAGTAAGTAGGGAGAAGCAAAACTTGACTAGCGGAAACTGAGCCAAGATAGTCCAAAAACGAGCAGAGGTGTACATTCTCTTCTGAGAACTACAGACCTGTGTTCAACAGGTCCACGAGGCACCACAACATTTTACTTGGTGGGCAACCGAAAGGGTCCGGATGGGAGTTTGCACACCAGATGGAGAAGTGTTTCTACTCAGCCGCATAAGCCCTCCTACTGGAAGGTCTAATAATGTGTAAGAATATTTCTGCGACTGTCTGGGAAACCTAAAACTTACTTACTTTCATCTCCTCAGGAGCCCGGCATGTAGAAGAAGGGAGCACAGGAAGGATGGACCAAAGTCCCTGCTGTCAGAGGGTATGCTCATAGGAGGAGTCGCCTCGGGGGAACTTCTGACTGACTGTTGATCAATGCAAATCTTATCTGCCAAGGCTAGTCTGGGATGATGAGAATCATCCTGCCCCCATGTGCCTACAACTTGAACAGCACCCTCTGAACTAAGGAAAGCAGAGAAAAGCGCACAGGAAGCCTCTTGTCAACTGCAGTGAATACATCCCAATGGAAAACATCAGGGTCTAGATTTGTTTTGTTTTGTTTTTAGCTATACCTTTTTACTCCCTTGGCCCTACCTGATTGGCTCCTACATCACCGCATTGTGGTGGGACTTCAGTCGCCGTCCATCTCTACTGCACTCCAGCCTTCACCCTTAAACTCCTGCAGCTTTTCCCCCGCAGCGGGGAGTCCACAAGTCCCCACCCTGTACAGATCCAGTCCAGGTGAAGCCTCGGTGCCGGCGATGGTGCGAACGGCCATCAAGCCGCATGATCAGGGTGCCATCTTTTCCATTTTCTTCCCTGGAACTGGGGCATGCAATGACGCTGGTGGAGGGGAGTGCGCATGCGTCCGCACGCGCTCTCTCCAGGCGTCTGCCCCAGCTCCTCCACGAGCTACTGCATGGTGCCCTGTCCTCCAGCCTCCACCGGTGCATGAACGGGCACAGACTACTGAAGAACCTCCCCCTCCCTAGAGAAGGAGAGCAGTCAGTCGGATGCTCAATCCTTCTCGTTTCCTGCTGACCCGTTCCTGAACACAGATCGCTTGCATAGCGGGAGATAAGGCATCCAGCACCATCTGGCTGGCCAGGGTCTGGATTTCTGAAGCAGGATATAGGTATTTTTGAGTTGAGAGGGGACGCAAAAAGGTCCGGGTCCGGACTGCCCCACTTGTCGAAAAGCGACTGCATGACATCTGAATTGACGCAACATGCTCAAGGCACCACTCTCACATCCTCACATTCTTCCTACACAGAGGGTAGGAGAGTGCTCCATACTGCTTGTTAATGAAAACATCAACTTTGTCATCTGTCCGAAGTGGGATCACTTTGTGGCAGAGGGCCTCCTTCAGGACTTGGAAAGCGTATAAGACAGCTCTCATCTCTAAGATATTTATGAGAAGATGATGTTCCTCCTGGCTCCACACCAGAGTGGGGAGGTCTTGACAGTGAGCTCCCAAACCGATCAGGAGTGCAACCATGGTGATGGTGATCTGGGATTTCAGAGGGTGTGGGTAGACCTAGCAGAAGCTAGACCAACTACGTCTACCATGTGAGTAATTTTGTCCGAGGTTTTGTCAGTTATGCAGAGGATTGCGGATGCGTTGTCAGAGACCACTATTTGCTGCGGATAAAGACATGAGTCCCAGCATCTGCTGCATCAAAAAGGGCATGAACAGAGTCATTTTCTGTGAAGTAATGAGACATCTGAAAATGTTGTTTCTTCTGTTCTCCGGAAGGAAGAATAATTGCCCTGGAGTATCCAGGAGGGCTTCTATGAAGAGGAGCTGCTGGGAAGGTGACTCTGGCACCTTCCCTGAATCAGAAAACCCCTCCTGGAAGAGAGCAACTGAGAAGTTGTGGCAACTATTTCCTGTGACTCTAGTCTGGATGGGCTGGCTCAGAGCCAAACGTGCAGGAATGAAGACCTGAACACTGAGGTTGTAGTGAACTCCTCCCTGAAAAGGTACTTGTTTAACCTTTCAAGGTCTAGAAATGGGCACATGCCACCTGTTATCTTGGAACCAACCAAAGGAGTAGGAACCTGTGTTCTGATTCACCGTGGAACAACTTCTACTGCCCGATTCTGGAGAGGCTCCGTATCTCGGAGGAAAGAGGGTCTGACAGACTGGGTTGCTGCCTGGGTCTGGGGAAAATATCTGCGAAACTGGGAGAGTAACCCTCTCGGACAATCCTGATGACCCATACGCCCGCTGGATTGGACTTCCACTGGCTGTAAAATCGAACCAGAGAGACAGCTGAGGTGAGACCTGGGCCGGATCCAAGAGGATGCTACAGGGCACTTTTGGGCCTTGTGCCCTCTGCTGAGATTTTTTTTCGCGGTTGAGGAATTGGTTCCTGACAAAGACTTCCAGGCTTCTACCTTGAAAGGACTGCCTGTTATGAGAACGACGATGGAGCCGTCCCTCTGAGGGGCAGCAGGAGCTGTCCTGCTCTTAAAAGGCAGCCTTCACGTTCTAAGCAGCCTCCAGAGTTCAACCTGAGTGCTGAACCAATAAGCACCGCCAAGGACATATTAATCCCCTGCTCCCAAAGGCAGCCGCCCTAGGGGCAGTGGCATAGGCATCTATAAAAGCTTTTAGCCGATTATTGGGCTATATGCCCCTAGAAATGGAGCATTAGATTCCAGAAGGCTCTTGACCATTGAATTGAGTGTGTTTCACAGGATGTACCCGTACTGAGGAATGTAGGAACTCAAGACGCAGAAGTCTGCTTTGGTCCACAGACGAAGTCTGAAATGTTATGGTGGACCCTGTATACCTGAAGAAACACTGCAAAGAAGATCTTCCATCACCTGCTCTGCTGATACAGAAGCTTGCATTCCAGCCCCTAAAATGAGTCATCCACTGCATCTTCGACAAAGTAGGACAGGGAGAGACTCATCCAGATTCACTTCTACCCCAGAAGAACCTGCAAAAGGCAGGTCCAAGGCAGGATCACGGGAGATGTCGCCACCCAGACTGGCATAGAGTTTGGCGACATCTATGGTGCAGACACCACCTGCAGTGCCAGCATCATACATGGCTCTGGCACCACATACTGTGCCAGCATCACATTCTGGCCCTAGACCTCAAGAAAAGAGGGGGGAGAGAAGCAGTACCCGTGCCACCCCATGCAAAGGAAAAAGGTGAGGGGAGGGAGGGAGAGAGGTACACGGGGTCGGCATTGATGGCACTGGCACCGGAGAGGGCACTGCACACATCCTGCCCAGCCAACTCAGCCGTGGCTCAGTGGCTCCAAGGCCCCGAAACCGGGTCCACTGACAAAATCAACTGGGCAGACGTTGTACCTCCTGCTGTAAAAGAGTGGCACAAAGGTGAAACTGCTCACTGGAGCCCCATCGAGGACAGAGATGGGGCCTGGTGTCGAAGATCGTGGCCGTTAAGAATGGAGCCACAGAGGACCCCACCAAAGTCGGGTCAGGCCTACCACTCTCCACCTCCAACGTTCCCCGTGCAGACATACCCAGAGGGCAACCTCGAACTATACCGTTTCTTCTTCCACCGACAGGAGGAGGAAGAGCTCAAGGTTGAGCGGAGCCAGGTCCCTTATCAAGGTCAGGAACAGGCCCGCTGCTTTTGTGCTTCGGGCGAACTGTCGTCCCCCTCAAGCGTCGGACTGCCAGTGGTTGGACCCCACCCTCTGCAAAGGGTGGTGGACCAGATACAGCTCCACTGCCATGACAGCTTCCAAATGAAGTCTCCCTACCATCACTGCTACCATCTAAGGTTGACTCAGCTAATGGCAGGCTGAGAATTTCTTCCTCGTCTTCAACTTTTTTTTTTTTTTTTTTTAAATAAGACAAGAACACTAAAAGTAGCAAATTAATCGAATACTGAACGGCTATAGCTGCTGTTGTATAGATGAAGACTTGACTCCTGGCAGGACAGCGACGTCGTCATCGAAGCGCACTTAATGGTGGGACTGAGGCGGTTGGAGGGTTGATGCCTGGATAGCCTATATGGTGCAAGCTAGTCTTGTGGCGCCGTGCATGCAAGGTCCTATCCTGGCGCCGACCCTCCTGAAGATTTTTGGCTCCTGTGGGGTCCTAACATCTCTAGCGTAGTCCCATTAGTGTGAATGAGTGGTGGAAACTTTAAGTCCAGGAAGATGAAGGAAACCACTATGGTTCTCTAAGGAGGTGGGGGGACAAAGTTAGGGCTAAAAGACTGAGTTTCAGGAAATATAAGGCAACCAAAAAGGAGGAGGACAGGCAGGTGTACCTTGAATGTCTAAGGGAAGGCTGTTAGGAGAGCTCAGGCACAGACAGAGGAGGGTTTAGCATGGTCTGTGAAAAAAGGGGACAAGGCATTTTATAGGTTCATCAGTGAAAGAAGAAACAATGGGAGGGGACTGCGAGGCTCAAAGGTGAGGAGGGAGAGTGTAAGGAGGGGGAACTGGACAAGGCAGAAATACTGAACAAATACTTCTCAGTATTCACTCGGGAGGGGGAGGGTCAAGGAACACAAAATTGGGTAGCACAGGCAATTGGGGGGGTGGGGAGTGGACTCCAGTCTATTCACAGTGAGAGTGTTCTGGAAGAACTCACAAAGCTAAAGGTGGATAAGGCCATGGGGCCACATGATGTCTACCAGAGGATATTAAGGGAGCTGTGAAGGGAACTGGCAGCACCTCTGGCCGCTCTGTTCACGAAGTCACTCAACACGGGGTGTGGTTCCAGATAACTTGAGGAGAGCACATGTGGTCCACTGCACAAAAGCAACAGTAGGGAGGAGGTGGGGAACTATAGGCCAGTCAGCCTCATCTCAGTGGTGGGAAACATCATGGAGAAGCTCCTGAAAGAAAGGATAGTGGCACACAAGGAATCCAGGGGTGCTCAGGATCTGAGGCAAAACGGATTCACAGCAGGAAGGTCATGTCAAACGAATCTGATAGATTTTTTTGACTGGGTTACTAGGGGAGTAAATCAGGGAGCAGTAGTAGACGTCGCCTAGCTAGATTTCAGCATAGCCTCTGACACCGTCCCACATAGAAGGTTGCTTAACAAGATGGGTAGTCTGGGCATGGGAGGCAAAGTAGTGAACTGGGTTAGGAACTGGTTAACAGACAGGAGACAGAGGATGGTGGTAAATAGGGTACAATCTGGAGAGAGGGAGGTGACCAGCGGGGGTACTGCAAGGATCAGTACTGGCACCAGTCCTGTTCAATGTCTTCATTAGTGACATTGCAGCGGGGCTTGAAGGAAAGGTCTGCTAGTTTGCAGATGACTCAAAGATCTGCAACAGGGTGGATGCTCCAAAAGAGGTGCAGAAAATGAAAAAGAACCTGGAGAAGCTTGAAAGATGGTTGGAGATGTGGCAACTGATGTTCCGTGCAAAAAAGTGCTAAATAATGCATCTGGGCAGAGGGAACCATGGGAAGAACTACAGGTTCTGGGGGAGGATCTGAATGTTACCAAGGAGGAAAGGGACCTAGGGGTCATCATCTCTGATGACCTTAAGGTATCAAAGCAGTACGCAAAGGCAACTGGGAGGGCCAGTGGCCTGCTGGGGTACACAGGCAGCGGTATCAACTAGCGGGAGGGGGTGATGCCATTGTATAAAACATTGATAAGGCCTCACCTGGAGTACTGCATGCAAGTCTGGAGGCCACACCTGCGCAAGGACATAGATAAGGTGGAGACTATCCAGAGAAGGGTGACAAAGATGATGCAGGGCTTGCACCACAAAATATGAGAAGAGACTAAGGGACCTCAATATGTACTCACTGGAGGAGAGGAGAGAGTGGAGGGACATGATTGAAACTTTCAAGTACCTCAAGGGCATAAACAAGGTGCAGGTGGGGGACCTTTTCCAATGTAGAAAAAGTACTAGAACATGGGGGATGATATGAAATTGGAGAGGAGTAGATTAAGAGGTAATGTGAGGAAGTTGTTTTTTTTTTTTTACACAGAAAGGGTAGTTGACACTTGGAATAGTCTGCCACAGGAGTTAGTGAGGGCAAGCGCAGTGTGTGTGTGTGTGTGGGGGGCTAAGCATGCCTGGGACAGGCATAAAGGAACCCTGACAGGGGAGGGAGTGATGAAAAGCCACTGATCACATAGGGTCAATGGCCACATACAATATATAGGGTCTACAGGCAGACTGGGTGGGCCTGGCGATCCATTTCTGCCAACAATTTCTATGTTTCTACAGTGGTCTCGTCCCTCTTGCTTTTGCTTACTTGTTTCATAAACAAGTTTCTTGCCTTTATTATGCTCCCTTTTATCTTTGCCCACTGTTCCTCCATGCCACCCAGGCCATCCCTCCCTTGCCAGGTCCCTGAGGCATTCATCCATCTTTAAAAAATCTGCCCTCCTGGAGTCCAGGACCTTCGCCCTTGTGTGGTTCAATTCTGCAGCTGTCCTTGTACTGAACCACACCGTACGGTGATGTCTACTTCCCAAGTGGCCTCCCAACTTGATGTCTGCAACACTATCCCTGTTAGTACCAGGTCCAGTACTGCCCCATCATGAGTAGGTTCACTGGCTAGTTCCCTGAGGAATGCCCCCTGTAGAGAGTCCAGGACGTCCTCACTTGTAGCTGAAGCCACTGCTGGGAGTCTCCAAACTACATCTGGCAGGTTGAAGCTCCACCAGCTGCACCTCCCCTCTACTTCAGTCCTATCTATGGCTTCCACCAGTACCTCATCTAATTCCTCCCCTGTGCTGGAGATCTGTAAATTAACTCTAGTGTGAGCAGCGGCTCCCTCCATCTCCAGGGTGACTCAAAGTACCTCTGCCTCCCCCTGTATTTCCATTGCTTTTATGCTTTCTCACATAAAGCACCATACCTTCTTTCTTTCCCACCTGGTCCTTCCTGAACAGAGCATAGCCTGGCATGGCCATGTTTCAGTCATGGTTTTCAGTTCACCATCACTCGGTAATGGCCACAATATCTAGGTTGTCCTCTGCCATGATGGCCTCTAGGTCCAGAATATTTTATTTCCTAGACTTCTAGCATTCACACACACAGCCTCCCAGATTCTGTTTCCATTCTGCTTGTTGCCCCCTCCTTTTTCCTTTTTAACCTCTCTCCTTCCTCCCTGCTCTTCTTAATGCTTCCTATTCCTTCCCCCTTTATCTCTACCACCCTGCTTCCTTTATTTATTTGCACCCTGGGGGATTCCTCTCCCCTCAGATTATCCTTACTCTGTAGTTCACTGGGGCAGGACAGTTTCTGACTCCTTCATTCCTTCCACCACCCTACCTTGCAGTTTAAAGGTTCAATGAAGTAACATTTACACTGTCCACTGAGGACTTAGGTTCCCCTCCTGGATGGATAGAGACCATCACTCCTGTACAGGCCTTTATCCTCCCAGGTGGGTCCCAAGTCTCTAATGTAGCCAAACCCTTCCTTTCTGCACCAATTTTTGAGCCGAGAGTTGAAGCTCCTGGGGCAGAGATCCCTCTCCTGCCCCCTGTCGTAGACACACAGCACCTCAGCAAAAACCACTGAGCAAGCTACCTAAGACCCCTTCCACTCCCTTACCCCCACCCGCACTATCCCAGCTCCTCTCCAGCCAGAACATTAGTCCACACATGGACAATGACATCCAGCTTATCCTGCTGCCCATCCCTACAAACCATGGTGCTTGGTAGGCACTAATCTGCCTCCCCCCTTCTCTATTCCCAAATCTGTCCCCCCTCACAATCGAGTCCCCCCAGCAGAAGTTGCTTCCTCCTCCTTCCCTGTCAGAAGAACGTATTTTTATGTCATTTGATTGTGTGTGAAGCAGAGAATTCTAGCACTGCATTTCAGGTTGTAATCCACCCTTACCTGTAATTATAGGGATTGCATGTGTGACCTAATAGTTTACTGTCTCTCACCCCAAGACAATTTTTAAACACATTAAATACAAGTACTGTAAGTCCTGGCCAAAATGATACATAGTTTGCACCACCAGAATGACTCTGCTCTGAAATGAAATAACACTTAAATACTAACCCTTTGAATAATTCCTGTTTGCTTAGTTTGCCTGACTGTACCAGCTGGTACAATAACTGTCCCATGTGATCTCTTGTGATTTGACTCCTTTCTAGGGTCGACTCCACACCTACTCGCACAAAAATATGGAGCAGACTTGGTGAATTCAACTCCTCCAGACACTGCATTGCCTCCTGCAGAAACAGAAATGTTTATGTTTAGTACAGATAAGGTCACGCACCGTGGCAGATCCAACTCCATTAGAATCACACTGATCAACAGCTCCCATCAGCATTCATGCACCATGTTATGGTTACACTCACACACACACAAACGGTGTGCAGGCCATCTGAGATGCACATTTGAAGATCTTCTGACAAAACACAAAGGAAAACCCATGAGGACCATATCCCATAGTTACATCTACTTAGCCAGATTACAAATCGATGTGGCACTCTCATCAAAGTGCTCCTTTCTCTCGCATGTGAGACACTCCTATTCTGTTGATTGTCTCATGGGCCCTGAAAATGGGCATGTTTAGGGAAATAAAAAAAAATAATGTTTTTAGCTCACCTGTGTATGCTCCTCCGATAAGGTCCTATTATCTTGGGGCGACCCCCCCACCACCTTGCATCCCTGAGATTTAGCTCAATCTCCATTCTTCCCCATGACTCCTTGCCTTTGGCGGACCCAGCAGGCCCCTCCCCCTTACCTGCTGGAGAACGGATCTAGTTCATAGAGGGGGGGCCCTGTTGCCGGTGTGGGCCGTGCACAGGGTCGGCCCTCTTTGTTGCTCTGTCTAGGATTTTCCCTCCTGGTCATCCCCCCAGGAGACCGGCTTTAGGTGGTACGCAAGCTTGCAAGCAAGTGTCGAGCACATCATCACCAGCATTCTCGATCCTGTTAAGTCCCTCTGAGCACAGTGCCACCTGTGGTCATCCAGGTGGCAGTACTACACCAGAGCATGGCTGTTCTCCTTCTCCAGAGAAAGAGAGCATCCTCTGGGATGCTTAGTGCTTCCTCCCCCTCCCCCAAGCTGGCCACAATGACTCAGACTCTGTCCCATGCTGGTCCAGCACCTCAATCCTCCATGTCACTGTGCCAACATTAAAATTTTCTAAAACATTATTTATCACCCTTGATCAGTGATCTGTTAATATAGCCCACGACCAGTCTCACTTACATTCTTCGAGTACCAGAACCTCATACCCTAACAATTACATAAGAGAGGTCTCAGCAGCTATACTGCCATACAGTGGCAGTACTGCACCATGTTTACAAGATGGGTGGTGTCACCAAGATCTGCTCAGGGCTTTTCCAGTCCCCAGCTGCAGGAATGCTGTACTCCAAAATTCATAATAATAAATTTCAAAATAAATCTGGCCTCCTAGCTAAGCTACAACCCACTGAATGGACCACCCTTATAGGGCTCAGGTAATACCTGGGCGGCATCCCAACGGTGGTTTACAGAGTCTGGTGACCTGTGAATGAGCTGGGGGTAGCTGGAATGGGACTGTATACTGTCTTATTATTGAGATGTAGACCTGATCCTGCAGGATGGGTTACAGTTAAAAATCTTAGCAGTTGAGGCAGGTAGGATTTAGGGTTCATTAGCCCTTTGAGGAACTGGGAGACAGTGAGTGGTTTTTGTTTCAAGGTTGTGAGGATCTGCATGAGAAACTTTCTGTCCAGTTGGCTTGTCAGACCCAGTCAGATAAAAAGTCCATTGGCACTACTCATTAGAGCTGGGTAGGGAGTGTTGGGCCCCTGCCATCTGGGGAGGGAGGGGGCCTTAAGCTGTCACTGTGGTTTAAGGATGCAGTAGTAATATATTTTATTCATAAGATTACATACGAACAAGGATTACCCAATGAGCTGAAACTCATTTTTAACGTAGTTCTTAAGTACAAGAAGACTGCATAATACAAACAGAGAGCACAAATAATGAAAGTGCATTTCATCATATCTTAGTACAGATTATCATATACAAGCAAATATAAATAGAACATACCCTACACACCATCTATGTAAAAATATAAAATATAATTTCTTATCAAAACAGTAGATCTTCCAAGATATTCTCCTCCATTGAACCACATCATGAAACTGTAAGCTGTTGGTATGAGGAGCACTCTGAAATTATTGCTGGCTGAAGCCACCGGCATAGACACGCACTATTGGTTCCTCATGGGCATCCTCAGCATGCCTCAGTTCCCTGCCTGAGACAAGCTCAGAGGATCATCGGAGCGGTAGGGATCAAAGCAACCATGACAAAACCAGGCACACAGGAAAATGGAAATTACATACCTACTGTAATTCTTAATTTTCTTGGAAGAAGTCTCCGCCACTCATTCTCACTCATGGGAGTAAGCTGGAGGCACTAGGACTCAGTGGGAGCCAAACTTTCAGGAGGGCCGGCACTGAGATGGAGCCGAGAGGAAGCGGCACCACAAGCTAGGCTCGTGCGGTATAGACTATCTCGGTGTCGACCCTCCAACTGCCTCAGTACCCCCCCCCGAGGAGGTGCAGCGTAACTAACCTAGAGAGGACTAACTTAAAAACAGGACATAAGATAGGCCGAATGACCCGTGTAAGAAGGATCAAAAACAAAGTCTTCACAGTCCAACGACTGAGGGAGTGAAGACCAGAAAAGTACAGTCGCGTAAGAACTTACCGTAACAGCAGATCTTTGAGAGGAGCTCTTGCAACAGGCTATGACCATTAGCACTAACGCCGCAGGCATTAGGACCCACCGGAAAAATTCTTAGCTAGCAATACCCAGCAGGAACTGCCCCCTATGTTGGCCAGGGTATAAAAAGGGGCTGACCCAGTTCACCCCAGTTCCCTCACCAAGACCCGTGAACGGGCTCTGATGAGAGACAGAAGCGAAGCCGGTAGATTATGTTCTGTACACCTCATTCATGTGATGGAGGGCCGGAAGGCAGTGCCTGCTGCAAGAGCTCCTCTTGAAGATCTACTGTTATGATAAGTTCTTACGTAACTGTACTACTTACTTTGATTGGGAGCTCTTGCAGCAGGCTATAACCATTAGGATTTAATCCCAAGCAGTCCTGCGCCAAGGAGGTGCCTAACCCCAGGAGGTGGAAAGATGGAATGATGCTAGAAACACAGCAGCTCAAGAAAGAAGTCCCTGAAGGACTGCCAAGCCAAAGCTGGCACGGCGTCTGGATGCAATGTCCAGGCTACAGTGCTTCACTAAAGTGTGCACAGAATTCCAGGTGGCAGCCGTGCATATGTCTCTTATAGACACATTCTTCAAGGCGGCAAAGGAAGCCGAGACTCCCCTGGTGGAGTGACCCCTTACCGGGCCCGGAAGGGGTTTGCTGTGCTTTTCGTAGCAAAACACAATACAGTGGACAAGCCACTTAGAAATAGTCTGCCTAAACACCAGGTCACCCAAGTGTTGTGGTGCGAAAGCCACAAACAGTTGCTCCGATTTACGGTGTGCAGCTGTGCGGCAGGTGGTACCTCAGCGCCTGTGAACATCCAGAGTGAAAAAGACTTCTCCCTTTGGCAGGAGAAGAAAGTAAACTGGAAGGTCAACTGACTGGTTGAAGGTCAACTCGAGACCACTTTAGGAAGGAACTTAGGATTCGTTCTGAGGGAAACCTTTCCTGTGAAAATCAATCACGCTCTTTACACATCAGAGCCTGGAGCACGGAGATTCTTCAAGCTGAGGTAACAGCAACTAAAAACAAACCTTCCAGGAAAGGTAACGCAGCTCACAATCAGCCACTGGTTCAGTGGGGAGAGAGAGTGAGCTTCTCCAACACAAACAGGAGGTCCCAGGGTGGGACAGAATCCGTAATGGGAGGTCTCATATACAGAATACTTTGTAAAAAGGTGTGGGCCACGTCCAGTTGGCTAAGGTTTTCCCCCCAAAAGGGCATGATATGAAGAAATGGCATACATGTTCACCTATATCGAAGAGTAGCTCAAGCCTTGTTGGTATGAGGAGATACTGCAATGCTGAGTTCACCGGACAGGTAAGGGGGTCCAGACGGTGCGATGATGCTCAGAAGCAGAAGCGTTTCCACTTCATAGCATTAAGTGAGAGCGAGCAGAGGGCTTTCTCACTGAGACGAGGACGTCCGCCACCTCCTGGGAGAACCCATACCTGGACTTTGATACGTCTACAGGAGCCAAGCATGAAGGTTCAACGACCTGAGATCGGGATGGACCACTGAGCCCTGAACCTGAAGCAGCAACTGTGAGCATATTGGCAGTGGAATTGGAGGTTTCGAGGACAACCGCTGAAGTAGTTGGAATCAAATCTGCCGAGGCCACAATGGAGCGATTAGAATCATCCGAGCCCCTTTGGCCTGTATCTTCAATAGAACTCTCTGAATGAGAGGGAAGGCGTAAAGAAACCTCTCTGCCCAACAAAGGGACAACGCATCTGGCTAGAAAACACCAGGCGCAGGCTCTCTCAAGCAGAAAGTTGGCAGTTTGGCGTTGCGTGGGGACACAGAGCGGTCCAGAGCTGATCCGCTACTGATTACAGTCACTCCCACTCGTGCACCATGGACTGAGACCTGTTTAGGCTGTCTGGAAAGTCATTTAGGATGCCTGGAAACTGCACTGCGGACAGAGAGATGCGATGCTCCAGCACCCAGTACCAGACTCTCATTGCATCCCTGCACAGGGTGTAGGAGTGGGTGCCCCCTTGCTTGTTGATGTAGAAGATGACCGCCATGTTGTTTGTCTGAACAAGGAGAGAGCCTGGGACAAGGTCCTCTTGAAAAGCATGCAGCACATTAAGGACCGCTCGCATCTCCAAAACACTGATGTGGAGGTCGCGCTCTGTAGGGGTCCAGACTCCTTGTGTCTGGCGGGCCCCTAGGTGCACTCCCCACATCCCAAATCTGACACATCCGTCATTAGGGTCTGATTTGGGGTCTCCCGACAGAAATGGGCTCCTTTTTCTAGATTGAGAGGGTCCAGCCACCAAAGTCTTGTCCTCTTGTCTGGCTCTGTGACCCTGACCATGTGGTCTAGGTCATCTGAGCCTTGATCCCACTGCACCCTGAGCATTCACTGTGGGACTCTCATGTGGAGGCGAGCCAGAGGAGTAACAGGAATGGCTGCCGCCATGTGCCCCAGAAGTCTGAGGAAGGTCCTGGCCTGGACCTGAGGGGTTACAAGGACCGATCCGGCAATCTCCCGCAGGTGACTGCCTCTCTCTGGGGGTAGAAAAGAAATGCCCTGGACCGAGTCCAGGACTGCCCCTATGAAGGCGAGTCTTTGGCTGGGCTCTGGGGAAGACTGTGGAAGGTTCAGGGTGATCCCCACCTCTCGGAACAGAGTATAGGTGTCTCCAAGAGCCTGAAGGAGGCGCGTCCTGGACAGGGCCGCAAGCAGCTAATCGTCGAGGTAAAGGAAGACATAATATCCCTAGCACCTTAGAGCCACAGCTACCACTGCCAAGCATTTGGTGAAGACTCGCGGAGTGGAGGAGAGGCCGAACGGAAGAACCTGAAATTGATAATGCGCCCCCAGGAAGTGGAACCTCAGGTACTTCCTGTGGGGGGCGGGGAAGACCCCTATGTGCATGTACGCATCTTGCATATCTAGGGAACAGAGCCAGTCTCCCTGGTGTAGCAGAGGAATAACACCTGAGAGGTCTCCATCTGGAACCTTCAGTACTCTATATAGTTGTTTAAAGAGCCGAGGTCCAGAACGGGTCGAAGATCCTGTGTCTTCTTTGGTCCAAGGAAAAAATGGGAGTAATATCCCTTTCCCCGCTGCAGCAGAGGGACTGGTTCTATCACCCTTTTCTTCAAGAGGGCCTGAATCTCTACTTCTGTGAGAGGTATATGAGGAGGAGGATATCTTGAAAACCTTGGTGGAGTATCAGGGGGAATCTCTGTGAACTCCAGCATATGTCCCATCCTTATAATGTCTAGGACCCACTGGTCTACTGTTGTAGAGCTCTAATCCTTCAGGTGAAGGGAGAAGTGACCCCCTACTGCCTCCTCTGGTACCTCCTCTGGAAGAGGGGGGTCGGGAAGGAGTCATTGGACGGAGCCAGGAGTGGGCAAAGAGGCTTGGGAGGACTTGGGGCCACAAAAAGGAGCGCCTCCAGGTTGCTGGTTGCTGGCTCTCCTTTTGAAGCCACCCCTCCAGCCCTGTTGATTACCATGGGCTTGAGTACCTGAGGGCTTCCGAAATGGCCGTCATCTCGCTCTTTTCTGGTCCCCTCTGTACATTTGCCAGACGGACCAGATAGATTTGCCCAACTCCTGGAGACGAGAGATAAGAGAGAGACTCTCTCCCACCCAAAAAGGACAGAACCCTGGAACGGGAGGTCCCGGACTTCGGACTGCAGGTCCTGGTGAAAACCTGAGACTCTCAACCAGGCACAGCGCCAGAGGCAGACACCTGACTTAGCTGCTCTGGCCGCTGTATCTGTGGTGTCATACGAGGCATGGAGAACATGTATGCCTACGTCCGAGCCCGACTTTAAAATGTCCAGGAGCTCTGTCTTTTGTGTGGAGTCTGACAAGGCAGTAGCTAGCTTCTGCCCTCTCTTCCATAGCGAATTCTGGTACTGGACCATATGTGTGAGGAAGTTGAGGGACATAATGGAGAAGGTGGAAGAAGAGTAGACTTTCTTGCCCACCTGGTCCAAGCAGCGGGATTCTGGGTCAGGAGGCTGGGAGCTTCGGTGCTTAGGCTACTTGGATTTGTCGTGGGCAGCCGTAATCACCGATGAGTCCACCTGAGGGTGATCTGCCAGGAAAGGTTCTGCCCTCGAGGCTCTATACAGCCTACCTGACTTTTTCAGAACCACCGGGACTGAAGCTGGATGCTTCCCAAGTCATCCTGGTGAGATCCTGGAAGGTATCCACTAAAGGAGGCACCACTAGAGGCTTGGACTCCTTCTGCCTCAGGTACTTGGCCAGTCAGCGGCGTTCCAGATCCAGGTCTTCCATTTCCCACTCACTGGAGGCCTGGATGTGCCTCATGACATCCATGAAGGACGGCTCATCAGGAGGCGAGCTGGGTTGGTCCTTGTCTCCCGAGGAGCCCCCGACTCCCGAGAGGGATGAGGAAGTAGACACGGTAGACGACCTGCTACTGGACCTTGAAAGGTCTGAGTTGCGTCTTGGACTCCCCCCGCTCGAACGTCGGTAGTTGCCGGACCGACGACGGAGCAACGACCGATGTCAGTCTCGGGACCGATGTCAGGAGAGGGAGAGGGCCCACCTAAGACAGCAGGAATGGCTCCGGGACCGGGTCAAGACCAGTGACAGCTACCCGATCGGTAGGGGTGCCGACGATGGTCCTTAGACAGAGACCGGGAACGAACCTTGGAGGGTGGGCGCGGCAGCGGCCACTCGGGGTCTTCCGCAGGGAAGGAGCGGGAAGGCCCTCGGGTTCAACGTTGTCCGGCTGGTCAGTCAGGTCCGACTTCGGTGGAGACTGTCCTTTTTTTTTTCTTTTTTTTTTTTTTTTACACATGACTCCACCAGAAGGTGAACAGCTCCTGCAGCTGGTCTTTGTTAAAAAACTGTGGCTGCTTCACCTGGAAAAGGAGGTGGTGAAGCTGGATCATGCTGGTCGTGGGAGGGCGAACCTCCTGCCGAACCCTGTGAGGGGCCACCTTTGGTTTGGGCTTATCCCCCCGAAGTTCCTGCCTTGGCTGGCGGCGGTTTCTTTGCAGGAGGATTCAGCGCCTTGGAGCCTTCCAGGTGCTTGCGACGGTCCTCTGAGCCCGAGGAGGGAGAGGCTATCTTGGGAGAAGAGTGGGAGTGGGACGGTGACCGGGAGCGATAATGGGACTGGCTAAGGTCTTTTCGCAGGAGCGCTTACTGGACTTGTCCCAATGTTTGCCACCTTTTTCCCTGAGGTATGCAGAACATCCATGTACTTCTCCAGAAGGTAGGCCTTTAGAGCCTTCAGGCGCATAATTTTCGTCCTGCTGGTTAAGCCTTGGCAGATGGAGCAGGACACGCTGTTGTGATCTGGGCCGAGGCAAACGACGGTGTCACACCGCGTGGCCGGCCCCAGGGATTTGACGCCACAGTGGCATCTTCCTCTTGGGCCCAGAGGAGACTGACAACGGTGATGATATGCGCTGGACTGGAGTCGGAGGACGAAGCGGTGGAAAAGTCATCGAATACCCGATGGAGTAAATTTCAGAAAGAATCTTCTTTTTTCTCTTTTTGCTGGGCTGGATAGCCAGAACTTCCCCAACGTGAGCGGGTCATGGTGGGAAAAGAACTAGGTTGGAGCTGGGTCCGCCCCCTTTTATACTGTGGCCAACGCAGTGGTGGAGCCGATGTCGGGGGGCAGTCCCTGCTGGGTATTGCTAGTTAAGAATTTTTCTAGTGGGTCCCAATGCCTGCGGCATTAGTCCTAATGGTTATAACCAGCTGCAAGAGCTCCCACGCGAAGTAAGATCAGAGAAGTGAGCTCGAGGGATGGTGGGTGGGTGTGTGAATGAGTGGTGGAGACTTCGTCCAAGAAGATCAAGAAATATGGTAGGTATGTAATTTCCATATCTTCCTGGACATAAAGTCTCCAACACTCATTCACACTGATGGGAGAGTACCGAGCTAAATAATCCCCCGAGATGGGAGACAGAAGAGAGAGGTGCTCACATTTTAGGACAGAAGTCCAATAAGGACTGCCCTGCCAAATGACTGATGTCATCTGGCATGGACATCAAGGCACAGTGCTTAACAAAAGTATGCACGGAGCTCCAGGTAGCCACATTGCAAATACCTGCAATGGGGACATTATGAATTTCTGCCAGAGATGCCTGTGACTGCTCTGGTAGAGTGAGCATACACACTGCCTTCCAGCTTGACCTGTGCCATGAAATGGCAATGGCGAAGGCATGCCATCAGCCAAGCTGAAATGCACCTGATAGCAACAGGTTAACCCAGCTGGGTCATGCTGAAGGAAACAAACAGGTGTTGACCCTTGCAAATTTCCTTTGTTCTATCCAGATAGAACCGCAAGGCTCTTTTTACATCTAGGGAACGTAGGGTATGCTTTCCTTTATTCTGGAAGTTTGCAAAGTAGGTAGGAAGGACTAAAGGTTGATGCAGATGGAATTCTGAGACAACCTTAGGCAGGAACTTGGGATGAGTCCTAAGAACTACTTTGTCCTTGTGAAATACCGTATATGGGGGTCTGTGACTAAGGCATGTATTTCAGATACCCCACGAGCATAAGTAATGGCCACCAGGAAGGCCGTCTTCCAAGTGAGGAATTTCAACTCGCAAGTAGCTAGAGGCTCGAAAGGTTTACGAATGAGCATGTCTAGCACAAGGTTAATGTCCCAGGCTGCAACTGGACATCTAATAGGAGGTCTGGTATGCAGAATCACCTTAAGAAACCTCTTAACTACAGGCAGCTGAGCCAGCGACATGGAGGGTACTGGCTCATGATATGCCGAAATTGCACAAAGATGAACTTTGACTGTGGAGTATTGCAGACCTGTGTTTGAGATGTTTAAGAGATACTCCAAGACTTTATTCGATGGGCAGGAAAAAGGGTTCCAAGAGGATTTTGCACACCAGACAGAAAAACGTTTCCATTTAGTTGTGTAGGTTTTCTGGTGGCTGGCTTGTATGCAGCCAAAAGCATATCCGAAACCTTACAAGAAACATTAAACCTATTCACCTCTATCTCCTTAGGAGCCATGCGTGGGGGTGAAAGGACCTAAGGCTGGGATGGACTAGAGGGCCCTGGGTCAGAAGGTTCGTCTGAAGGGGAAGTGGTTTCGAAAAGGTTTCAGATAGTCGGTTGATTAGGGGAAACCAGATCTGACAAGGCCAGAACGGGGCAATGAGAATCATTCTGCCCCCCCTGTGACTCCAGTTTGAGCAGTACCCTCTGGATTAGGGGAAGAGGAGGAAATGTGTACAGAAAGCATTTTGTCCACTGCAGCCTGAATTCATCCTGACAAAAAACGCCAGGTCCTGGATTTCTAGAGCTGAAGAGAGGCAGTTTTGCGTTGAAAAGAGACGCGAAAAGTTCCAGGTCCAGAGTTCCCCATTCTTTGAAGAGTGACTGAACAACGGTTAAGTTGACAGACCACTCGTGAGGATCAGTCTCCATTCTGTTGAGATGGTCTGCCAGCTCGTTTTGTACTCCTGGCAGGTAAACCGCCTGAATCAGAGCCTTGTGCTCCAGGCACCATTCCCATACTCTCACTGCTTCCCTGCATAATAGGTAAGAGTGTGCACCGCCCTGTTTGTTGATGTAATACATCACTGCCTTGTTGTCCGTTTGAAGGAGGATGTTCTTGTGACAGAGCATGTCCTTCAAAGCTTGGACTGCACAGAGGTCGGCTCTCATTTCCAGGATGTTTATGGGAAGTTGAGACTCGTCCTGAGTCCACATACCCTGGGTGTGGAGATCCCGGCAGTGAGTTCCCCAACCCATCAGGGACGCATCTGTGGTACTGGAGATCTGATGATCCAGAGGGGTGAAGGAATATCCTTCCAGAAAGTTGTCCTCCTGAGGCCACCAGGTGAGTGATCTCTTCAGAGGTTCCGTCACCTTGATGAGAAAGGACTGAGGGTGAGTATTTGGGGACCACTGAGTACTGAGCATCCACTGTTAGTTCTCATGTGGAGATGAGCCAAAGGTACAGTGAACACAGAGGCTGCCATGAGACCTAGCATCCGTTGCATTGAGAGATCTCTCACTGATCTGAGTTCTCTGATTAAGCAGGCCATCTGCAATATAGCCCTTCTACTGTCCTCTGGAAGAAAAGCTTTCGCACAGGAAGTGTCCAGAAGGGCTCCTATGAAAAGGAGCTTCTGGGAGAGCTGCAATTGTGACTTTCTGAGGTTCAGCAGGACTCCCATGGACGTGTGGAAGTATGAGGCCATGGTCATGGCCTCCAGAGTCTCTTGCCTGGAGGGGCTTGCTAGAAGCCAGTCGTCCAGCCATGGGAACACTTGGATTCCGATTTTTCTTAGAAGCACCGCGAGAGCTGCACAGCACTTTGTTGAAAACTTGAGGCGCCGAGAACAGCCCAAAGGACAGGTCTCTGAATTGATAATGTTGACCCAACGCCATCAATCATAGGCATCTGTGGTGATTTGGGTGTATGAGAATGTGCTGGTAGGCATCCTGCATGTCCAGGGAGGCCAGCCAATCGTGTTGATGAATCAAAGGTAGCAGGGTGCCGAGTGATATTATCTTGAACTTTTCCTTGTGCAGGAAATCGCTTTAACTTTCTGAGATCCAGAATAGGGCACTTGCCGCCAGTTTTCTTTGGAACCAGAAAGTAATGGGAGTAGAAATTTGTGTTTCGTTGATCCAGCTGAACTATTTCTACTGCCCTGTAGTTCAGAAGGCCTTGTACCTCGGAAGCAAGGTCTGACTGTGCCGCAGACAGCCTGGGCTGTCGCTTGAGAGGATGATCCAGAGGGTTTTATGACAGACTGAGAGAGTACCCCTCGTGAATTATCCTGAGGACCCATTTGTCTGATGTTACAGATTTCTATTGGTCGTAGAACTGAATCAGGCAACCTCCCACTGTCAGGGAAGAGTTCCCTCGGGCAGCTGAGGTGGGACTTGAGCCGGAAACTCAGAAGGTGGCACTGGGCACTTTTGGGCCTTATGCCTTCTGCTGCATTTTGTTTTGTGGCTGAGGGATTTGGTTTCTGTTAAAGCCCCCTCTGCCACAAAAGGACTGACGGTTGTGAAACTGACGCTTGTTTACACCTCCTTGAGAGGGAGTGGGCAGAGGTCTAGCTGTCTTAATGGCAGACCTAGTCTTCTGTGTGGCCTTTAGTGCTTGTTCCACCTGAGGCCCAAACAGATCCACACTGTCGAAAGGTAAGGCCATGACTTTCTGTTGGGTGTCATTCGTAAAGCCCAAAGTACGCAGACAGGAATGGCGATGGGTGCAAATGCCAGCCACCGCCCAAGAAGCAGTATCGAACGTATCCATTGCTGCTTTAATCTGTTGATTATTGTGCTAGATACCTCTAGTTATGGTTTGTAGTAGCTCTGAGTTAACCTCCGACTCTGGCAGAGCTTCTACCGTTGCTTTGAGTGAATCCCAAAGAACATACTCATATTGAGAAAACTAGCTCTGGAAGCTGGCAATGCGCATGCCCAGGGTTGAGGCAGCAAAGACTCTCTTACCGAAGGTGTTTATCTTGTGAGATTTTGTTTATAGGAGGGGCTGTAGATTCCTGAGGGAGGACAGCCTTATCATTCTCTGCCAGGACCACTATGGCATCAGCAAAGGCTTGTGAAGCAAACATGGGGCAATCCTTGGGAGAGGCATTATTACTTATCTATGGACTTGGTCACAGAAGGAATAAGAGCCAGATTCTTCCACACCATCTGGGAAAGAGTCTCGAAAGAGGGCTGTACCGGAGGGGTTAAATCCATAGGGATTTCTGGAACATGTAGATATTGGAGAGGCAGAAGCTTCCCAGGATCGATTTCCATGGTCTGGAGAGAAAGAGTAGAATTTAAATTCTTGAGCAGAGACTTAAAGGAAAGGTCTTCAACAACAGGCTCTGCAGGAGGATTGATCCCTGCCCCCCCGGCAGAATTGGCATCAATATCATCACCCAGCCGAAGATCCGGATCGGGCTCAAAATCATCTCCTGACAGTCCAGGGGGACTGTATAGGCAGGAACGGAATGAAAGCCAGGAGGAAGAAGAGGAGGAGAAAGAATTGGAGTCAAAAACCTCTGGAAACTTGACAGCGCTATTCTCTTCGATGGTGCTGAGGATCTGTATGGCACCGTCTAGTTTCCAGAGGTTTTCAACTCCGATTCTTTCTCAGAGTACAGAGATGGCGCTGACACAGAAAAAGGCTTCTCACATGGCGCCAACAGGGAGTGTGACTCCGCACACGGTACCGACACCACCCCCGGCACCTAAGGGGGCACTGATGGGTAGTGCGGCAGCACACACGGCGCTGACACCAACCCCGGTGACAAGGACAGCGCCGACAGGGTATGAGGCACCGCAGACGTCGAAAACACCACCAAGTCTGAGAAATGAAAATTATGTACCTACCGTAATTATGATCTTTCTGTGTATCTTCACCATGTATCACTGTTGGGTACATGCCCGGAGGTCATGACCCCGTGGAAGCTTTTTTTTTTTGGTAGGCGGAGCCGATGCACCATCGGTGCCGCCCTTGAGGCCGACGCATTGTGTGGTGCTCGCGGGTAGGCACTGTTGACTCCAGCTGCCTGCCAGTTCTGAGTCGGCAGAGAGGTAAGAGGGAGGGAGTGGAGGGTGGGACAAGGAAGTCCAAGGTATAGAAAAAGGAAAAGATATATGAACTAAAAGAAAAAATTACTCACCTTAGTAATTATGTTTCTTCTAGTGGAGTCTTGCTGTATTCTGACAAGTGCAGTTAGCCCCAGCCTTTAAACTGCCCCGGAGAACAATGGGTTAACTTTTCTATGCAGGGCATAGAATGTTGATCTCAAGCTCAGTTGATGTCTGTGCCTGTTGTATTTTGAACTGCAACCGTCAGATCTTTACGACCAAAACTCACTAGGTGTTCTGTGTGGAAACTGTAAAATTTTTACTAGCCAACTGGCAGAAAAATAATCTTTTGGGTTCTCAAAGGAAGACTCCAGTCAGGAAATCCAAAACACAAAAAACAATAAAACTGAAATAACATCTCACCCCATGAGTAACAGAGGGTGTAAGGGGGCACCCCCGGGGTGCCAACACTGCGCTTGCCCACCTACATCACAAAAAATCTAGGTTCTGGGAGGGGAGACGGGGGGGGGGAAGTCAAAATATAGCAAGACTCCACTAGAAGAAGCATAATTACTAAGGTGAGTAATTTTATCTTCAAACAACATGAAGTCTTGCTGTATTCTAACAAGTACAGATTACCAAGCAGTACCTCCACGGAGCAGGGACAGAACCTACTTTGGGAAATGGCTCTGAAGTACTGTTGTTCCAAACCGAGCATCACTCCTAGCCTGGAAATCCAGAGAGTAATGCTTGGTAAAGGTATGGACTGTTTTCCAGGTGGCTGCTTGACAAATGTCTAAGAGAGGGATATCCCTGGCCGCAGCCAGGGAAGCAGCTATACCTCTTGTGGACTGAGCCCTCAGGCCTGATGGTGGAGTTTTCCCCAGTTTTTCATAGCAGAATTGTATACAAGACACAATCCACTTGACAACAGATCTCTCGGTGGCAGGTTTGCCCTTTCCCACTTCTCCATAAGTGAGGAACAACTAGAGGAAGTCAAACCTGTGACCCTTGGTACGCTCTATGTAGTAGCTAAGGGCTCTTTTAACATCCAAACTGTGTAGCCTCCTCTCTCCTGAGGAAGAATTATCAGTGAAGAAAACAGGGAAAGACAGACTGATTCAGGTGGAAATCTGAAACCACTTTAGGCAAGAACTTTCTGTTAGTTCTAAGGACCACTTTATCTCTGTGAAAAAGAGATGAAATCAGGTTCCACTGACAGGGTTTGCAATTCACCGATACGTCTTACAGAAGTAATGGCTACCAAAAACACAGTTTTGCAAGTCAAGTACTTAAGCTGTGCTGAGGACAAAGGCTCAAAAGGGGGTTGCATAAGCTGAGCAATGCAAACATTAAGATCCCAAGTAGGAGCAGGATCCCTAAAGGGGGGATAAGTGTGAAGTAACCCCTTGAAAAACTTACAGAATACAGGGTGGGATGACAGTGAGGAAGACTTGCCTACTGACAGGAAAGCAGAAACAGCTGCCAAATGTTCCCTGGGAGTAGCTGTTCTGAGGCCCAGGCTATTAAGATGGACCATAATCCAGAACTGTAGGCAATTCAGCAGTACCTGGGGAGATGTCCCTCTTGGAACACCAAATGCTGAATCTCTTTCATTTGGAGATACAAGTCTTTCTGGTGGAAGGCTTTCAAGAAGCTTTGAGAATATCCAGAACTCCCTGAGACAGATGCAAATCTGCAAACTCTAATTCTTCAAGAGCCATGCCTTGAGATTGAGAGACTGAAGACTGGGGTACCAAATCCTCCCCTGAGAGGAGGTTAACAGGTTGTAATTTCTGGGAAGAGACAGAGGAAGATGGACTGCTAAGGACAGCAACAAGGGGTACCATGGCTGCCTGGCCCAGTCTGGAGCAATCAGAATCACTTAGCATGGTTGAGACCTGATCTTAACGAACACTCTAAACAGGAGAGGGAAGGGGGGAAAAGCATACAGAAATCTCCCTTCCCAATTCAGAATCAGAGCATCCAGGGGGGCTGAGCCCAAGACTGCGGGTCTGCAACAAAAGAGAGGAAGCTGGTGATTGTCTGGGGCTGCAAAGAGATCTGTCTCTGGAGTGCCCCATCTTGAGAAAATCACCTTCAACACCAGAGGATCCAGGGCCCATTCGTGATGGCCCAGAGATATTCTGCTCAGTGCATCTGCTAGGACATGGTCCTTCCCTGGAATGTGAACTGCTATCAAAGAGGTCTGCAGAGAATAAGCCAGGGACCAAAACTTCATTGCTTCTGTGCACAAGGCCGTAGACCAAGTGCCTCCTTGCTTGTTGATGTACCATATGGTGGAGGAGGTGTTGTCTGTTCTGACCTGAACCACCTTGTTCTGTACTGATTGGGAAAAAACTTGCAGTGCCAGAAACACTGCCCTGAGTTCCAAGAGATTGATGTGTAGAAGAGATTCCTGAGGTGACCACAGTCCCTGGGTGGTGAGGTCCCCCAAATGGGCTCCCCAGCCCAGCAGGGAGCATCTGTGGTAAGGATCACTGAATGAGACTGAGTGGCAAATGGAACCCCTTGCCTCAAATTGTCCTGATCCTGCCACCATTGTAGGGCTTGGATTAGAGTTCGAGTCACTGGGATTAGTTTGGTAAGGGAATCCTTTCTTTGGGACCAAAAAGCTCTTAAGTGGAACTGAATGTCCCTCATCTGGAATCTTGCACCTTGGACCACTGCTGTAGAAGCTGCCATGTGGCCCAACAGCTGAAGGAAATGCCTTGCTGGTCGAGACACCTGAAGGCTGAAGGAAGAAGCCAGCTCCAAGAGAACTCTTGCCCTTTCCAGGGGAAGGAAGGCTCTTGCTTTTACCGTATCCGGCTCTGCCCCTATGAAGGTGAGGAGCTGCACTGGTTCGAGAACTGACTTTGGTAGGTTGATAAGAAATCCTAAAGAAGTGAGCACTTGCTGGGTCTCTTGCAGGTCTAACTTGACTTGGTCTGGGGACTGGCCCACTATAAGCCAGTTGTCCAAATATGGAAAAATGGAAATCTTTTGTCTTCTTAGGAAGGCAACAACTACTGCCAGGCACTTTGTGAAAACCCTTGGAGCTGAGGTTACACCAAAGGGCATTGCTCTGAACTGATGGTGGCCTGAGGGCAACTCAAACCTGAGGTACTTTCTGTGGGAGCACCTGATGAGAATGTGAAAGTAGGCATCTTTGAGGTCCAGGGAGGCTAGCCAGTCCCCTGGCTTTAGAGAGGGAAAGGTAATTCCCAGAGTTATCATCTTGAACTTTGGCTTTAGACAATGTTTGTTCAGATATCTTAAGTTCAGGATGGGTCGCCACTCTCCTGTCTTTTTGGGGGTCAGGAAATACCTGGAGTACAGTCCTTTGCCCCAGTGTAGGGTAGGTACTCTCTCTATAGCTCTTAAAGCTAGGAGAGAAGAAACCTCTGCCTCTAGGGCAAGGGTTTCCAAAAGATTTGAGGTGGAAAGATCTGGCTCTCATCTTTGGAAACTTTTTGAAGCTGAGAACCAGTCCATGGCTTACTACTTCCAGGACCCACTTGTCTGATGTAATAGACATCCAGTCCTGGACAAAGTAAGCCAGCCTGCCCCCTACTGGGATAGGACAGTCGACCCGGGCAGACCCATCAGGGTGTCTGCTTGGCAGGGGCTTTAGGCTGAGGGATGGATGCAGGCCTGCTCATCCCCCTTCTGCCTCTCTCTCTCTCTCTGAAGACCCCCCTCTGTGAAAAGGAAGAAGAGGCCTGTGCTTGGTAAAAAGGCCTTTGAAAAGGCCTGCCCCTAGACTGCTGCCTTTGACGAGTTGCATGCCTTTCCGTGGCCTGAGCACTCCTGTAAGTGGTCCTGCACTCGTCCATTTTCTTCATGTAATTCTCTGTCTGCTCCCCAAACAAAGAATTACCCACTACAGGAAAATCCATGGCCTTAGCCTGGGTATCCTGTGAGAGGCTAGTACATCTGAGGAAAGCCATTCTCCGAAGAGCCACGGATATAGCCATGATTCTTGATGAGACATCACTGGAGTCCACAGCAGCATGAATCTGAACTTTTGATGCCTCAATCCCATCTGCAGCCTCCTCCTCCAGCTCCTTGACAAGCTGGGGGGAAGCCTGTTTAGGCAATGCGAGCACAGTGTCCCACCTGGACTTCTGGAATCTGGCTGTATAGGCCATATAATTTGCCTGCCTGAGTCCCAAGGAAGATGCCATGTACTGCTTTTTTGCCATGGCATCAATCTTCCTGGAGTCCTTGTCTGGGGGGTATGATGCCAAGGGAATGTTTGTCTTATCGCAGGCAGCAGCTTGTACAACCCCAACATGGCTGCATTGCTGATAAAGGAACTCCGTATCTGAGCCTGAAAGAGCATACCTCTTGTCCATTCTTCTATCCACAGGAGGTATGGAATTGGGAGACTTCAGAATTTTTTGTGTCTGTTTCCAAAAAGATCTGTGGAGGGGAATAGACAGTCTCCTGGACTCTGGGATGTCCATCATCTCTACATAGTCAGGCTCCTCCTGATCCTCCACTGCCTCCTCCACAGGAAGCTGGAGGGTCTCAGCCACCTTTCTGTAAAACATAAAGTGGGAAGGGGACTCAGAAAGCCTAGGAGGAGAAACACCTGAAGGTCTGTCTGGGGAGATGTCAGAGTCAATAGACACATCCAGACTTTCACCATCACCATATTCATCTTACAACTCTCCTTCCTCCTCAAACTCCGGTTCATAAAATTCTTCCAGGGCATAATTTTGAATTGGGGGAACCAACTGAACCGAGCCCCTGCCAAAAGGTGCCGGATCAGTTGGAACCGGGCGACGTAATTCCACAATACGAATCGCTTTGGCTATTTCTTCGGCGGTCGGAGTATGAGATTCTGGATCCGAACCGGACGATTTTTCTTTGCGTTTCTTTTTTGGCGGAACCGACCCCTCGGGATCGGATCTCCTTTTGCCCGAAGAAGTATCGTCCTGGTCAGAGGGCACTCCTTCTGGTTCGGTCGGAACCAAACCGGGCTGTCCATCCGGGTCTGCGGACTTCTCAGCCTCACTTTCCCTCAGTCTACCTAATCTCTTTTCAAGGATAGATTTGTGAACATTTTTACAAATTTGGCAGTCTGAATCGAGGTAGTCAAACCCCAGACAATAAACATAGATGGTGTGGGGATCGGCCTCAGCAAAGACCTCCCCACACTCACTGCAGTGTTGAAACCCAGTGGGCCCGTTTTTTTTCTTGGGTTTCTCAAACATGGCCAACCTAACCAAACTTACCCTTTTTTCGGCAACCGCCAGGCAAGACTCCCCTATTGGTTCCTGACTGTGTCATGGGACTTGGAAAAAAAAGGTACTAAAACCTTTTTTTTTTAGATCCGATACAGACCGGTAACCACACACTAAAGTAAGATACAAAAATTATCTGAACGATCGGTTCAGCCGAACCGATCCACACTTTTTACAAGTTCCACACAGAAAACAGAACAAAACCTATGTAGTACTCACGGTATCACAGACAGAGACTTGAACAGACTATGCGGAAACTAAATTTCGGTTGAAAACAGACCGAAAACCGACACTTCAACTGACTTCGAACAGAGCTGCAGAAGAAATCTCCTGAGCGACTGTTCAGTGAGGCGGAGTAAAGAATCTGACGGTTGCAGTTCAAAATGCAACAGGCAGAGACATCAACCGAGCTCGAGATCAACATTCAAACACCATGAAGTCTTGCTATAATTAGGACCATTGCAGTTAGCCTCTGGCTCTGAACTGCCCCGGAGAGGAAACAGTTAACTCCAGAGTAATCTGGAGTTCCACAGCGCGAGGGCGCTGTTCAAAGCTCTACCTGGCTAGTTTCAAATGAAACTGCCAGATTCTTTACTCCGCTTTCACTGAACAGTCGCTCCAGAGATCAGCTCCTTCAGCTCGGTTCATTTTGCGGTTCAAGCGAGTTATTCGGTTCATTTGAACCGGCAAATGTGTAAAATTACCGCGTTTTCGGTCAAAAGTTCTATCTGGTAAACCATAAGTACTAAAGAATTAAAGTCTGTGTGGAAATACATTATCGGTTCAGTCTGAACCGATCGGTTTGCTTATTTTACAATTTTTGGGCTTTAGAAGTGCGGTAGCCGGTTCTTATCGGTTCTACAAAAACCTTTATTTTATTTGGGTTTTTTTCCAATACCCGTGACACGGTTAGGAACCGATAAGGGTGTCTTGCCTGGCACGGCCGTTTAAAGGGCAAGTTTGTTGGTTAGGCTGGCATTATGTCTGAGAAACCCAAAAGAAAATCCGGGCCCACTGGGTTTCAACACTGTGATGTCTGTGGGGAAGCCTTTGCCAAGGCTGACCCACACACCACTTGTGTCTATTGTCTGGGGGCTGACCACCTCCTGTCAGACTGCCAGGTGTGTAAAAATTTCCCTGCAGCCACCCTGAAAAGAGATTGGGCCGGCTCAGGGAACGCAGAGGCCAAAGTCCGCTGACCGATGGCCAGCCCGTCCAGCACTCACTGGACCAGAGGGAGTGCCTGACCAGGGCGAGACTTCCTCGGCAAAAGAAAGGCTGGTTCAGAGGAACCAGTCCCAGTAAAAGACAAAGAAATCAGCAGGTCTGGGTCCAAAATTGTCTCCAACTGCTGCAGAGATAGCTAAAGCAACTACAAATTGTTCAGTCTTTGTCTCAGGGACTTGTCGAACCCCTATAGTTGGGAAGAGGTGGCTCGTTCAGGTCCAGTGGTTCAGGTTTATGATGTTGAGGATTTTTATGAACCACAGGAGGGGAGGAGGAGGTTGATCAGTGCATTTGTGACTGGAAGGTCTGGACGTGCCCATTGAGCCGACATTTCCTCCAGACAGACCCTTTGAATCTCCCCTTGTTGTCTGAGTCCCTTCTCATTTTAGGATCTATAAAAGGTAGCAGAAACCCTCCAGCCCCTTTTAGAGGAGGCTGTGATGAGCAAGAGAGCCTGATTATGTACAATGATGGATATTCCAGAGTCTAGAAGGTTGTCTATTCCTTTGCATAAGTCATTTAGGAAGCAAACAACAAAGATTTTAAAATCCTCATTCTGTCCTTCCTGAGATAAAAAATGGACAGAAGGTATAGCTTTATCAGGCCCTGATACAGACTTCCTCACTGAACAGTGTAGTCATGTAGGTGTTGTTCAAGCTGCAGCCTGTGACAAAGCAATATTCCCTGGCCTCACATCCTCCTGATAAGGATTCCAGGAAGATGGATGCCATGGCAAAAACAATATATGGCAGCTTTGTTGGGACTCAGACAGGCTAATTATATGGCTTATGTGGCTAGATATCAGAAATCTAGATGGGACACTATATTGCAGTTGGCCAAGCAGGCCCAGGCCAGCTGGCTAGTGAGTTGGAACAAGTGGTTGCTGATGGCATTGAAGCCTCTAAGGTTCAATTTCATACTGCTGTTGATGTTAATGTTTCCTCTAGGGTCATGGCCACTTCTAGCTCTTAAGTAGGTTGGCATGGCTCAGATGCACTAATCTGTCCCAAGATACTCAGTCAAAGGCTATAGATTTTCCTGTGATAGCAAATTCTCTGTTTGGGGATCAAACAGAAAATTACATGAAAAAGATGGATGAATACAGAACTACCTACAAAGGTGCCCAAGCTAAGGAGAGGCATGCCACTCCACAAAGGCATGCCCCCAGGGGTAGGGGCAGGCCTTACCACAGGCCTTTTTATCAAGTTCAGGCCTCTTCAGCCTTTGCACAGAGGGTTTTTTTCAGAGGCAGAGGTAGACGGGGCACAGGCAGACCCTCTCCCTCTCCTCAGCCTAAAGCTGCTGCCAAGCAGGCACCCTGACGGGGTGTCCAGGGCCGATTCTCCTGTACCGGTGGGGCAGGGTTGGCTTATTTCAGCCAGAACTGGTTGTCCCTAACCCGGACAAATGGGTTCTGAGGTGGTAAGCCAAGGTCTGGTTCTCAGCTTCAAGCAGTTCCCAAAGATGAGGGCCAGACATTTTCCTCCTGCAAATCCTTCAGAAGCCCTTGCTTTGGAAGCAGAGGTTTCTTTCTTCTAGACTGCAAAGCAGTGGAAAGGGTTCCTCCTTGCCATCAGGCAGGGGCTGTACTCGAGGTACTTTCCTTACCCCAAAAAGACAGGAGAATACGGCCCATCCTAGATTTAAGATTCTTGAACAAGCATCTTTTGAAACCAAAGTTCAAAATGTTAACTCTGGCAATGATTTTGTTTTCCTAAAGGCCAGGGACTGGCTAGCTTCCCAGACCTCAAGGATGCCTATTTTCATATCTTGATCAGGCCTTCACCCGAAAAGTACCAGGTTCGAATCGCCCTCTGGCCACTACCAGTTCAGACAATGCCCTTCGGCCTCACTTCTGCTCCAAGGGTTTTCACAAAATGTCTAGCTGTGGTAGTGACTCATTTAAGAAGGCAAGGGGTTGCTGTGTTTCCCTACCTGGACGACTGGCTCATAGTGGGTCAGTCTCCAGATCAGGTAAAATCCCACTTGCTGAGTCACCCAGCAGCCTCACTTCTCTGGGATTCCTGCTGAATTTTCCAAAGTCAGTTCTGGAACCAGTTCAGGTACTAACTTTCATAGGTGCAGAGTTGAACACAAAGTTAGCCAGGGCATTTCTTCCCCGAGAAAGAGTGGACAGAATCATTGCCTGGCATCTTCCTCACTCCCGCGGGTCTCTCGACCAGCAAGGCACTTCCTGCAACTCCTAGGGCACATGGCCGCCTCCACAGCTGTGGGTAAGGGCAAGATTTCAGATGAGGACATCCAGTTCCACTTGAGGTCCTACTGGTCTCAAAGAAGGACCCTTACCAAATTAGTCCCAGTGATCAAAACCCTGATCCTAGCCCTTCAGTGGTGGCAGGATCAAAACAACCTAACCCAGGGGGTCCCCTTTACCCATTCTTCATTCCCTCACCCCTCACCACGGATGCCTCCCCTGTTAGGGTGGGGGCTCCACTTGGCGACCTTCCACTCAGGGTGTGGTCCCCTCAGGAATCTCTGCTCCATCAATCTGTTGGAACTCAGAGCTGTTCTCTTAGCTCTCCAAGCTTTTTCAGCTACTGTCCAGAACAAGGTAGTCAAGTCAGGACAGACAACACCACAACAATGTGGTACATCAACAAGCAAGGGGGCACTCTGTCATCCGTCTTGTGCACCAAGCAATGAAGTTGTGGTCTCTGGCTTACCCCTGAACACCTCCCTCGATAGCAGTTCACCTTCCAGGAAGGACAATGTCCCATGGATGCTCAGCAGGATTTCTCAGGCCATCACAAATGGGTCTGAATCCTCAGGCGCTGGGGCAGTCTTGCCAGATGGGGCACCCCTCAGATGGATCTTTCGCAGCCCCAGACAACCACCAACTTCCTCTGTTTTGTTGCAGGCCTCCAGTGCTGGGATCAGTCCCCTGGACGCCTTTCAGTTGGATTGGAAAGGGAAGTTCCTGTATGCCCTCCTTCCCTCTCCCCTTCCAGGGTACTAGTAAAAATCAGAACTCAGCCCTACAAAGTGATTCTGATTGCTCCAGACTGGGCCAGGCAAGCCCTGGTACCCTCTTTCTCCCTGTCTCTGACATTCAACCTCCCTGACCTGCCCAGGACCCACGACTCCTGCTGACCCTGTGCACAGGGAGAGTGGTATCCGGACCTCAACCCCTCCACCTTAAGGCCTGGTTCTTGAGGAGCTAGAATTTGCTGATTTACACCTTTCTCAAGGTGTCCTGGATATTTTGAAGGCTTTAGGAAGCCTTCCACTAGAAGCCACTTACAACTCCAAGTGGAAGAGGTTTTCCTTCTGGTGTTCTGAGAGGCAAATTGTACCAGAATCTGCTGACTTGGCCATTTTATTGGACCATTTGGTCCATTTGAATTCCCTAGGCCTCAAACCAGCTACTTTGAAGGTTCATCTAGCAGCTGTTTCTGTTTTTGTTTCTGCAGGAAACCAGTTTCCTCTCCTCTCACCTGTGTTTTCCAAGTTTTTCAGGGTTACTTCACACTCAACCCTCCCTTTCGGGAACCAGTTCCTCCTCGATCTGAATGACAGATTGCTCAGCTATCGTAACTCCCCCTTGAGCCTCTTGTCTTCGGCAGATCTCAAGTTTTAACCTGGAAGACCGTTTTTTCTAGTGGCTATCACTTCTGCTAGGCGTATAAGTGAATTACAAGCCTTGTCAGTGGAAAAGGATTTTATTTCTTTCACAGAGATAAAGTAGTCTCTGGGACTAACAGAAGTTTTTACCTAAAGTGGTTTCAGATTTTCATCTCAACCAATCCATCTCTTCCAGTATTTTTCACTGAGCACCTCTTCTTCAGGGGAGAGGAGACTGCACAGTTTGGACGCCAAAAGAGCCCTAAGCTACTATTTGAACGACCAAGGGTCATAGGTCTGAATCCTCCAACTCTTCCTACCTATGGAGAAGTGGGTAAGGAGACCTGCCACTAAGAGGACAATAGTAGGTGGATTGTCTCTTGTATCCAGTTCTGTTACAAAAACTAGGTAGAGAGCCTCCTCAGGACTGAGGGCTCATTCATAAGAGTAATAGCTGCATCTCTAGCAGCTGCTAGAGATATTCCTATTTTGGAAATTTGTCAAGCTGCTACCTGGAAGACAGTCCACACTTTCACCAGCATTATTCTTGGGATGCCCAGTCCAGGAGAGATGCTCGCTTTGCACAGCTGTAAGCCAGAGCCTATCTCAAGTAGGTTCTTGGCCTCCTCCATGGAGGTACTGTTGTATATTCTGCAATGGTCTAATTATAGCAAGACCATGGTGTTTGGAAGAAAATTACCACCTTAGTAATTGCTTTTCTTCCCATAGAGTCTTACTATATTAGGACAAGCCCCTTCCTACCCCTCTCAGAATTTCTATTTGGGTACGGGTTGGCAAATTGGTGCAAGCACTGTGTCATGCCATTTTAATCTCCTAGTTTTCCTCCGCTTCATTTGGGTTAGGAACTAGGTAATTTGTTTTTGTTATGGTAGATGGTCCCCTCTGACTTGAGTCTTTGGGGAGAGGGGCCTATTAGTGCTTGTCAGGGGTGATCTAACCACAATATTGTAATATTGTTTTTATTCTGTGATTGTTGTTCTACTACTGGTAGGTAGCTAATGGCTGTAGAGCTTTTCCACACAGACTTGCTATGTTAGTTTAGTCAGAAGAACCTGGCAGTTTCATTTGAAACTAGCCAGATAGAGCTTTTGAACAGCTACTGCCAGGAACCCAGATTACTCTGGAGTTAACTTGCTCTCCGGCAGTTCAGGAGCCAGAGGCTAACTGCAATGGTCCTCATATAGCAAGACTCCATGAGAAGAAAAGCAATTAATAACGTGAGTAATTTTTTTCTATGCCCTGCATAGAAAAGTTAACCCATTGTTCTCCAGGGCAGTTTAAAGGCTGGGGCTAACTGCACTTGTCAGAATACAGCAAGACTTCATGTTGTTTGAAGGAGAAATGACGACTGAGAGGACAGAAGAAAAAATTACTCACCTTAGTAATAAGTTGTTCTCTTCTAATGGGAGTCTAGCTGTATTCTGACATATGCAGTGATCTCCAACCCTTGAACTGCCCCGAGAACAAAGAGTTAACTTCCATGCAGGGCATGGAACGCTGAGCTCGAGCTCGGTTGAAGCCTCTGTCTGCTGCTGTTTAAACTCCAACCGTCAGATCTTTACAAGCTATACTCACTGGGCGTTGTGTGTGGAAACTGTAAACTCACACTAGCCAACTGGCAACTAAATTTGATAAAAAGGGTTTTTTGGTTTCAAAGCAAAGACTCAAGCCAGGAAACCCAAAAAACAAAACACAACACACCCCCAAACTAAAGGAGGGCGAGAAAAAATTGGCACCTCTAGGTGCCAACACTGCTCCTGCCCACCCACATCCCAAAAAACAGGTTCTGAGAGGGGAGGCAGGGGGAGAGGTCAGAATACAGCAAGACTCCATTAGAAGAAACAACATTACTAAAGTGAGTAATTTTTTCTTCAAACGACATGAAGTCTTGCTGTATTCTGACATATGCAGACTACCAAGCAGTACCTCCAAGGAGGAGGGACAGAACCTACTTTGGGAATAGACTCTGAAGCTGTTGTGTTAAACCGAGCATCACTCCTAGCCTGGATATCCAGAGAGTAATGCTTGGTGAATGTATGGACTGTTTTCCAGGTGGCTGCTTGACAGATTTCTTAAGTAGGAATATCCCTGGCAGCAGCCAGGAAGCAGCCTGTACCTCTAGTAGAGTGAGCCTCAGGCCTGAGGTGGTGGGTTCTACCCAATTTTTCGTAGCAGAAATGTATACAAGAGACAATCCACCTGGCAACAGATCTTTAGTGGCAGGTTTTCCTCACCGACCTCCCCATAAGTGAGGAACAAGTGGAGGGACTCCAAACTCAGGACCCTTGGTGCGCTATGTAGTAGCTAAGGGCCCTTTACGTCCAGGCTGTTCACCTCCTCCTCCAGAGAAGGAATGGTCAGTGAAGAAAACAGGAGAGACATAGATTGATTAAGGTGGCAATCTGAAACCACCTTAGGCAAAACTTCATGTTAGTTCTTAGGGACCACGTTGTCTCACGGCAGGAGACGAAATCAGGCTCCACTGACATGGCTTGCACTTCACTGATGCGCCTGGCAGAGGTAATGGCCACCAAAACACAGTTTTCCAAGTCAAGTACTTAAGCCTGTAGAGGAAAAGGCTCAAAGGGGGTTGCATGTTGAGCAATGCAAAACATTAAGGTCCCAAGCAGGAGCAGGGTCCCTAAGGGAGGACTGGTGTCAACAATCCCTTGAAGAATTTGCAAAATACAGGATGGGCTGAAAGAGAAGAGGGCTTGCCTACTGACAAAAAAGCAGAAACAGCTGCTAAGTGTAGTGTTAAGTGTAGCGGGTCTGAGTCCCAAGCCATTGAGATGAACCATATAGTCCGGGACTGTAGGCAACCCAGCAGATTCTGGAGAAATATGCTTACCAGAGCACCAAATAGAGAACCTTTTCCATTTGGAGTTGTAAGTCTTTCTGGTGGAAGGCTTCAGAGAAGCCCTACGAACATCCAGAACACACTGAGAGAGGTGCAGATCAGCAAACTCTAACTCTTCAAGCGATTGAGATTGAGAGATTTGAGATTCGGATACCAAATCCTTCCTTGAGAGGATGTCAACAGGTTGTAATTCCCGGGAAGAGACAGGGGAAGGTGGACTGCTAAGGAGAGCAACAGTGGATACCAGGGCTGTCTGGCCCAGTCTGGAGCGATCAGAATCACTTTGCATGGTTGAGACCTGATCTTGTCTAGCACTCTGAACAGGAGAGGGAAGGGGGGAAAAGCATACAGGAACTTCCCTTTCCAATTCAGAACCAGAGCATCCAGGGGAACTGAGCCCAAGACTGGGGGTCTGCAGTAAAGAGAGGAAGTTGGTGATTGCCTGGGGTTGAAAAGATCCATCTGTGGAGTACCCATCTGGAAAAATCACTTCAAAATTAGATCTAGGACCATCTGTGGTGGCCCTGAGATATCCCGCTGAGAGCATCTGCTAGGGACATTGTCCTTCCCTGGAGGTGAACTGCTGTCAGAGAAGTTTGCAGGGAACAGGCCAGAGACCACAACTTCATTGCTTCTGTGCACGAGGCCGTAGACGGAGTGCCTCCTTGCTTGTTGATGTACCACACTGTGGTGGTATTGTCTGTTCTGATCTGGACTACTTTGTTCTGAACAGACCTGGGAAAATCTTGCAGTGCCAGAAACACTGCTCTGAGTTCCAAGAGACTGATGTGAAGCAGAGATTCTTGAGGTGACCACAGCCCTTGGGTGGTAGATCCCCAAGTGGGCCCCCAGCCCAAGAGGGAGGCTGCCTGTGGTGAGAATCAGTGAATGAGACTGAGTGACAAAAGGAACTCCCTGCCTTAAATTGTCCTGATCCTACCACCACTGCAAAGCCTGGATCAGGGTTCGAGTCACTGGGACTAGTTTGGTAAGGGAATCCTTTCTCTGGGACCAGAAGGCTCTCAAATGGAACTGAATGTCCCTCATCTGAAATCTTGCCCCCTGGACCACTGCTGTAGAGGCTGCGATGTGGCCCAGGAGCTGCAAGAAGCGCCTTGCTGGTCGAGACACCTGAAAGGTGAAAGAAGAGGCCAGTTCTATTAGTGTCCTTGCCCTGTCCAGGGGAAGGAAGGCCTTTGGTCTTATTGTATCCAGCTCCACCCCTATGAAGGTGAAGAGCTGTACTGGCTCCAGAACTGACTTAGGGAGGTTTAGGAGGAATCCTAAGGAAGTGAGCAGTTGCTGAGTTATCTGAAGATGTGACTTGACTTGGTCTGGAGACTGACCCACTATGAGCCAGTCGTCCAGGTATGGAAAGATGGAGATCTTTTTTCTCCTCAGGAAAGCAACCACTACTGCCAGGCACTTTGTGAACACCCTTGGGGCTGATGTTAGACCACAGGGAATTGCTCTGCATTGATAGTGGCCTGAGGGCAACTCAAACCTGAGGTACTTTCTGTGGGAGCACCTGATGGGAATGTGAAAATGGGCATCTTTGTGGTCCAGGGAGGCTAGCCAGTCCCCTGGCCTTAGAGAGGGAAGAATTATTCCCAGAGTCACCATTTTGAATTTTGGTTTTAAAAGGTGCTTGTTTAGATATCTCAGATCCAGGATGGGCCGCCATTCTCCTGTCTTTTTGGGGGTTAGGAAGTACCTGGAGTACAATCCTTTGCCCCTGTGAAGGGTGGGAACCCTTTCTATGGCTCTGAGAGCCAAGAGGGAAGAAACCTCTGCCTCTAGGGCAAGGGCCTCTGATGGATATTCAGGTGGAAAGGATCTGGTTCTCATCTTGGGAAATTTTTTGAAGCTGAGAACCAGTCCCTGGCTTATTACTTCCAGGACCCACTTGTCTGATGTTAAAGACTTCTAGTCCTGGACAAAGTAAGCCAGCCTGCCCCCTACAGGTATTGGAGAATCGGCCCGGGCAGACCCATCAGGGTGTCTGCTTGGCAGGGGCTTTAGGCTGAGAGGTGGAAGCAGGCCTGCTCATACCCAGTCTGCCTCTCCCTCTAAAGAACCCCCTTTGAGAAAAAGCAGAAGAGGAGGCCTGGGCTTGGTAAAAAGGACTTTGAAAGGGCCTGCCCCTGGAATGCTGCCTCTGAGGAGAGGCTTGCCTTTCTTTGGCCTGAGCACGCCTGTAGGTGGTCCTGTACTCGTCCATCTTCTTCATGTAGTTCTCTGTCTGCTCCCCAAACAGAGAATTACCAATGACAGGAAAATCATGGCCTTAACCTGGGTATCCTGTGATAGGCTAGTACATCTGAGCCAAGCCATCCTCCGAAGGGCCACAGATGTAGCCATGACTCTAGATGAAACATCACTGGAGTCCACAGTAGCATGAAATTACACCTTGGATGCCTCAATCCCATCCGTCAAGACACCCGCTCCAGCTCCTGGCAAGCTGGCTAGAGCCTGGTTAGCTAGAGCCAGCACAGTGTCCCACCTGGACTTCTGGTATCTAGCTGTGTAGGCCATATAGTTAGCCTGCCTGAGTCCCAATGATGCTGCCATGTACTGTTTCTTTGCCATGGTATCAGTCCTCCTGGAGTCCTTATCTGGGGGGGTGTGAAGCCAAGGGAATATTTGCCTTATCACAGGCAGCAGCCTGCACTACCCCAACATGGCTGCATTGCTGGGAAAGGAACTCCGTGTCTGAGCCTGAAAGAGTATACCTATTGTCCATTCTTCTGTCCACAGGAGGTATGGAATTAGGAGTTTTTAGAATTTTAAATGTCTGTTTCCCAAAAGACTTATGGAGGGGAATAGACAATCTCCTGGACTCTGGGATGTCCATCATCTCAACAAAATCAGGCCCCTGATCCTCTACTGCTTCTTCCATAGGAAGCTGAAGGGTTTCAGCCACTTTCTTGTAAAACATAAAGTGGAAGGGACTAGAAAGCCTATGAGGAGAAACACCTGAAGGTCTGTCTGGGAAATGTCCAGTCAACAGGCACATCCAGACTTTCATAATCACCATCATCATCATCATCTTCATACTCTCCCTCCTCCTCCAGTTCATAAAATTCTTCTAAAGTATAATCCGGAACCAGGGGAACCGACTGAACCGAGCCCCTGACAGATGGTGCCGGTTCGGCCAGAACCGAAGTTAGCTACTGAACTATCCTTATCGCTTTGGCTATCTCATCAGCAGTCGGAGAAAGAACTTGTGGATCCGAACCCGATGATTTATCCATTTTCTTTCTTTTAACTGGAACTGACTCCTCAGAATTGGTTCTCCTTTTGCCCGAAGAAGTTTTACCCTGGTCAGAGGGCACTCCTTCTGGATCGGTTGGAACCGAACTGGGCTGGCCATCCGGGTCAGCGGACTTCTCGGCCTCCCTTTCCCTCAGCCTACCTACTCTCTTATCCAGGGTAGCTTTGGGAAAATTTTTACAAATTTGGCAGTCTGAATTGAGGTGGTCAAACCCCAGACAGTAAACACAGGTGGAGTGGGGATCAGCCTTAGCAAAGGCTTCCCACACACTACGAGTGTTGAAACCCAGTGGGACCGCTTTTTTTTCTTGAGTTTCTAGACATGGCCAATCCTAACCAAAACGCACTTTTTTTGGCAATCCGCTAGACAAGACACCCCTCATCGGTTACTGACTGTGTTGATGGTCTTGGAAAAACGAATGAAACTGCTTTTTAGAACCGATACGGACCGGTTACCACACTCTAATAAAGACAGAAGTTTTTTTTTTTTTTTTTTACACAAACCTTATTGGTTCAAACCGAACTGATCCAATTTTATAAGTTCCACACAGAAACTAAAATAGAAAAACCTATCTAGTACTCACGGTACCACAGACAGAGAGCGAAGGAGAACTCTCCGGAGTGACTGTTCAGTGAGGCGGAGTAAAGAATCTGACGGTTGGAGTTTAAACAACAGCAGATAGAGGCTTCAACCAAGCTCAGGCTCAGCATTCCATGCACTGCATGGAAAGTTAACTCTTTGTTCTCTGGGGCAGTTCAAGGGTTGGAGATCACTGCATATGTCAGAATACAGGAAGACGTCATGTTGTTTGAAGAGGAAGACGGAAACTAAGGGGATTGGGAAGGGTCCCAATCTCTGGAAATAAAAGAGGGAGGTAGGGTGGGATACAGAATTAAGGAGGAGAGAGGGGAGGTTAAACCCATCCCAGACCCTGGTCCGTCTCCAGATTACATAGGAACTGCAAGGAGTAGCCAAAGGCTTCTTGCCAGAATTCAAGGCACAGAATGGCTGGCAAAAAACTCCAGCTGAGCAGAGTCAGCTATTCTGGAAGAAGTACAGGGTACAGAGAATTAACATCCTCTCAAGGAAAGATTATTGGTGAAAAATGAGTTTTTTTTGGTTTTTTTGTAACAAAAGATAGCCCAAGGACAAGGAGAAGTAAGTTGGACGGGAACAAGGAGGAGGAGAGAATGGAGGGCAACTGCCAACTCCCACCCCACAGGGGTGGAGTTAACGCACTGTAGAAGGAGTGCCCCCAGATGCTGACCACTCTCCCCAGAACATTATCCCCCCTATGTGCCCCTGTTTTACCCCACTCCTGACAAGAAAGGAGTGGGGGAAGGGATGTGCACAGAGAGGGAAGGGGACTCAGAGACTGAGGCCCCAGGGGGATGGAGGGTGGGATTGTGATGAATGGTGAAGATACACAGAAAGATCATAATTACGGCAGGTACATAATTTTCATATCTTACCTGTGTCAATCTTCACCATTCATCACTGTTGGGTGAGTGCAGAGCCCCCCCCCCCGAAGGGTTTTTCTTTTAAACCCTAAGTGAGAAAATCCCTTAGCTCTCAGTGGATGACACACTAAGAGGGAGAACCTTCAGGGCCTGGAGAGGCCCAAGAGTGGGGAGAGTGAGACGGGGAACCCCGGAGGGGGAAGAAGTTGTCTCGACAAACGCAGTCTCGCTCTACAAGAGAAAAGGTAGATTCTCTGGTGAGCGGAGTTAATCACCCTATGCCGGGCCAAGGGTGACAACCAGGAAAGACGCAGCCATGTCATCCGCCTAGTGCAGATCGTTGTCCCTACGACCCTGGTAGCCACCTTGTTAGCACCATAGGATGCCCTCGCTTGGTGTCTTGCTAGCTCCAGGCCACGCACAGAGAGTGCAATGGCTTGTCTGGTTTGCTCCGTATCAGGCAACGAGGCTAGGAGTTGACCTAGCCTGGACCACAAGAACCTGTCACAGGCTGCATAGTGGGCCTGATGTGCAGAAATGGAAAGTAACAACCATGCCGAGTAGAAAGTCCTCCTACCCCAGAAGTCAAAATCTGAGGAATCTTGATCTAGGGGCCGGTCACGGTGAAGGGCGCGAAGCCCATCAGGAGTATCCAACTGCGTCAATCCGGACTGCGGATGAGGCATGGAACCTGGAGACTCTGGGGGGCGGGGGGCACAATACCTTTGACTGAGATCCCTAGGGGCAGGAACTCCAGAGAAGGGCCTCTGCCAGGAGCGCAACGACGCCTCCCGAAAGGGAGCAGGCCAGGTGGGCACCACAAGGGTGGCCTCACCAAAATCGTCTAGAAAGGCATGCACTGAGTGCTATGGATTGCTAACAGTGGCAGGGGAAAGGTGCAAGTCCTCCAACATCCTCATGAGGAAGCACTGATACTCAGCGAGATCAGCGGCTGGAGAGATGTGGACAGAAGGTTCCTCTCCCCCAGAAGAGGGGGGATGAAGAGCTGGAGGGCATCAGCTGCTCAGAGGGCGGCTGCTCGGGAGGAGGTGGTTGAAAAACCTGACTGTCCACTGCCCTAACGTAAGCTGGGAATCGAGCAGCCACAGCCCTGAACTGCTCCCAGGAGAGAGGCCCGCTAGGACCAAAGATGCCTGGGCGCACAGGAGAATGTGGCAGAGGAATGGGGACAGAGTCGAGAAGAGATGTCGGCTGACATCCGCCTGGGCTAAGGAGCGGACCGGGAGCACAAGCAGAAGAAGTTGCCCCAGAAGACCCCACAGCCGACAGCTGAACAACCCTTTCGGTTCTGCCTTGGCTGCGCCCGGAAGAATCCCTCCTGTGAGGCAAAAAGGACGGTCTCCTACCTCAAAAGAATGGGGCTCTCTCAAAGAAACCGAGGAGGAAGAGTGGAGATCTGCACTACGGCTTCTTCCAGAGCCTGGGTGGGCCCCCGGAAAAGGCCGTCGTGCAGACCCCACGCCCCTCGACCCCTCAGAGTCCGAAAGAGCCCTCCTCCTTGGGAGGGCCAGCCTACGTAGCTGACAGCCCGGGCAGCACCCGAAGGAGCTATCCAGGGCACAGTACCCTCCCCTCCTGTAGGTGCTCTGATCGGCCCCAAAGTTGGGCGATCCAGGTGCACCACAGGCAGGGGTACCACTGCTGAGGGGTCAGTGAACCCACCAAGACCAGGCTACAGAGCAATGGTGGCCTGCACCACTGCCTGCTGATCAACACCCCATGACCCCAGTCTCGGTAGCCACCGACCCCACCTCAGAAGGGGGCTGACTCCGGCTTGTTGAGGATACTACAGAGCTGCCCACTCCAATAGTCAACCCCAAAGTGTCAGACTGTCCGTCTGACTCACAGCCCGACTCCGCCTCCGAAGAGGTAGAGGCTGAGGCCCTGTGCCAGACCGAAGGGCACCCACTGCCATCTTTGCCAAAGGGGGTGCCAGAAACCAAAACCATGCCCGAGCCAGTGCCAGTGCCCCCTACAGCACCGTGAGCGGAATCCACAGGGGGCACAGCTCCAGCCCGAACAGAAGCTCCAGACTCGGGACCAGCCACGGCGCCATCCGGCCCCACAGCGCCTTGAGTGGCGCCGAGGGTGCAGACAGCACCAATGACGGCCCTGATGGCACCTAATGGCCAACCCGCGAGCGCCACGCAATACGCCGCCCCTAGGTGGCAATCGAGGACACGCTGGGTCCGCCTCAAAAAAAAGTTCTACAGGGTCATGACCCAGCCATGTACCCAACAGTGATGAATCGTGAAGACTGACACAGATAAGATCTGCAATTTGAAGGTAAAGGATGAAAAAAGGCAGGAGATAAAGGCGTTGGTGTGGATCCCTGCGCCACAACGATGTGAGGGGGGACAGAAACCGGATCCCGGAGTCGACGGCACTGAAGAAGGCGCCGCGCGACTAGGAAGACCTAACCGCCCTTCCTGCTGAACTGAAACCAACAGGCCCGAAGGCCCCGGCAACAGACTGGCCAGTTCAGGCAGTCAGGACAACCTCCGAGCCCACTGCTCCATAAGAGCGGCCCAATGGTGAAACTGCTCATCGGAAGCCCCTTCAAAAGGTGGAGAAGAGCTCCGGTGTCAAACAGGCCAGCTACCAGAGACAGAAAACGGCAACTCCGAAAGAAGCGGAGACCGTCCTCTGACCCTAACAACTGACCGTCTACGCGCAGACATACCAGAAGGCAACGTCGAGTGATGCAGTTTCTTCTTCGACTGCTTCACGCGCAGACGTGCACTAGAGGTAACGCCGAAAGATGGGGTTTCTTCTTCGACCGCTGGACCCAAGAAGAACTCGAGGTCGAACTGCTAGTGAATGGGACCGCTTTTTATGCCTTGAGGGACTGGCCATTCCCCTCAAGCACTGGACCGCCCATTGTCAGACCCCTTCAGGAGAGGGTGGCGGACCAGAGCTGGCCCAGCTGACTGAACAGCTTTCACATGAAGTCTCCCTACCATCACCTGCCCCACTCATGGTCGACTCCGTCAATGGAGGGCTGAAGACTTCTTTATTGTGCAAGTAAGAGTTTATTTAAATATAATCAGTACTTTTCGTTGATAAAATACAAAATAATAAAACTGAAAACTAAGCTGCTGTTTGAAGTTTGACTCCCGGCAGGCGAGCGACATAGTCACTGAAGCACACTCGACGGTGGGAAAAAAGGAACTGAGGCAGCTGGAGGGTCGACATAGAGATAGTCTACACCGCACGAGCCTGGCTCGCAGTGCTGCTTCCTCGCGGCTCCATCTCGGCGCCGGCCCTCCTGAAAAAGTTTGGCTCCCGCTGGGTCCTAGCAGCTCCGGCATACTCCCATCAGTGTGAATGAGTGTTGGAGACTTTATGTCCAGGAAGATCATAATGACCCAGAACTGACCTCTTGTTGACAGCTCTGGAAATATTTTTCAAACCAGCATCTCAGTTTAACCCCTTGAATTTCAATTTTTGCAATCATTTCAACAGTATAACTATATACAGTTTTAAACAAAGGATACAGTTTCAAACAAAGGGATCCCAGCATCACTTAGTTTCGCACAAAGATTCACATATGTTTTTATACCTGCAGATATGCAAAGGGGGGGTCGGGTGATCAATCTCAGGTCTCATTAAGAGAATCTGGTTGCGCAACCAGACAGACAAGAGACAGTAAAGGAAAGAACTGAACAGATACCTGCATTCAAACTCTTCTTAACTGGGATAGAATCCTATTCAACCCTGCCACAGTCTGTTCTATCTTCTCTGTCTGGTTGTGCACCCAAATTTTCTTGTGAGACCTAGAACTGATCACTCCGACAGTCTTGCAATTCTCTGCCTCTCGTTATCTGTCTACCCTCACTTACTGTTCTGTCTTTCAGCCTCTCACTATCACTCTGCCTTCACTTGCTGGTCTGTCTCTTCTTCCCCTTGCATATCTGCTGGTATAAAAATATATGCAAATCATTATGTGGAAATGTAACTGATATTGGGATCCCTCTGTTTAGACATTATATAGTGTTACTGTTGAAATGTGTATAGTTCTGGTTTGAGATGATTGCAAAAAGATACTGGGAACTCAAGGGATTAATCTTAGAGCAGTTTTAAGCCCTTGTTCAGAAGCTATGGAGAAGGGGCCTCAGTTCTGGGACATTATGTTCTTGCTGCACCTGGCTGAAACATACAAGAACATTTTAGAAAAACACAGGATGCTTGTTAAGGAGGGACTGCAAAGACATAGAGAGAGAGCTGCAATGTTGTAAGAGACGCTGAGAGATTGAAGGAAAAACTCAGATGGATCTTCTCTGTTTATTCTGCCCTTGTAAATAGTTATTCTGAATAATTTTTGTTTAATGTTACTGCTAGTACTAATAAAACACTTTTTGCAAATTCTAAAACTGCTCCTGGTTTTTCCTATGCTTCCTGACCTGTGCCTCATTGACACAGACTCTTGTGTTTAAACACTTTCTGCATAACAACAAGGACAAGGCCGTATTCAACCCTGTCACAGTTCCGTCTCCCTCCCTCCCTCTGTGTTTCTTTGTACTTCCTGAACGCCAGTTTTTTCTCTCTCTAACCTTCCCTGCCACTTCTCTTGAAAACCATAGTGTTTTTTTTTTTTTGCTTTGTTTACTTGCTTCACACAAGTGCTTGTTGCTTCTGCTATGGTTCCTTTAAGGATCTCCCACTACTCCTCTACCCCCCTCCCTACCTCCTCCTTTCCCCTGTAAAGTCGGCCCTCTTGAAATCCAGAACCCTTGCTTTCATGTGGTCTCAGTCTTCTACTGTCCTCACCTTGAACCACACTGTATGGTGATTGCTGGTCCCTAGATGACTGCCCACCAATACATTTGTTATTCTGTCACCACTGGTGAGAACTAGGTCCCAAACTGCTCCTTCACAGGTAGACTCCACCACTAGCTGCCTGAGGCACGCCCCCTGTAGGGCATCCAGCATGTCTCCGTTCCTGGCTGTGGCTGCAGTACAGGTATCCTGGTTAATGTCTGGCACATTTAGGCCCCCAACTAGCAAAACTTCCCTTTTCTCTGCCATTCTCTGGATGGTTTCCACTAATACCCTGTATTTCCTCTCCCTTGCATAGAGCAACAATGAAATTATTTCATTGTTGGTCAAAGCTTTTAATAATTATTATTTAGTACCACATATTCAAGCACCAGCTGAAACATGTGGCAGCATATTTAAATAATAAATTATTAAAGCTTTGACCAGCAGTGGTGAGTGCAGTTTATTGTTGCTATTTGTAAATTTTTTTTTTTTTTTTTACTGCACCTCTGTCCAGTGGAGCCGTTTTATTGTCACAGAGATAATCCCAGTGCGGATGGTGGTGCCATTCCCTATCTCCAAGGTGACCCATAGTGCCTCCTTCCCTTCCTGCTTTCCCTTTATCTTAGTTGCTTTGATACCCTCTCTGATGTAGATAGCTTCCCTAGATATGCAACATACATAACAGCACATATTCGTGCACCCCAGCCACCACAGAGACCTCAGATTTGTTGTACTGGGGCAGCATTACCAGTACTCACAGTACTGCCCTGTTGGGTAGTGAAGGAGGAGATGAATCTAGCCCTCCATCTCTGTTGCTGACGTCAACAGAAATCTCCCAAAAGGGAGACCTCTAAACTCAGAGAGCTGTAGACTTCTTTAGCCCTTCCTTTATTTAGCTTTGATAGCTCTTCAGAAATGTAATGACTCCCTGGCTTTTCACATGGGAACAGAGAAAAGGGCTTAGTCAGGGATGGGCTGCTTTTACCTCTGGTGTCCTCGCTCACGCTTCCAGCAACAAAGGAGGAGAAGCACCCTGAAACTGAGAAGGTTTCTTTTAAGCCAAAATAGGCTGTTTCCTAAAAAGTTTTATTTATTTATTTGCCCTGCATGATCAATGCATCAGAAGTCAAGGTACCTACTTTGTGAAAGCCAACAGCTTTCACTTTTCCCCACACTTACAAGCCGTGTGGTTTCCCTTTCTAGCATTCACTTGCTTGGAATGTCCCTGGTCCAGTCAGAGAATCCACTGGCCATCCTGAAACATTAAAGGAGAAGCAGCAGCAGCACTGCTAAAGTACAGTACGGGGGTCACCTCTTTAAGAGCAAGATACCCGCAAGGGATCACTACTGTGTACATTCTTGGTTCTCCTAGGAAACCTAGCAACGTGGTATTAAATCCCAGTCTATCAAACAGGGCCAATACAGTGCCTCTTGTATCTCCCTCACAAACCGCTGATACATGTTATCTTCTTCTGCTAAGGAGGGGTGAAGAGATGACTGGTTGTCCTGCAAAGAGGAGATCCTGGGAGAGGAGGCAGGAAAACCACCAATGGATCGAGCAGGGGGAGGCACTTGGAAAAGCACAAGGTCTGTCTCCCTGAACCAACGCTTTACAGTCGCAATCCATTAATGGTACTGCTGCTAAACAAGCGGGCCTGGAAGCCTATAGATCTCAGTTACCCTATCAAATAGGGACTTAGGCACTTAAGATGGCAAGCCTGGGGACGTAAGTGGCCTGATGAGCAAGTACTCATGTCTCATCCTTGACCTTCTGGCTCATGTAACTCCATACCATAGAGAAAGCAGAAGAACCTCCCAACTCAGAAGCTCCAGCAGCAGTGGACGATTATAAGTGGGTGTCCCAAGGGGGTTTGATGACAACTGGCAAGCTTCTGGGTGGCCCTGCTGCAGAATTCAACCCAGATCCAATGACAGACCTGACACTGGCGGTAGCACCAATGCCATCACCAAGTCTGAACCAGACACTGATACAGACACTGAATGCCCCATCAGTGTCAACAGACGCAACGAGATGGCACAGGCAGTCATTGTCAACACTGTCAAGGAAACAGTCGACACTGGAGGTGTCGCCCTGACAAGGAGATGGTTAAGTGCTGACAGCTACCAAACCATGGTGGGTGCTCCTGACTGTCCAGAAGAGGCCGAAGATCCTCCCGACATCACCACCTGTTGAGACTCTGTCATGACCCCTGCTTGGTGGTGGTGGGGAATTCAGTACCTAGTCCAACTCTTAAGAGCCAAAAGGGGACGGGGAGACAGTCCACGCACCTACCTTGCGACCACCTGATCAGAGGACACCCACTAAAAGTTGAAATTGGCTGGTTCAGTCTGAGGCAGTGATTATCCAGTGTCAGAAAATCAAAGGATAATAAAGTGTCACAGATGTCCATAGTGTGGCCAAGCCCAAGAAAGATAGACATATCACATGACTGCTGGAGAGAGGGGGAATATCTTGCCTGCATCCACAACCAATCAATCAATGATTTTTAAAAAGCGCAATTCACAGCAGATCAAAGTGCTTGTACAAAATAGCTAATCCATAAAAACAGTGACATACTGTAGATACAAAAAATTACAGTTAAAATACTAAAAGCCCATTAATCAAAGTCAGGGAAAGCTAATCCAAACAGATGAGTTTTGAGAGCGGATTTGAAGCTCCTTACGGTCAGGCACACTCTAACCCAATGAGAAAGAGAATTCCACAGGGTGGGGGCCAAAAAAGCAAAACAGTGGGCCCCTGAAGTCTTAAGTCAGATCCTGGGAACCTCTAGCAAACCCTCATCAGAGGAGCGGAGTGGGCAGTAGCGACAGAGGAGATCTTGCAGGTACCGTGGACCCTGTCCGTGTAAGGCATTATAGGTTAGTAGCCTGACCTTGAAGGTGACCCGCCACTGAACCGGCAGCCAGTGAAGGCCGCGGAGCACAGCCGTGACATGACATGATCTTGATAACGCAGTCAACAACCTGGCCGCCGCATTCTGCACCAGCTGCAAGCAATGCATATCAACACCTGGAAGCCCTAGGTACAGGGCATGGCAATAGTGAAAGTGGGAGGTCACAAAGGCATGGACCAGAGTTAGAAGGTCAGCGGGCGGAACCAGGTGTTCAATCCGGGCGATGTTCCTCAGATGATAAAAAAAGGTCTTGATGACAGCAGACACCTGAAACTTAAGTGTCAAACCGCCATCAAACACAACGCCCAAATTTTGCACCCAGTCCGAGGTCAGCAGCTGGTTTCCCCCAATCCAAAGCCCAGACGTCTGTCCAGCCGACAACCCGCACCTTGCCGTCCACCACCAACACCTCAGTTTTTTCCGAATTCAACCTCAGCCAGTTGGCACTCATCCAGTCCAGGATCTCAGAGAGGCAGCTATTGAAAACTGAGACAGCTCTACCCTGTTTAGGCACAAAGGACATGTATAGCTGTGTATCATCTGCATAGCAGTGAAAACTCAGCCCATACCACCTTATAATGTCTCTCAATGGCAGCATGAACACCGGGAACAACATGGGTGATAACATGGAGCCTTGCGGAACCCCATAAGACAGAGGGAGAAGGGTCGTAGAATAAATTCCCAACACCACTCCCTGAGTCCTGCCTGTGAGGAACAATTGAAACTACCTGAAGACTGTACCCGACAATCCACAGATAAACCGCAGGCGCTTCAGTAACACACCATGGTCCACGGTGTTGAATGCTGCAGAGAGATCAAGGAAGACCAAGACTGAACGGCTCCTCCGATCCCTTGCTATTAGATCATTAAGTATCCAAATTAGTGCTATCTTGGTACTGTACCTCTTCCTAAATCCAGACTGGAGAGGATCATAGACATCGTGGATTGTAAGATGATCCTCCAACTGCAATGCAACCACCTTCTCAATAACCTTACCCACAAAGGGCAGGGTAGAGATGGGTCTGTAGTTAGCTAAGCAATCTAGGTCGAGGGAGGATTTCTTTAGAACAGGTGGCACCACTGCTTCATTCAGGGGGTCCGGAAACACCCCTGTCTCCAGTGAACACCAGACTATCTCAGCCAGGACCAGGCCAATCACCTCAACACACCACCCTAGGAGACGTGTTGGGCCCGGGTCTGGACTACAACTGGTTGCTCCCATACCCTGGATGATCCTCATGATGTCAGTGATCACCAGTTGGCCAAAGTTAGACCAGACAAACTGGGTGCTTGCAACCGCCCACCAACCTCCACAACACCCACTAGAGGGTGCTAGGTGGGATCCCAGACCTGATGGTGGCAAGCTTATCTACAAAGAACCAAGCAAACTCGTCACACTTATTCTGTGGCAACATTTCCCAGATCTGAAGACAGGTTAGACTGCACAATCTGTCAACAGTCCAGAAGAGCTGAGCCAGTAGATTCTGTACAGCGGCAATCTCCCTGGACAGGAATTCTGCCTTCTTACGGGAGATTGCCAACTGATAGTCTTTATAATAGACCAGCAATCTAAGTTTGTCCTCATCTAGGCCCAATTTCCGCCAGTGCCCTTCCAGCCTTTGACCCCCTCGTCTCATCTACTTCAAAGTCCCATCAAACCAAAGGGACTTTAGGCAATGAGTGAGGGGGACAAACACGAACAGGAGCTAAGGAATCCAGAGCCATCATCACTGCTTTGTTTTAAGCAAGTCAAAGGTCCCCAGACTCCCAGCTTACACTCGGCACACTCGATAGGTCCAGTACCACCATAAGACCATCCAAGGTGAAACCACTTCAGGGGCAGTACTGGACCATCTCCGTAGGGGCAGGTCTATTGGGGGAACTTCAAAGCTGAACCTTATAGTATGATGGTCAGACCATCCAACAAGTTCCACCACCAGATCAGAGATTGCCATCCCCAGTAGGAATACCAGATCCAGTGAGTGACCAAAATTGTGGGTCACAGAGGCAATTACCTGTGTAAGGTCCAACAAGGTCATGAGCTGAAGGAAGTCCTGACCAAATTGCAAGAGTTCGTCATCAACCCAGGCACTGAAATCTCCCAGGATCAACCATCTGGGGGCCTCCAACACCATATCGATGATGAAGTCTGCGACTTCTTGCAGGAATTCCTGCTAACCTCTGGGTGGACGGTAAAGGAAAAGTATCCTGCAACCTACACCCGCAATACACTCAAAGTATCTGATAACTCTCACCAGTATAGCTACAAGGCTCAGTTCCGAATGAAAACAAATGGCTACCCCCACCCCCAATGATCCTCCCTCAGCGGTGTATCACTGATTACCCACGGAACTGCTGATTCTAATATTGGACCAGCATTTTCATCCAGCTAGGTCTCAGTGATGCAAGCCAGGTCAGTTAGTGTGATGCTCTGCCCCTGCTTCTGGTTACCTGTATAATTATCTTATAAATAAATGGTCTGTGTATGAAATGTCAGTATGCAAGAGATTTGGCCTTTTTCTTTAACTTTCAAGGTCAGTAGCTGAAACCACAGGATGCTGTAAAACAGACCAGATGAACTAGTTAATGAAGACTTCCTTACAGAAGGGTATTTGTATTACCTTTTTATGACCTGCCCATGCCTTTGAAGTTGAAACTAAATGCGAGTTTTATGACGTCACAGGGGGCATGGAAATTGGGCTAGTTCCTCTCCTTTTAGCATATAACCAGAAATGTGTAAAGAGTCATAAAATCCTTTAGATCACACTCACACAGGAAATCAGCCCAAGAGGACATGAGAGTGGGATTGTTAAGTTCAAAGAGAAAATGTTTAATTAAAGACTGTCATATTTGGGAACTGGCTAGTTGCAGATTTTTCAAAGCAATGACTCACATCCTCAGAGACACTCACGTCAGAAATTATCTAAGGGAGGTTCTAGCTGACCTCATCAAAAGGGGGTGGGGACAGACAGAGATAAAAATGAAACACTGTATATGGGATGGTGACATGTGATTCTAGACTCTGACTGGGAAAGCACTTGGAAAGGTAATAGCTAGAAAAGAATTATTAGTGGTAGGATTATTTGTTCTGAAACTTCCTTTTTGTTTTACAAGATTGGGTATTGGGTACGATGGGTATTTGTTTTGTATTCTGCCGGGTCGCGCCTGAAAATAGTCATGACTATGGCTAGTGCACCTATCCGGTAAACAAAAACTAAATAAAATAAATAAATTGTAGGCTGTAGGATATATTGTGCTGTGTTCAATTTTACCATTTTTATCATATTTTAGTAAACAACCATTTCTTTGAAATACTGCCTGGGTGTCTTCTCAGTTTCTTTTTGCACGTAATGTATGTGGGGTTAAGTTGGACAGCTGTTAAAAGGCTTGATAGTGTTACTAAGCTTGGAAAATGTAAGAATATACCGAAGGTCTCTTACAGAGTTTTAAGGGTTCATTTTGGAGACCTGGCTGGGTGCCCCTGGCGAAAGATTGTACTGCAGTCCCGAAGAGGGTACATATCTTAGCCTGTAATTGGGTATACTAGCATAAGGTTCACAGTTTGAATCCCTCCAGAACTTGAGGCTAACAGGTGATTTGGACCCAAAGCAGACAGTTACCTGTTCACACTACTGCACCCTGAGGTTGGCACTGTAGGAGCAGAGGGCCTGACCTGCGGAGTGCGTTTGTGACAGTTACAATAAGATCAGCGATCACAGCCGGCCTGGCGGCACTGAAGGTTGAGGTGCTGGACGCCACACCTCACGTCACGCCGGCGACCCGGGATTGGGAATGAGCCCGGGCTGCTGGGGGTCGGCGAGGGAGGGAGAGAGAGTATCGAGCATCTGGAGGACTGCTCTCTTCTCTCGGGGAAGGATCCAGGGAAAGTCCGGCACCGCACTGGCACCTGGTGAAGAACAGAGGCAATGCACAGGGCCAAGTAGTAGGACCCAGAGCCGCGACGGACGTCCCTGGCATCATTGCACGCTCAGGCTCTGCAGGGAGGGAGGGGAAGAAAAGGAGTAACTACGAAAACCCCCTTCTCCAGATAGGCGCCGGTTCCTTACAGGGCTGGCTGCCACACGCCCAACACCGGGTCCTCTCTCTGCCCCTTTGGCCTCTCGACAACTCAAAGTCGGGCAATATGGATTATAGATAGAGCGCTGGAGTGGTTACGGCCCTGCCCAGAGGGGCTCAGAGACGGGGCTTACTGCTGGAGTTCATCGAGGGGCAGTGACATATATGAGGAGAAGAGGACCACGGTGGGCGGTAGAGCAGACCAGCGAGCTGAGGCAGCCTGAGAGTGTTCGGGAGTAAGGCGACATAAATAGAGTTTGAAAAAAATAAAATAAAATCAGCGATTACAGCTGTCTTGTTTTTAATAGATCTGGCATTACACAACACTGCCCGAGTAGGATGGGAAGATGAGGTAGACCGTGCCACCTGCTCACAAAAACTGGAACCCTTGGGTACGGGAACCAAACAGGGAGGACCTCTTTCCTGGGCCCATTTCGCCCCAGGGAGTCTCCTTGTCCCCATAACCCCAATCCACCCACCTGCTCCACACCCCCACCAGGTCCAGTTCTCCCCCACCTCCTCCCTCTCATCAGGGGGCAATGGGGGACAGCTAAAAGGATGGAGGTCCCTGAGCCTGGTGGGAGAGTAGTGCCTGATAGTCTGTGAAATCTGCCAGCATGTAATTAGAAGAAGGCAGCCAAACAGCAGGCAATAACAATCCAAACACAAACAATAATAAACTATACAATACCAACACACACACGCAGCCACACACACATACATACACCCCACAATACACAATAAAACCTTCCACCCCTCACAATTTAATAAATACTGCAACAATATACCACCCAATAAACTATATAGACAACTCAGAGATGTTGAAAGGGATTGTAAATAGTTCTCAAACAGCTTACCAGTATAAATTAACATTTCAGCAGAGTAAATAAGGTATGCCAAGTCTCAAAAGATATGTACTTGCAAGTTGGCGAAGCTCTCATCTCCACCATTCTAACTGGCAAGCATCCCCATAATTTGCAGAACGCCCACTACTGCAACACTGGAACTATACAGAATTAAAAGAAATTTGAATAGAAGCTGGGCACTCTCACTACTGCAGCAGCTTCTCACAATTAAGTCCCAGAACCTGCCCGAATTAGAGTCCAACAAGAAAATCCAGAGCCAAAAGGGCTACTCTTCACGCAGCACCTCAACAGGAGCTTTTTCCTTTTATGTAGACCCCCACCAGACTTCACCCTCCCGCCTGCCAAAAACACCCCCAAGTGACCACCACCGTGGCAAGCACTGGAGGCAATGCGCAGGCCGAAGCAAAATCAGGACCAAGGCCCCAGAAGGCCCCAGAAGCTCACCTCGGGAGCAGTCATCCCAGCCCAGGCAATTCCAGAGCTACAGCCCCCGGTTAGCGTCCGCCCTCCGGCCAACACTCCCAGACAGCTCAAAGGCCATCAGGGGCCATGTCCACCCGTCGGCAGGCGTCCCGCAACACTCCCCCACTCCAGAAAACCTGAGACAGTGCAACCACCCCAAAAGACAGCAATTGGATCCTGATACTTGCAATGTTCTTCCGACTAGAAAAAAACAGTCTTTAGCGGTGGCTTCAAATTTAATGGTCGGAAAGTCAAATAAATAAATAAATAAATAAATTAAACTTCAGACAGTCAGCTCAGGGTCCGACTTCCAGAACTCGAGACAACGGATTATTTCGCAAAACTCCACCGATTATCCGATCCTCCAGTCCTTCAGATCGGTCAGACAATGTCCAAAAAGAGACCCAGTAAAGCTTGGGTTTCTTACTATTGTAACCCAGTGTATCAACTGAAAAAGAAATAAACGAGACTGAAAAAAAATGTAAGAATTGAGTTACGAAGTGCATTGTGTACTGCACATTTGGTCAGAAAAAGAGAATTCAGGTTGTTAGGGTTTTGGCAGAGGATAAATGAAAATTAAGTACTACTGTATTTCTTGATCTTCCCAAGTAACTTCACCATTCACCACGACTGGGTCTAAGCCGGAGGTCTGGACTCTGCTCGGGAGCTTCTGTCTTTAAATTTTTCACTGTTGGGGGAAATCGACATATGGGATGGCACACCGCCCATGAGGCCGTGATACATGGTGCTCATGCAGTGGCCAGTAACCGGCGCCGTCTCCTTCCAGCTACTCAGCTCTGTCTGCCAGGAGAGGAAGATAGAAAACAGGGAGAAGAGTGAGGGCAAGAGAGCTGACAGGGAGGGTGGGGAGAAAATAAATATAAAAGGCCCACTTAATAGAAGAAATAGATAAGAGAGGGACTAGGAAGGGCAAGGATGGCCAGCAAGCTGGGCAGCCTGAGAGAGAGAAAGAGACAGACAGACAGCTAATCCTCCTCCCATTACCTGACCCCTTTTCTTTTACTGAGGCAGGGCCCTAGAGAGGGTGGATGCCAAGATGCCCAGAATTTTAACCGGACCTGAGGTCCAAAAGGGGGCGAGGAGAAAGAAGCAAAATTAGCTCAGCCGGACAATCAGTGGGAGTGGATCAGGATGCATCCACACCTACACTCTTTCTTCAGTCTGTAGACTCTCCTCTTCTTAGCTTGAGAGGGTAAGAATTAGGAAGGGAAGTGATTTAAGGTAGGAGGAGGACAGTTAAGGGAATCACCGCTTTAAGTGATCTCCTTAAGTGAAGGAGCCATAGCCACAGGATTAGTCCTCAGAAAATCTGTCTCGATTTTTTTTTTTTTTTTTTTTTTAACATCTCCAAGGAGGAAAACAAAGAATGGGTTCAGAGAAGGTCGAGAAAACACAGGGAAACCTGTGCCATCCCTATCCACCTAAGTGCTCTATGAAGCTCCCTTTTAAACAGGAGGGAGACCTTGGGAAGGGAGAGGAAGGACAGACAACCCGAGGCCTGCTTCTCTTTTTTTTTTTTTTTGTAAATATTCCCGAGGACCCTAAGCAAAGCCTCTAACGTTTAGGCTAGGACAAAGGGAGACAGAAACGTCAGGTGGCATGAAGGACTCAGGGATTGCCCCTCAGAGAGTTACCACCCCCCTTAACTCTCACCCTTGAAGGATCAAGGGAGTAGGGAGAGAGATAAAAGTGCTGCTCAGTGCCTGGCCACAGGGAGGTGGGTGGGTCATGATGAATGGTGAAGATACTGGAAGATCAAGAATTATGGCAGTACATAATTTTCACATCTTCCCCAAGTCAATCGTCACCATTCATCACACCTGGGTCAAAGCGCCGAGCTGGGAAACCCTGAGGGAGAAGAGATTCCCTCAGCCTCCTGTGGGTGAGAAATACTGGTAGGGAGGGTCCCTTATGGGCCTGGTGAGGCCCGTGAGTGGTCCTGGGCAGGCAGAGGCTCCCCAACTCCAGGATACAAAAGGCAGCCCTATAGCTCATGCCTTGTCCTCCGAGAGAAAAAATGGGTAACCCCGGAAAGGTGAGAACAGCACCCTTTGCCGGGCCAAGGGTCACAACCTTGAAGGGCGAAGCCATGCCATCCGCCTTATGCAGACTGGTGTTTCTACCAGCCTGAATGCCACCTCATTAGCAACACACACTGCCCTGGAGAGGTGTCTTGCGAGCTCCAGGCCCTGTGCAGAAAGGCTGATGACCTGCCGGGTTTCCTCACAATTAGGCAGTGCTGCTAAGAGCTGACCTAGCAGCGTCCAGAGGTCCCTGGTGTAGGGTATCTGGTGTGCCTGATGGGCCACTATACACAAAAAGGAGGCACACTGCCAAAAACACCATTTTTCTCCCGCGGTCTAACTCAGCCAAGTCAAATTCTGGGGGAGGTCATGCCGGGGAGATGGTCCGGATGAGGTATCCAGGAGGTCCACTCCCAATGAGCGTGGGGCATGGCACCTGGAGACCACATAACAGCGCAATACCTGTGCATGCAGTCTCTAGGGGTAGGAGCTGAGGCAGCGGGATGCTGCCAGAGTACGAGGCCTCCGCCAATGGCCGGGGCCAGGGAGGTACGACTAGATGGTCAGCACTGTACTTCCCAAGGAATGACAGTGTTGTACATGGCCAGGGTCATGTCCATCGAAATGGGAGATGTGAAGCTCCTCCATCATCTCCGCCAGGAAGCGCTGATAAGGCATTAAGTCCACATCAGCAGAGTAGTAAAGAGAAGCATCCTCTTTCTCGGTGGTGGAAGTGGAAGATTCGGAGGAGCTAGGCTCAGTGGGGGGGAGCGGCGCTGGGGACTGAGATCTAAAGATGACCTCGGTGAGTGCCCTTAAGTATTGGGGAAATGCAGCTGCCGACCCTCTGAACTCATTCCAAGTCATGGGGCCTCTCGGACCAAAGAGACCGTGAAGAAATGCAGATGGAGGCAGAGGATGAGAAGAGGGAGGTGCCTGGCGAACCACATAAGGTCTCCTGCAAGGGCCGCAGGACCGTGCAGGAGACCCCTCCTGAAGGGGAGGGGGCTACCTATCCCACCCACCTCAGTGTGCCCAACAGTAGTGGGTGGACAGGGTGGTGCCCTTGGGGGGGGAACCCCCAGGTGAGGAGAATGGAGCCATACAGAGCCCAAAGGGAGGCCCCTGACCCCACTAACTGCAGAACTGCCCCTAGTGGAAGGGAAGACAAGGCAGAATCAACGGTACGGTTCCTCCTGGAGCTCTTAGAGGCTCCACGGAGGGACCACGATACTGAACAAGCCCTGCCAACCCCCAACCCCGAGAAGAGAGATCTGCCCCTAGGAGGAGGTCTAGCAGGCAAAGAAAAGGGTCCAGTCACTGAGGAAGTGACAGCGGACCCCATCTCAGCACCGTCACCTGCAGCCAAAGTCACCCCCAGATGACCAGACGCAGAGGAGGTGGACTTAACAATGGCTCCCAAATCAGCAACAGCCGTTGTGCCACCATCCCCAGAAGTGTTACGGATGACACTGAGCGGGTCCCCGGCACCACAGATGGTACATGAGGGCTCGGGGAGGCAGCACCGCTGGGATATCCTGCGGGCTGCAGAGTTGCCGTAGTTCTCAGGGAGGCCTAGGCAGTCTCCAGGGGCTAGTCAGAGCCAGGCAGCCAGTCGGGATCATCCCAATCTTCGCCCTCTGAGGCGAAGGATGAAATCAAGGAGATCTCCAGTCTGGCCAACCCCAGGATTCTAGGCCCTCTGGCACAGAGTGCAGCGTTGGGAGGGGAACCTAGGTCCATGGTTGGTGCCGTCTTGTTCACCAGCGCTGGGAGCTGAGGTGGTGCTGGTCAGCAGCCAAGGAGACCACTGAAGAGAACCTAGCAAGTAGTAGCTATGACACACCAGGGGTCATCCGTGTCTCCAAGGAGACCCTGGACTGTGAGAGGTGCCCAGTCACCCCCCACCCCCAGAGATTGTTGATTGAATGATTTAAGCAGGCCTGAATGGAGCAGAGCTAAGCAGCAGAGTTCTCGAGACTTCCACTGGTGAGATCCTTCCTTGACCGTGGGGAAAAACAGAACTGAGAAGCTGGGAGGAGTCGTGTCGGCTACTAGTCAGTTCACAAGCACCATACCATATATCATGTCGGGGGTAAAATCGATAAAATATAAATAAAATTAAAAAAAAAGACACAAGCTCCCGAAGCAGAGACCAGACCTCCAGCCTAGACCCAGGCGTGGTGAATGGTGAAGACTGTCCATATCATGGTCGGGTCCCAGGCAGTCAAAGCAGCGAGTATACTGTCAGAGTGGGCAATGACATTCCCGCACCTACAGCGCTGGAAAATGGGCCCGTACGTTTAGGCTTAGGCATTTTGTCCCTCTTACACATCGTATTTGATCGAAAATGAAAAAGAAAAGCAAACCTAGGTATTCTGCCGAAGTTCCACTCCCAAAGTGTGCACTCAGCAACAGGAACAGAACAGAAGTAGTTAGGGACTCGAAGATGGTTACTGGCTCCAGCGCATGGCATCATGCACGTGCCGGTTTCAACACCACTGTCGAACCCCTAATTGAAAAGTTTTGCTCTTGTGGGGTCCTAGCGCTTCTAAGCTTTCGCCAAAGAGTAGAGCTTTAGGGAAAGGATTGATTCTTGGATGATTTAGCTTTTGAGAGTTTTTTACTCCACTCATCAGATTAGCTCAAGGTTTGCTATACTTTGATTTTCAGCTTTGTTCACTGCATCTACAGAATCTTAATGGCAGTAAACCACATCACTATTCTTAAGATTGAATGCACTATGGATTTCACCTTTTTGTGATTTAGACAGTTGGTTTAGCTACAATCATGCCAACATCATAAAGTGAAAAAAATAACAATGAACAGTTTAAATGAAAATGGCAAAGAGACATGTATTTTTATTTATTTTTTACAATTAGCCCTGGATAACCTAGCTGACATGTAGTATCTTGTTTTCAAGGGGGTCCTGCTTTTCCATATTTTTACAGCTGGGCAAACTGAAGCAATGACAGGTCACATTGTCTCCTTCTGGTAGGATTATTCACCCTCCCTATTCATTCAGACCTAGAGCTCCTTTGCGCACAGACTGGATGATACATAATAGCACATGGCAGTTTTGTGGCGTGCACTGCAGTGCATCAGGAACTAAACCGAGATTTCTTGTTACACGAGCCAGGATCTGAACTTGGGTCTCAAACAATGAAAGGCTTTAAAACTGCCGGCCCGGTGGTGCTGTGGGATGAGGCACTGGATGACATGTGAAAGGATCAATGGGATGCTACAGAGACCCCACCCCCCCCTTTTTCTAAACTCCTTTAAAGTCTGTTGCAACAGCATACATTCTTCTTTCTTTCTTTCTTTTTCTTCTAAGTCCCTGGTTTCCCCATCAGACAGGAAGGCCACCTATCTGATGTCCTATCTATCCCTGAACTGCTTGTGGTCTCAAATCTAAATTTCAGATCCTTGGACATATTGCTCCTCCTCCATTTTCTATTGCGTTTGGTAAAACATTTCTTTTTCCTTTAAAAAAGAAAGCTGTGAGGTTTAAATACAGTACAGTCTTTAGGCTGTTTGAGCCTTGTTTTGTTGAAAGAAATGAACTTGCACAGCCTTGTAAACAGCTGTAACTGTGTTCAAGTGAAGAAGTAGTTTCAGATAGCAGCCATAGAGTTTATGTAAAACAAAAACAAAAAGAAACCCTACAAAAGTCCTGATAAAGCCTGCACAATGCTGAGACAAACTAATTTAGGAATAAGGCTTTAAAATGTACCTGGAAAGAGTCTAAGTTAAAAGGAAACAACATAAGAAATGGCATTTTATCTTTGTAGCATAAGTTTTGCAACAGATAGATGCTTTAGCACAACAGTTCCTTTGAGAAGCCTCATTTTGTTAATGTTTGTTTTTGTAAGATGTTTTAAACCATGTACATTAAGCCTAGGTTGTTAGAATTCAGTGAGAGAACCTTTATTAAGCAAATAGAAATATATTTACCCTTATGTTTGAACACTGAACCTAGACTGGTGTTTGTCCTGAGTGCCCTCTGATTCTCTTTAGCTTCTGCTTCATTCTCTATAGAGCCAGACGGCCATTTTTACATCATCTTTATAGGCAGAGAGCTGAAGGGAGGAGTCAGTAGGACACTGGGACAACCCATTCTTTGCTATTTTTGTTTATATGATGTTAAAACACAACTGAACTAACCAGAAACATTATATTATTGTATTGAATATGCCTGATATTATATAACTGGTTATATGTGCCTGAATTAAAAAGTTTTGCTAATAAAAATACAAAAGGGGAGGAGACTTCCCATCATGTGACTAGCTAGCACTATATAAGAAGGACATCTTCTGTTAAAAGATCAGATCATCGTAGGGATCAGCAAGGAGCTGACCTATTTCTGACACTAGTACCTCCTAGTGGTGAAAACTTGGTATTGCAGAATTATATTTTTATTTTGGATTTTTCTCTTTTATTTTCTTTGGTCGACAAGTTCGCTTAATTTACTTATTTGAATGCTGAATAAAAGCTACCTTTTGGTTCTTTATCCTGGTGTCCTGTGTGAATCCCATAACCTCCTACACTGGTGTCAGAAGTGGGATTCTTCAAGGAATTTGCTGGAGGTGGAATACCTGATCTGGTATTGTGGTGCCACCATGACCGAACCAGCAGCAGTTACCAGCCAACCCAGTCCAGGTGGAGTCCAGACCAAAGATGGCTGGAAATCACGCAAACAGTCTTATTGCCTGGGCTGCTAGATGTAGGCGGAAAGTGACAAAGAGAGAGGAAGAAGAAAATGGAGGAGGAGCTACTGCCCTGGAAGGAGAGGAGGCAGAGGAGAGACCACCTGAAGAGGTACATGACCTACTAAAGTGGTTATGTATACACCAAATGGACCTAGACAGACAACGGGAAGCAGATCGCTTGCAGAATGAGGCCCGGTGGGCAGACACTTTAAGGGCCATCCAGACATTAGGTACATCAAGACCCCTTGCACCTACAGATCCAGAGGGGCCGAAGAATATTAAATTATCCAGACTGAGTCCGATGACATCGAGGCATATATAACAACATTTGAACGTGTGGCAGAAGCTTGCTGCTGGCCTAAGGAACAGTGGGTAGTGCGGCTAGCCCCTTATTTATCAAGGAAGGCACAACTAGCCTATAGCCATCTGGACAGTGCCCATCTGAATGACTATGACTATGTTCGTCAAACAATATTGAAAAGATATGACATCAGTGTGGAAACCTACAGACAGAGATTTAGAACTTTTAAATATCACACTGCAACGCCCCCAAGAGGCCTATACCCGCCTTTAAAGACTTGGGTTACAAATGGCTACAGCCTACCTCCAGAACGATGGAACAAGTAATGGAAGACATTACACTGGAACAATTTATTAAAATTCTCCCACAGGACGTTCAGATGTGGGTGAGGAACATCGGCCGAGTCAGCTCAAAAGCCATCATCTTAGCAGAGGACTACATTACAGCAAGACCTTCTAGAACAAAAAGGATACTCCGGAACCCTTGGACCCTCACCCATGGTAAGACCCATTTCTACTATTACTCATTCTGGAACTATACCTAGTGCTGGGGGAAGTACTGAAGGGACAATTTCTGGACCCATTAGGGTGGGGAGAGGACATAATCCTAATATTATATGTCATGAGTGCCAAGGTAAAGGACATATTGCTAGGCATTGCCCACAGAAAAAGAAAGAGAACACCCATTTTGCCCTTGTTAACTGGGGTCAATACCTGACTAAAGCACAAGTAAATGGGAAAGAGGTCCCTGCACTCTTAGATTCTGGGAGCAAACAGACTTTGATACAAGCTGCTTTATTACCTAAAGAAAAAAATAAGGGCATGACCACAGTGACTTGTATTCATGGGGATATTCATGATTATCCATTACAGCGTGTCAATTTAAATATTCAAGGGCAGGTACAAGAAATGGATGTTGGATTGGTCCCAAACCTACCTATACCTGTAGTGATTGGACGTGACCATCCTCATTTTGAGACTCTGATGGTTACTGACTCATGTGACTGCTGTCACCACCAGGGCCCAGAAAACAGACATCAATCCTGCCTCAAGTGTTTCCTTTGAGGATGACATTTTGATTGCCCTGGTAAAGACAGAAAGTCCAAAGTAGAAAGAAGAAGGCAAAGTTACAGTGGAACTGTAAAAAGGACATTTCAAACATTATGAACCATCCCAATGATAATGAAATGTTTAAAAATGAACAAACAAATGATGTTACATTGGATCCTTGTTTTTTACAGGTGGTAAAGGCAGATGAAAAAGGGGAATACCCTAGATATGTGATTTTTGATCAATTGCTGTACCGAGAATGTAAAAACCCTAAGACAGAAGAAAAAATTACTCACCTTAGTAATGTTGTTTCTTCTAATGGAGTCTTGCTATATTATAGACATTAGCAGTTTGTTCCAGCTCTAGAACTGCCCCAGAGTGAAATGGTTAAAACCATTCCAAAATAGAATTTTGGCAACAGAGCAGCTCTATCTGTGTCATTTCAAACTTGAACTGTCAGATCTTTACTGAGCCAAACTCACTAAGGTCTGTGTGGAAGCTGTAACCTACACTAGTCAAATGGCTACCTAAATAATAACAACCATTGATGGTCCAACACCCAAGACTCAAGTCAGGGGACCAGAAATACTAACACCATTCTAATACTATGAAAATGGAACATAAGTATAATAAAACACACACACGCTACACACATACACACTACAAAGTCCCAAAGGGGACAAAATGCTAACAGGACATAAGTAGTGCCCACACAAAGTTGCCCGCACTCCCACCAAGTAGAGGTTCTGAGAGAGGCAGGTTGGGAGGTCCATAATATAGAAGACTCCATTAGAAGAAACAACATTACTAAGGTGAGTAATTTTTCTTCAAACAACATGAAGTCTTGCTATATTATAAACATTAGCAGAATACACAGCAGTACCTCCATGGAGGAGGGCAGAACCTACTTAGGAATAGGCTCTGAAGAACAGTGTGCTAAACCGAGCATCTCTCCTGGCCTGGACATCCAGGGAGTAATGCTTGCAAAAGTGTGTACTGCTTTCCAAGTAGCAGCCTGGCAAATCTCTAATAAAGGGATATCTCTGGCAGCAGCTAGAGACGATCTGTACCCCTGGTAGAATGAGCTCAAACCGGGGCTCTGCCCACTTTCTGATAACAAAATTGGATGCAAGAGAGAATCCACCTGGCTATTGATCTCTTAGTGGCAGGTTTGCCTTTCCCAACTTCACCAAAGGTAAGGAAAGTTGAGGATTCGAACTCAGACCTTTGGTACGCCTATATAATAACTAAGAGCTCTCTTAACATCCAGGTTGTGCAACCTCCTCACCAGAAGAGGAGTGATCAGTGAAAATACTGGAAGGGAGATAGATTGATTAAGATGGAAATCTGAAACCACCTTAGGCAAAACTTCCTATTAGTCCTAAGGACTACCTATCCCTGTGGAAAGAAATAAAGTCAGTCTCCACTGACAAGGCTTGCAATTCACTTATGCGTCTGGCAGAAGTGATAGCCACTAGAAAAACAGTTTTCCAAGTTAGGTACTTAAGCTCTGCAGAAGACAGAGGTTCAAAAGGGGGTTGCATTAACTGGGCAATGCAAACATTAAAGTCCCAAGTAGGGGCCGGTTCCCGAAAGGGAGGATTAGTATGGAGTAATCCCTTAAAAAACTTGGAAAACACAGGATGAGAGGAAAGAGGGGATGACTTTCCTGCTGACACAAAAGCAGACACAGCTGCCAAATGAACTCTCAGGGTAGCTGGTCTGAGACCCAAGGAATTAAGATGATCCATGTAATCTAACACAATGGGCAATTCAGCAGATTGTGGGGAAATATTTTCCAGCACACCAAATGGAAAACCTTTTCCATTTAGAACTATAAGTAGCTCTAGTGGAAGGCTTTCTGGAAGCCTTTAGGATCTCAAGAACACCCTGAGAGAGGTGTAAATCAGCAATCTTAACTCCTCAAGAGCCAGGCCTGAGGTTGAGGGATTTGAGGTCCGATACCAAACCCTTCCTGGGCACAAGTCAACAGATTGTGATTCCTGGGAGGCACAGGGAAGATGGACTGTCAGAGACAGAAGGAGGGTACCAGGGCTGCCTGGCCAACCTGGGCAATCAGAATCACCCTGCAAGGCTGAGATCTGATTTTGACTAGTACTTTGACTAGAGAGGAAAGGGGGAAAGCATAGAGGAACTTCCCCTCCCAATCCAGAAGAAGGGCATCCAGGGGAACTGAGCCCAGCACTGGAGGCCTGCAACAGAACAGAGGAAGTTTGTGATTGTCTGGGGCTGCAAAAAGATCTATCTGAGGGATGCCCCACCTGGCAAAAACTATCCCCAGCACTTGAGGATCCAGGGACCATTCGTGATGGCCCTGGGAAATCCTGCTGAGGGCAACGGCTAGGACATTGTCCTTCCCTGGAAGATGAACTGCTATGAGGGAAGTGTTCAGGAATAGGCCAGAGACCACAACTTACTGCCTCGGTGCACAAGGTCAAGACCGAGTGCCCCTGTTTGTTGATGTACCACATTGTTGTGGTGTTGTCTGTTCTGACTTGTATCACCTTGTCGTGGACAGATGCAGAAAAGCTTGAAGAGCTAAAAGACAGCTCTGAGTTCCAGCAAATTGATGTGGAGCAGAGATTCCTGGGGACCAAACTCCTGAGTGGAAAGGTCGCCATGTGGGCTCCCCAACCCAGAAGGGAAGCATCTGTAGTGAGAGTCAAGTCGTGAGAAGGGAAATGAAGGACCCCGCTTAAATTGCTCTGATCCTGCCACCACTGGAGAGCTAGGATCAAGGTTCGAGTCACTGGGACCAACTTGGAAAGGGGGTCTCTCTCTCTGAGACCAAAAGGTTCTCAAGTGAAACTGAATGTCTCTCATCTGAAATCTGGCCCCTGCACAACAGCTGTGGATACAGCCATGTGCCCCAGGAGCTGCAGAAAGTGTCTTGCTGGTCGAGAGACCTGCAGAGGAAGGAAGAGGCCAGAGCCACTAAATTCCTTACCCTTTCTGGGGAAGAAAGGCTCTGGCTAGCTTTGTGTCCAATTCTGCCCCTATAAAGGTGAGTACCTGGACTGGTTCCAGAACCGACTTTGGTAGGTTTAGCAGAAACCCAGGAGGTGAGAAGCTGCTGGGTGACCTGCAGGTGAGATTTTACTGTTCTGGGGACTGGCCTACAATGAGCCAGTCATCAGATAGAAAACAGCAATCCTCTGCCTCCTTAAGTGGGCCACTGCCACTGCTAGACACTTTGTGAATACCCTTGGAGCAGAGGTAAGGCTGAAGGCATTGCTCTGAACTGGTAATGACCTGAGGGCAGTTCAATCTGAGGTACTTTCGATGGGATCTTCTGATTAGGACATGGAAATAGGCATCCTTGAGGTCCAGGGAGGCTAGCCAGTCCCCTGGCCTTAGGGAAGGTAAAATCATTGCCAGAGTTACCATTTTGAACTTTGGTTTCAAAAGATGCTTGTTCAGATATCTGAGATCTAAAATGGGCCACCATTCTCCTGTCTTTTTTGGGGTAAGGAAGTATCTGGAATACAGACCCCTGCCCTGATGCAGGGGAGGAACCCTTTCTACTGCTCTGAGAGCTAACAGGGATGAGACCTCTGTTTCCAGAGCGAGGGTCTCTGAAGCACTTGTAGGTAGAAAAGTCTGCTTCTCAACTTGGGAAACTTTTGAAGCTGAGAACCAGACCCTGGCTTACTACTTCCAGAACCCACTTGTCTGAGGTTAAAGAAGCCCACCTTGACTGAAGTAAGCCAGCCTGCCCCCACTGGTACAGGAGACTGCCCTGGGCACCCCATCAGGGTGCCTGTTTCGCAGGAGCTTAGGCTGGGGGTGGGAGCAGGTCTGCCCACCCCTCGCCTGCCCCTGCCTCTGCTGAAGCCCTCTGAGCACAGGCAGAGGAGGCCTGAGTCTGGTAGAGAAGGCCTGTGAAAAGGCCTCACCCCTACCCCTGGGGCATGCCTTTGAGGAGTGGCTTGCCGCCTCAGCCTGGGCACTCTTGTAAGTAGTCCTATATTCATCCATCTTTTCATGTAATTCTCGTCTGCCTCCAAACAGAGAATTTCCCACCACAGGAAAATCCATAGCCTTAGTCTGGGTATCCTGTGACAAACTAGTACACCTGAGCCAGGCCAACCTACGAAAAGCTACAGATGTGGCCATGACCCTAGAGGAAACATCATTAACATCCACAGCAGCATGAAACAGAACCTTAGAGGCTTCAATGCCATCAGCAGCCACCTGTTCTAGTTCACTAGCTAGCTGGCCATGGGCCTGCTTGGCCAATTGCATAACAGTATCCCATCTAGATTTCTGATACCTAGCTACACAAGCCATATAATTTGATTGCCTGAGTCCCAGAGAGGCTGCCATATACTGTTTTTTTGCCATGGCATCAATCTTCCTGGAATCCTTGTCAGGAGGATGTGAAGCCAAGGGAATATTAGCTTTATCACAGGCAGCAGCCTGAACTACCCCAACATGACTCGCATTGTTGAGAAAGGAATTCTGTATCAGGGCCTGACAATGTATACCTTCTGTCCATCTTTTATCTACAGGAGGCACAGAATTAGAGCTTTTAAAATTTTAATTGTTTGTTTCCTAAAAGACTTATGTAAAGGAATAGACAATGTCCTAGACTCTGAATATCCATCATTTCTACAAAATCAGGCTCCTCTTGCTCATCCACAGCCTCTTCTAAAGGAAGCTGGAGGTTTCAGCAACTTTTTATAAAACATAAAATGAGATGGGACTCAAGACAGCATAGGGGAGATTCTAAAGGTCTGTCTGGGAGATGTCCGTTCAATGGGCACACCCAGACCTTCCCAGCCACATTCATACTGTTCATAATCCTCCCCTCCTCTGGTTCATAAAATTCCTCAATATCATAATCCTGAACCACTGGGACCGACGAACCAACCTTTACCAGATAGTGGTGGTTCGGACGGACCCTGAGACAGTGACTGGACAATTTGTATGGCTTTTGCTATCTCTGCAGCAGTTGGAGAAGGAATTTTGGACCAGACCTGCTGATTTTCTTGTTTTCTTTATTGGAATTGGTTCCTCAGAACCAGCTTTTCTTTGCCCGAGAAGTCTGGCCCTGGTCAGAGGGTATTCCTCTGGTTCGGTTGGCACCGAACCGGCTGGCCATCCGGGTCAGCGGACTTTTTGCCTTCATCCCCTGAGCCTGCCCAATCATTTTCCAGGGTGGCTGCAGGAAATTCTACATATCTGGCAGTCTGACTGAGGTGGTCAAACCTTAGACAATAACACATGGTGTGTGGTCAGCCTTGGCAAAGACTTCCCACAAACATCACAGTGTTGAAACCCAGTGGGCCCGGTTTTCTTTTGGGTTTCTCAGACATAATGCCAGCCTAACCAAAAACTTGCCCTTTTAACGGCAGTGCCAGGCAAGACGCCCTTATCAGTTCCTAACCGTGTCACAGGTATTGGAAAAAAACCTAATAAATCCGTTTTTTTTAGAACCGATAAGAACCGGGAACCGCACTCTAAAATAGTAACTTAGTTTTAAATGAGTTTTAAACCCACTGATCGGTTCAAAACCGAACCAATAACTTACAAGTTCCACACAGACAAAACCTTCATTTACTTATGGTTACCACAGATAGAGCTTGAACCGAATGGTTTTATGTTAAATAAAACTATTCTCAGTTAAATCCAACCGAGAAAACACTTTTAAACCGAGAAATGAACCGAGCAGAAGGAGAAATCCGAGCGACTGTTCACTGAGGCGGAGTAAAGAATCTGACAGTTCAAGTTTGAAATGACACAGATAGAGCTGCTCTCGTGCCAAAATTCTATTTTGGAATGGTTTTAACCATTTCACTCCGGGGGGCAGTTCTAGAGCTGGAACAAACTGCTAATGTCTATAATATAGCAAGACTTCATGTTGTTTGAAATGGTATTAGAACAGTTAGTAGTACCTCTGAAATATCGACAGCAATTAATTACCCTTGCTCATGACATTCCTATGGCAGGCCACTTAGGGAGGGATAAGACCCTGAGTCGTTTGTTGTATCGCTATTTTTGGTCAGGAATTCATGAACAAGTGGCTACCTATTGTCAAAGCTGTCCAGCATGCCAGAAAATTTCCACTGTCACAAAATCAGACAAGGTACCCTTACAGCCCCTCCCCTTGATAGATGTCCCTTTTTCACGCATAGCAATGGATATTGTAGGGCCATTACCAAAGAGTAGCAAGGGTAACTGCTTCATTCTCGTGGTATGTGATTACGCATAAAAATACCCTGAGGCAGTGTCTTATGAACAATCACAGCCCCTAGAATAGCAGAGGAACTCCTAAAGATATTTAGTAGAGTCGGAGTACCCAAAGAAATACTCACTGATAGAGGCAGCAATTTTCGATCCTGTTTGCTAGCACATCTCTACCAGTCACTGGGTATTGGGGCAATATATATATCTCCTTACCACCCACAAACTGATGGGCTTGTGGAAAGTTCAATAAAACATTAAAGAAAATGCTCATGAAATATGTGCAAGACGAAGGAAAATCTTGGGATCTTAATTTGCCATATTTGATGTTTGCATATAGGGAGGTACCGCAGGGCCCACGGGTTTCTCCCCATTTGAATTACTATATGGGAAGAATCCAAGGGGACCCTTGGATATTATGAAAGAGAAATGGGAAGGCAAGAAGAGATTAGAGGGTACCCCAACATTAGAATATATTACTCATTTGAGACAAAAACTGACTAAATATATCACTTTGGCACACCAGCATAACAAAGAAAACAAATAGACCAAAAACTTATTATGACCAAGGAGTGGGACATAAGATTTTAAAAACAGGGGAAAAAGTGTTACTGTTGTTACCTCTTCAGAAAGTAAACTTACTATGAAATGGCAAGGACCATATGTTATCCGTCGACAAACAGGTCCAGTAACGTATGAAATCGAAATGCCAGACAGATGGAAGAAAGTTCAAATATACCATGCTAACCTCCTCAAAAAATGGTATGACAGAAATTCTACCTCTGTATGTTATGTCTGTCCGAACAATCACACTGTGAGTTAGAACAGGCATACAAGACTGGAATGTGGGAGGGTCTGAAGACTTAGTGGTAAACCCCGATCTTGCAGAATCACAAAAGAAGGATCTAGAAGCAGTAATACAAACCTTCAGGGAAACTTTTTCCTGCCAGCCAGGAAAAGCAGTGGGGGTAGAACATGATATACATGTAGCGCAGGAGACAGCCATAAGACAAAAACCTTACCGTCTGCCTGAAAGGTTAAGGGGAGAAGTTATTAAGGAGGTCAAGAAAATGCACGCCATGGGTGTAATAGAGCCATCAATGAGTGAATGGGGTTCATCCATGGTGATAGTTATTAAAAGGAGGTGGCATCAGAATTTGTCTAGACTTCCGGCGTCTAAATGCCATATCCAAATTTGACGCCTACCCTATGCCCAGAATTGATGACATAATAGAGCGACTTGGCAAAGCAAAATATATCAGTACCCTTGACTTAACTAAAGGGTACTGGCAGATCCCGCTTAAGACCCAGGCCAAGGAAAAAACTGCTTTTAGCACCCCGATAGGACAGCTCCAATTTACTACTATGCCCTTTGGGCTGCATGGGGCACCAGCCACCTTTCAGAGAATGATGGACAATATTTTACACTCACATATGGATTATAGCGCCGCCTACCTGGATGATGTCATCATATTCAGTCCCAGTTGGGAAGAACATGTACAACAGTTGTCAAAGGTACTAAGAGCCATTACACAAGCTGGATTGACTATAAATCCTAGAAAATGTGTATTAGGTATGAAAGAAGTAAAATACCTTGGTTTCAGGATTGGTTATGGACAAATAAAACCAGATATAGGGAAAATAGATGCTGTCGCCAATAGCCCCGGCCACTTTTGAAACGTCACGTGCGATCCTTTTTAGGGCTCGCAGGCTACTACAGACGTTTGTACCCTGACTTCGCAACTATAGCCAGCCCTCTAACAGATTTAACAAAAAAGGGTCATCCCAATGTTGTAAAGTGGACACCAGAATGTGAAAAGGCATTTAGTACTATAAGAGGTTATTTGTGTGCTACACCTATACTCAAAAGTCCAGATTTTGATCTTCCCTTTATTGTCCACACTGATGCATCTAACACTGGTCTTGGAGCCGTCCTAACACAGATAGTAAAGGGAAAAGAACATCCCATAATTTATATAAGCAGAAAATTACATGTTAGGGAAACCAAATACTCCACTATTGAGAAGGAGTGTTTGGCACTGAAATGGGCTGTTGAGAACCTAAAGTTTTATCTATGGGGGCGGAATTTGAAGTTTGGACAGACCACAACCCATTGTGCTGGTTGCAGGTAATGAAAGAAAACCTACTTAATCATGCGATGGTACCTGGCCCTGCAGCCTTATCGCTTACTATTAAACATAGATCAGGAGCTGCAAATAAAAATGCAGACTACATGTCTCGTTATGGGGCAGACATGATTAACTCTGTTGAAACAGAAGATATCAGACCTCGGGGTAAAGAGTGTATTAATAAAATGATTTATAACTGATGTTGAGTTATGTAAATAATGTAAAAAAGGGGACCCCGAGGTGGAGTTTCAGAGAGAAGGGAGGGCTGAAGCTCCATCTCTCAAAATGAGAGATCTGAAACGCCAGGATGTAATTGTTTAGCTTTCTGATTCTAAAAAAACACATTTGTATAAAAACCTTCTAGGTTTTTACTTAGGTGGGGAGGAGTATGTGAAAGGATCAATGGGATGCTACAGAGACCCCCTTTCTAAACTCCTTTAAAGTCTGTTGCAACAGCATACATTCTTCTTTCTTTCTTTTTTCTAAGTCCCTGGTTTCCCCATCAGACAGGAAGGCCACCTATCTGATGTCCTATCTATCCCTGAACTGCTTGTGGTCTCAAATCTAAATTTCAGATCCTTGGACATATTGCTCCTCCTCCATTTTCTATTGCGTTTGGTAAAACATTTCTTTTTCCTTTAAAAAAGAAAGCTGTGAGGTTTAAATACAGTACATGTCTTTAGGCTGTTTGAGCCTTGTTTTGTTGAAAGAAATGAACCTTGCACAGCCTTGTAAACAGCTGTAACTGTGCTCAAGTGAAGAAGTAGTTTCAGAGAGCAGCCATAGAGTTTATGTAAAACAAAAAACAAAAAGAAACCCTACAAAAGTCCTGATAAAGCCTGCACAATGCTGAGACAAACTAATTTAGGAATAAGGCTTTAAAATATACCTGGAAAGAGTCTAAGTTAAAAGGAAACAACATAAGAAATGGCATTTTATCTTTGTAGCATAAGTTTTGCAACAGATAGATGCTTTAGCACAACAGTTCCTTTGAGAAGCCTCATTTTGTTAATGTTTGTTTTTGTAAGATGTTTTAAACCATGTATATTAAGCCTAGGTTGTTAGAATTCAGTGAGAGAACCTTTATTAAGTAAATAGAAATATATTTACCCTTATGTTTGAACACTGAACCTAGACTGGTGTTTGTCCTGAGTGCCCTCTGATTCTCTTTAGCTTCTGCTTCATTCTCTATAGAGCCAGACGGCCATTTTTACATCATCTTTATAGGCAGAGAGCTGAAGGGAGGAGTCAGTAGGACACTGGGACAACCCATTCTTTGCTATTTTTGTTTATATGATGTTAAAACAAAACTGAACTAACCAGAAACATTATATTATTGTATTGAATATGCCTGATATTATATAACTGGTTATATGTGCCTGAATTAAAAAGTTTTGCTAATAAAAATACAAAAGGGGAGGAGACTTCCCATCATGTGACTAGCTAGCACTATATAAGAAGGACATCTTCTGTTAAAAGATCAGATCATCGTAGGGATCAGCAAGGAGCTGACCCATTCCTGACACTAGTACCTCCTAGTGGTGAAAACTTGGTATTGCAGAATTATATTTTTATTTTGGATTTTTCTCCTCTTTTATTTTCTTTGTCGACAAGTTCGCTTAATTTACTCATTTGAATGCTGAATAAAAGTTACCTTTTGGTTCTTTATCCTGGTGTCCTTGTGTGTGAATCCCACTCACCTCCTACATGCCACACCGGCGACCCATGTTCGGGAACGAGCGTGGGTTCCCTGGGTTGGCGGGGGAGGGAGAGTATCAGCCATCTTGCTTCTTGGGTGCCATTTGGTGGAGGCGGAGTGGCAGAGTCTGAGCAGCAAGTAGGGGCCACAGCTGTGAAGTGTACGTGTGTGGCCACCGTGGCATGGGAGAAAAAAGTGAAGGAAAATGGTGATTATGGGCTACATGAAGACCAGCCTGCCTGCCCTTGTTCCACCCTGTTGCCAGCTTGCTGATACCCCAATCTTGACTGTAGATGACTGGGTGGGGGAGGACCGCCCTCCCCTACCCGGCTCCGCCACAGGGGAAATCTGTGTGGAAATGGGGCTTGGCAGAGTCAGAGAGGCGGCAGACGAACCAGGTAGGCAGGGACAAGGCTGATCTCAGTTGCCCACAGTGCGCTAGGTGGAAACAATTTATATGAAAGGCTTTAAAATGTGACCTTCACCTTTCCCAAAAAAAGAACAAAAAAAAAAACATGACTGCCCTGTTTAAAACCATATCACTGTTGCTTACCTTATAGTCATTAATGTGCAGAAATTCATCAATAATGGATTTGGATTTTTTTTCCATCTCCTCCTCAGACAGTGCAGGTCTGTCTTGTACTAAAGATGTGGGAGCATCAGGCTTTGCTGGGAAAAATGGACAGAGATAAGCCATCAAACTAATCTAACACAACCAATTACAGGCACACAAGTAAGCAACTGTACGTCAAGTTACCCTGACAGGCAGTTATCACCTCCCCTTCCCCCAAAAAAACCTTCAAAGGAGACCCTTGTTTACATGGGCTTGTTAAGGGGAAGTAAACTTTCCTTAACTACAAAATCCACAAAAGCACCAGGAAAAATAGGTTACTCACCTGTGAAGTACAGTTATGTAAGAACTTACCATAACAGTAGATCTTCGAGAGGAGCTCTTACAGCAGGCTATTACCTTTAGGACTATGCAGCCGGGCACTAGGGCTCATCAGAAACCTTCTAGCTAGCAGTCTCCAGCGGGGACTGCCCACGATGCCGGCTCTGCCTTGACGTCGGCCAATGGTGCATCAGGGGGAGGTCCCCAGACCCACCTCAGTTCACCCGCCAGAGACCCGATGGCAAGGCCAGCAGACAGACTGGGCGGAAGCTTGCTGCAAAAAGTAAAAATATGCAGAAACGCACCAGGGGAAGGGAGAGGGCGCAGCGCCTGCTGCAAGAACTCCTCTTGAATATCTACTGTTACGGTAAGTTCTTACGTAACTGTACTATCTTACTTCGAGTGGGAGCTCTTGCAGGAGACTATTACCATTAGGACAGAGTTCCAAACAGTTCCAAAAAAAAGAAAATGGGTAGATCTGGGAAGAGGCTGAGATGCCACAGAACTAGGAAGGTACCTAAGACAGGAGCCCTTGAAGGACCGCCAGGCCGAAACCTGCCCTTCTCCTAGAGGCAATGTCCAGGCTGTAGTGCTTGATGAAAGTATGCACTGAGCTCCAGGTATCCGCTGCGCAGATGTCTCAGATGGAGACATTACGCAAGGATGTAAAGGAAGTAGCCCCTTCCCTAGTAGAATGACCCTGAACCCAGCCCAGAAGGGGTTTGTTGTACTTGGAACAGAAGACTATGCAATTTACCAACTACTTTGATAGTTTAGACACCGGACAGCCTTGACAGCGGGGCACAAAGGCCACAAACAAATGCTCCATCTTACAGTGTGGAGCGGTGCGTAAGATAATACTGTAGCGCCCTGTGGACATCCAAAATATGCACAAGCGTGTCCCCTCTGTTCAAGTGATCTGGGTAGTATACTGGAAGATTGATGTCCTGATTCAGCGTGAGCTCGAACACCACCTTGGGCAAAAACTTAGGACTGGTTCATAAGAACATCCTGTCGTTACGGAAAACTAAATAAGGCTCCTTACACATCAGGGCCTGAAGCTCTGAAACTCTCTGGGCGGAAGTAACAGCAACTAAAACAAACACTTTCCTAGAAAAGAAGTGAAGTTCGCATTCCGCAGCAGGCTTGAACAGGGGAAGAGTAAGCTTTTCTAGCATAAAAAGGAGATCTCGGGGAGTGCTAGAGAGCCGATCTCCCAGCAGGATGTCTTCCAGATCAGCTCTACAATTTAGCCTAGAAAAACTTTATTTTAATATTGAAATGTCAAACAGAGACGACAAGAAGTAAAATAAAAAAAAAAAATCACATTCCTGAAGTCAGTAGCTTCCCAAAGAACCTAAACATACGGGAAAAAAACAACCTACAGGTGCAGGACCGTCAAAAACTACCACAGCAAAACAAGGGCAGGTCCGAGAAACTGCAAGCCACGAGACGGTTCGACGCAAGTTCCCCCATGGCAACAAATTCCAGAGACAGTGAAGTCTATGGACAGCAAGATGGAACGCACAACAACAAAGTTGGAGATGCACGAAGCTGCCATAAAAGAGCTCACTGGTACCATTGCTGAAGCAGATAAACACCCCATTTCCACACAAGCAGCAGTTTCCTCCCTGACTAGAGAAAACACACAACTGAGGAGTCTGGGTTAGTGGCCCTGGAAAATTAAACATGAGCTGGAAACCTGCATCTTGTTGGGGTGCCAGAGGGAGCTGAAGGAGCTAACTTAATGGATTTTCTGAAAAATTGGATGCAGGCTTCTATTCCAATTCCGGAGGACTTTGACTGGGGTACCCTCAGGAGAGTGTACCGAGTAAACCCAAGGATTAGGACTACCACCACAGACCAACCTCATACTGTCCTAGTGTGCATGATGGGGGGTGTAGATTCGGGATCAGCTGTTATCAGCGGCAAGATCAGTGTACCCGATTGATACTGCTGGACATACTGTTAACATTTTCTTGGATCTTTCCTATCAAACTAGGGCCCGCAGCAAACAATTTGATGCCATTTGGCAAAGACTCCGTGCACTGGGAATAAAGCATTCTTTCTTGCTACCGGCACGCCTTCAGATAGTCTACGGGGGTGGGGGAGCTGGCAATTTCACGACCCAAAGGATGCTGGGTGCTGGATGGAAAAAATTGAGGAGTTCAATACAAAAAGTGAGGGGATCCTGAAGGAAGATACCTCAGATAATAATTGAACTGGTTTGTTACATTAGGGGACTCTGCTTTATTTTATATGGTTAAGAGCTTCTCAGGGCTACTTATAATGTGGTCTCCCCGTTAACAAGGGGAGACATTCCTTCATTTACATATATTTTGGATTTGCCTACTAACCTCTGCACTGTGCAGATGTACAGTACCTTGTACTATTCAGGAAGTTACCGAATTAAGCTAAGCTTATTTTTTTGTTGGAAATAATGAGGTTTCAATATATACTTTGACAAGAAGGGGGAGGTGTAGGACAATATTAGTCCTCTAAGCTCTGTTTGATATTGGTCTCCTAATGGTAAAAGCTTAAAGCTGGGGCAATGTTATATCTGTTTGCCTGTATTTATTTCTTTAACAAGGTCAATGGGGAAAATATGTTTTTTTTTTGACTTGTTGTAGTGTCAAATCTGACAAGCATAATCTCTTTATAATTTAACTGTTATACATGGATAAGCAGCAATCCAAATAGGACTGCAATAACATCTTCCTGCTGATACTACCTAAGATGGGACATTCCTAGGCTACTGAGTTGGCTGGCATTTCTGGACTTTCTTTGAGGACATTTTATTAGATTACCCTCAGTTTCTACTGTAAAAGATTATAAGGGAAATATCAACTATACGGAACTGAAAGTCATTAACTGCCTTATATGAGGAAATGTATGTACCATTTTCTTTAAAAGCAATAAATACAAAGTTAAAAAAAAAAAAAAAAGGAAATCCCAAGGCAGTACCGGATCTCTGATGGAAGGCTTAATATGCAGTATGCCCCAAAAAACATACAGGACACGTCTAATTGGGTGAGGGTTTTTCCCTCCATAGGTACGTGCTAAGCAGAGATTGCTGAAATATGTACCTTTATAGAGGAGTAGCTCAAACCTTGATTTAATAAGGAGAGGAGATACTCTAAAATGGAGTTCAATGGACAGGTGAATGGGTCCAAGTGACAGGATGAAGCCCACTGGCAAAATCTTTTCCACTTCATGATGTAAGTGGATCTAGTTGAGAGCTTTCTCGCTGCAACGAGAACATTCGCCACCTCCTGGGAGACCCCAAACCTGGATTTGATTAAGTCTGCAGGAGCCAGGCATGAAGATGCAGGGATCTGAGGTATGGATGGACCAGTGTCCCCTGATCCTCTGATAGAAAGTGTGAGTTCAGCAAGCAGCGGTATTGGAGGCTCCACTGCCAGCTGCTGAAGTAGTGGGAACCAAATTTGCAGAGACCAATATGGAGTGATGAGGATCATCTCTGCTCCTTTGGCCTGTAGCTTCAGAAGAACCCTCTGAAGAATTGGAAAGGGAGGAAAGGCATACAGAAACCTCCCTGTCCAACAGAGGGACAAAGCGTCTGGCCAGAAAACACCAGGTGCGGGCTCTATCAAGCAGAAACTGGGCAGTTTGGCGTTGAGTGGAGATGCAAAGAGGTCCAACTCTGGGCGGCCCCACCTGTCAAATAGCTGATCTGCTACCGACTGGAGGAGCTCCCACTCGTGAGACTTGGACCGAGACTGACTTAGGCTGTCGGCCAGGACATTTTGGATGTCTGGAACATGAACAGCAGTGAGGTCTAGGCGGTGTTCCAATGCCCAATATCAGACTCTCATTGCCTCCTGGCAAAGGGGGTAAGAATGTGTGCCCCCTTGCTTGTTGAGGTAAAACACTACCAATGTGTTGTCCATCTCGATGAGAAAAGGGCCTGGTGAAAGGTCTGTCTGACACTCCCGCAAGGTGTTCAGGACTGCTCGCATCTCAAGGATATTGACGTGGAGCAGTTGCTCGTCTGGAGACCATGTCCCCTGGGTCAGTCTGTCTTCCAGATGAGTGCCCCAACTGAGACCGGATGCATCTGAAGTTAGAATCTACCTTGGGGTTTCCTGCTGAAAGGGGGGCCCCTTGTACCAGGTTGGAGGGGTCTAACCACTAGGAAAGAGTCTTTCATACTGGGCTGGAGACCCTGACCAGTTGGTCCCACTGCACCCTGAGCATCCATTGTGGGACTCATGTGGAGATGGGCCAAGGGAACTGTGGAGATGGCTGCTGCCATGTGTCCCAGAAGTCTGTGGAAGGTCCTGGCTGGAACCTGTGAAGCCATGGATACCATCCGGGTTATGCCCCTTAGATGATCCCCCCCATCCTGTGAGAGGAAGGCCATGCCCTGAACTGTGTCCAGGACCACTCCGATAAAAAGGAGTCTCTGGCTGGGCCATGGGGATGACTCTGGAAGATTCAGGGTGATCCCCAGTTCCAGGGAGAGTGTAAAGGTGTCTCTGAGAGTGCAAAGTAGCTGAGCTCTGGAGGGAGCTGCCAGGAGCCAGTGGTCTAGGTAGGGGAAGACATAATGGCCCTGGCATCTGAGAGCTGCAGCCACCACCACTAGGCACTTGGCGAAGACTGGAGTAGTGGATGAGAGGCCAAAAAACTGATAATGTTTCCCCTGGAAGTGGAACCTCAGGAAATTGCGATGGGGAGGGAAAACCCTTATGTGCACGTAGGCATCCTGCATATCCAGGGAGTAGAGCCAGTCCCCTTGGTGCAAGAGGGGAATGAGGCCTGGCAGAGTGACCATTCTAAACCACTTGTACTCTGTAAAGAGATTTAGGGAGCTGAGGTCCAGAATGGCCGAAGGTCTCTGGTCTTTTCTGGGACCAGGAAAAAATGAGAATAGTAGCCCTGCCCTCGTTGATCTGGGGGGACTGCCTCTATCACCCATTTATGCAGAAAGGCTTGGATTTCTCCTTTTATCAGAGGAATGTGCGAAGAAGGATAATGGGAGGACCCTGGTGGCTCTTCCAGAGGGATCTGAAGGAACTTGAGAGTATGCCCTCTTCTTATAAGGTCTACCACCCAGAGGTCTGTAGTGACAAAGCTCCATCCCTCTAGGTAGAGGGAGAAGCAACCCCCTACTGCCTCCCCCGTCACCTCCACCAGGGGCGCAGGTAGCGAGTCACTGGGCAGATCCGGGAACAGGCAGAGAGGGTTGGGAGGACTTGGGGCCTCTAGAGGTGGAGCTCTCAGGAGTTTGGGCTGGTGCCTTTCTCTTGAAGCCACAAAGTACCAAACCCGTGAAGGGAAGGAAAGGTCCAGGATCCCAGAATAATCAGAGACTCTGAGCCAGGTGTGGCGCCTAAGGCAAACGCCAGATGCTGCTGCCCTAGAGGCTGCATCTGCAGTGTCATACGAGGCCCTCAGGATGAGTGCCTACGCCCAAACCTGACTTCAGGATATCGAGAAGCTCAGTCTTTTGTGCAGAGTCTGACAAGGCCTGAGCCACTTCTAAGCCCTTCTCCCACATCGCATTCTGGTACTAGACGATATGGATAAGGAATTTCGGAGATCGAATAGAGAAAGTGAAGGCAGAATACATTTTCTTGCCCACCTGATCTAAAAATCTGGATTCTACGTCAGGAGGCTGTGAACTGAGGTGCTTCGGCTTCTTTGATTTGTTGTGAGCAGCCGTAATCACCATGGAGTCTGCCTGAGGGTGTTCCACCAAGAACGGCTCCTCCCTCAGCGCTCGGTATAGCCTGTCTGATTTTTTGGAGACCGCCGGAGTGGTGGAGGGATGCTTCTAAGTGATCTGAGTGAGATTCCGGGAAGTATCCACTAGAGTAGGAACAAACAAGGGCTTTGGCTCCTTCTGTCTCAGGTACTTGGCCAGCCTCTGGCGCTCTGGATCCAGATCCTCCGTCTCCCATCCACTGGAGGCCTGGATGTGCCTCATGACATCCAAAAAGGTAGGATTGTCAGGAGGGGATCTAGGAGTGTCCTTTACATCTGGGGACACACACCTTTCTCTTGAGGGAGAATGGTCGGATGCAGATGTGCTGGAGTCCGAACCGTGGCTTCCAGAAGAGGGGGAAACTGATCTAGAGTGTGAAGATGATCAGCTCCTCTAATGGGAACATCAACCACTAGTAGACCGGCGACAGCTGTGGGACCAGCGACGACTATTCGACGGACGTCAGCTGGTTGACTGCCAGCTGCTAAAGGAGTGACGACGGGTAGTGCTTGGCAAACAGGAGTGACGTCGGTATCACCATTCTTTATGTAAAGTCCGATCACGGGAGTCAGTAGGACTGTGTGAGTGGGACTTTGGTTTAGGCTTGGGCGAGGACGGTTTAGGCGTGGGGAGAGGAAGGGTTTTCTCCCTGATCTTGGTCCTTATTTTCCTCCGGAGCTGGAACTGGATATGGCTGTGGTGAAAGGATGTCCTTCATCTTGCCCCACCAGAACTGGAAAAGTTCAGTCAGCTCTTCTTCTGAGAACTGCGGAACCGCTGGCACTGCCGGGTGGCGAGGTTTGTCTGGCTTAAGTGGAGCGATAGGAGAGGAGGAGAGGTCCGGTGTGTTCCTGGGAGAGGGAGCGGACCAATGCCCTTGGTCGTTGGGTGTAGAGGCCCTATGGACCAGCGAATGTTCAGGGTCTGAGGGGGTTTTGCCAGATGTACACCCTTTGTCCGGTACCACACACGGTTGGGAGCTATCTGGCTTGGAGACCGTCCGTCTGTGAGCGGCCGAGGAATGGTGAGCTGAGGCCAGCTTAGAGACCCACTCCCATTCTCTGTGCTCAGACATCTTACCTGGAGTCCCCAGAGAGACCAATATTGGGACCTTGAGCGACAGGATTGAGGTCCCGACCCCTGAAGTGGAGGGTGACCACAAGGGTGTTGCCTTCACCTTCTGGGTAGACAAGGCCGGTTTAGAACCCGAGCCCTGCTTGCCACTCCACATTGGTAATTTGGCAGGAGTGGAGGAGTCCTGCCACCCCATGGAGTGTTGAGTGGCGGGAAGAGTGGTCAGAACCCCCACCCCGAGTTGGAACCCGAGGAGGTCTTCTTGTGCGGGGACCTGGAGTGTGAACGCCCCCTTGGACTGGCCCCAGTCCTTTTCTTGGGACTTGCGCTGGTCCGAGTCCTTTTTCTTATCCTTGTATTTTGAGGACTGAGAAGTGGAAGATTTTTCCGCTGGTGTGCTCTGCATTATGGCCACCTGCTGTTCCAAAATATGGGCTTTAAGGGCCTTAAGGCGGAAAATCCTAGTCCGGCCGGTAAAGCCACAACAAACAGAGCAGGCCTTGGTGTCATGGCCCTAGGCAGAAGACACAGACCTTGTGCTTGTCCTTTGTTGGTATCTAGCGGCCGCAGGTACAATGCGTCCTCTTCTTCGCGGTGGAGGAAACTGAAAACAGTGAAGACGATATACAGCTGCAACAAAAATGGATGAAAAGTGGACTTTTTGACAAAATGAGGAGAAAATTAGCAATAAATTCACTGGAAACAACTGGCAAATTTCTAAAAGGTAACCGAGAAACCTAAGTAGATGGGTCTGCGGTTGAAAAAGAACTGAGATGGGGCTGGGGACTGTCCCCTAAAATACCATTGGCCAATGTCAGGTGGAGCCAGCGTCAGGGGCGGTCCCTGCTGGAGACTGCTAGCTAGAAGGTTTCCGATTGGGTCCTAGTGCCTGGTGGTATAGTCCTAATGGCAACAGCCTGCTGCAAGAGCTCCCACTCGAAGTAACATAGTACAGTTACATAAGAACTTACCGTAATAGTAGATCTTCGAGAGAGGCTCTTGCAATAGGTAATTGCATATAGGACTGAAGTCAGCAGGCATCAGGACCCCACAGAAACATTTCTAGCTAGCAGTCTCTGGCAGGGGGCGGCTCCCATGTCAGGTAACAGACATCCTGCGACATCAATATAAAGGGGCGGTCCCCCACGCCCGCCTTCCAGTTCTTTCCCGCCAAAGGCCAAAAGGTGATATGAGAGAGAAGCGGATATTTCCCTTTGGAAAAGGAGCTGAAAAAGCTAAGGGGGATGGAGGGCAGCAAGATATTACCTACTGCAAGAGCCTCTCTCGAAGATCTACTGTTACAGTAAGTTCTTACGTAACTGTACTATCTGACTTCAAGAGGGCTCTTGCAGTAGGTAATTACATGTCGGACTGAGTCCCAAGCAGTCTGGAACAAAGAGAAGCTCACAGGAGGAGGAAACTCTCATACACAGATCCTCTGGCTGTGAAGGTCTTAGGAAAGGAGACCTTGCAGAACAGCCAACCCGAAGCCAGCTCTACTGTGAGAGGCAATGTCCAAACTATAATGCTTCGTGAAGGTATGGACCAAAGTCCAAGTTGCGGCTGCACAAATGTCAGCCACCGACACATTCTTGAAACAAGGAGCAGAAGCAGCTACACCCCTAGTGGAGTGACCTCTGACCTGACCTGGCAAGGTCTTGTGATACTTTTCGTAACAGAAAGTGATATAATGAGCCAACCATTTCAAAAGGCATTGCTTGGAGACAGCACTGCCCTCTCTTTTGTGAGCAAAAGAGACAAACAGTTGATCAGTCTTTCTGAGATCCTTTGTCCTGTTGGTGTAGTATCTCAGAATCTGGTGAACATACAGAATATGCAAGAGGTATTCTCCTTGATTGGAATGTTGCGTAAAGAACGCAGGCAATTCCATGGACTGATTCAGCTTAGATTCCGCTACCACCTTAGGAAGAAACTTAGGGTTGGTATGCAGAGCCACCCGTTCCTTGTGGAAAATCAAGCACAGGATTTTGCATATTAAGGCCTGAGGCTCGGAGATTCGACGAGCAGAGGTAATGGCCACCAGGAAGAGAGTCTTCCAGGAAAGTAACTAAAGGTCTGCTGATGCTGCCGGCTCAAAAGGAGGCAGGGTAAGCTTCTCAAGAATGAAATTTAAGTCCCAAGGAGGGGCAGGTGCACAAATGGGGGGTCTCAAGTGGAGGACCCCTCTAAGGAAAGTCTTAGCGACTTCCAGCTGCACAAAATACCTGTCCCCAAAAGGAACATGGGAAGCGGAAATAGCCGCCATGTGAACCTTCAAGGAGGAGTGACTGAGACCCAGGTCGAAGAGGTGACGCATGTAATCAAGAAGCCTCCCAACAGAGCAGGAGAATGGCTCAAAAGCTCTGGAAGAGGCCCAAATAGAGAACCTTTTCCATTTCATGGCGTAAGTGGAACGAGTTGAGGGCTTTCTGGCCTCCACCGGAATCTCCGCCACCTGCGACGAAACCCCAAACCGGGTTTGAATCACATCTGCAGGAGCCACGAATGCAGCTGAAGGGATTTGAGTCCTGGATGGACCAGGGTCCCTTGACCCTGGGTCAACAAGAGTCGTGACAGAGGAAGAGGAGGTTCCTCCGAGTACTGTTGCAGAAGAGAGAACCAAACTTGCCTGGGCCAGAACAGAGTGATAAGAATCATGCGTGCTCCTTCTGAACTGAGTTTGTGTAGGACCCTTGGAATCAACGGGATTGGGGGAAAGCATAGACAAATCTGCCCTTCCAGTTTAGAGACAGAGCGTCTCTCCAAAAAACTCCGCGCCCTGGAGCGAGCGAGCAGAAGACGGGAAGTTTTGCATTGAGAGGAGAGGCAAACAGGTCTACCTGAGGGGCTCCCCAGCGCAGGAAGATGTCTTCTACTACCCCCGATCCAGTTCCCATTCGTGTGTTTGGGCGGATGACTGGCTGAGGTGGTCTGCCAAAGTGTTCTTGACCCCCGAAACATGAACCGCCATGAGGTGAAGGTTGTGATGTATCGCCCATTCCCAAACCCATATCACTTCCCTGCAAAGAGGGTAGGAACGGGTTCCTCCCTGTTTGTTGATGTACCATACTATGCACATGTTGTCGGTCTGAATAGCCAGATGACCGGGAAGCAGATACAGATGCAGAGCTTGTAAGGCATACAGGACGGCCCTCAGCTCGAGCACATTGATGTAAAGAGTCTGCTCGAGCCTGGACCAAGAGTCCTGGGTCCGCTAAGATCCCAGGGGCCCCCAACCCGCGCCCGAGGTGTCTGTTAGGATTTTGGGGAGAGACAGAAGGAACTCCCCGGCAAAGGTTCTCCTGAACCATCCACCACTGCAAGTCCCGAACCATCAGAGAGGAGACCAGGATCTTGCGATCCAAGCCATCCACCAATTGATCCCACTGAGACCGAAGCGTCCACTGAGAGATTCTCATGTGGGGCAGAGTGTGAGGCACTGTCGGGATGGCAGCCGCCATGAGCCCGAGGAGGCGAAGGACTGACCTGGCAATGACCCGCCTGTGGCTGGACAAAAGGCAGGCTTGAGCCTGAAGGGTAGCCACCCAGTCCAGAGGCAGGAAGGCCATACCGGAAGTCGTATCCAGGATCGCCCTGATAAACTGGAGTCTTTGAGATGGGATCAAATGGGACTTGGCCTGGTTGATGGTAATACCCAAGCTGGTGAAAACCTGCAGGGTGAGGGAAAGGAAGCACAGGAGATCCTCCCTGGACGGGGCCGCCAGGAGCCAATCGTCCAGGTAAGGGAAAACCTGAACCCCCTGGGTACGCAGGTGGGCTGCCACCATAGCAAGGCATTTGGTAAATACTCGGGGGGCCGAGGAGAGACCAAAAAACCAGAGGTATCTGCGGTGGGATGGGCAAAGAGAGATATGCAGGTAGGCATCCTATATGTCCAAGGCACACAGCCACTGTCCCGGCTGAAGGAGAGGCAGAAGGCGCTGCAGAGAGAGCATTCGGAACCTCTTGTACTCCACGAACAGGTTCAGAGAACTGAGGTCCAGGACTGACCTCACTTCGCCTGACTTATTCGGCACCAGGAATTAATGAGAATAATAATCTGTTTCCCCTAAATGGAGGGGATTGGTCGCCGCCTTCTGGAAGAGGGCGGAGATTTCCTCCCGAACCAGAAGAAGGTGTTCCGGGGAGTAAGACGACCTTGGAGGGAGGTTTTCTGAAGAAACTCTATTGAGTGTCCTTCCGCTATAAGCTGGAGCACCCAAACGTCTGACGTGATCCTCTCCCAACCCGGTAGATGCAGGGAGAACCTCCCCCTACCAGTTCCTCTGGAAGAGCAGGAGGCTGTGGGAGAGGAAAGGAGTCAGGTGGTGTAAGGTAGCACCGTGGCTGGAGCTCCCACTGCTCATTTAGGTGGGGGGGGGGGGCTTCGCAGCCTGAGGGGCCCGGCATTTATTGGTCCGCTTCCCCTGTGGTTTCGCCTTGGCCCATGCCCGCTTGCGAAAGGGACGGAGCTGCGGTTGAGGGGATCTATACAAGTCGTCGACTTCCTTGAGAGCAGTGCCCTTCTCACACAGTCCGGTGATGATATCCTTGACATCACCACCGAACAGCACCGAACCCTGAAGGGCACGTCCTGGATTGCAGACTGCACTTCAGCGACCAGACCCGACACTCTGAGCCAGGCGTGCCGCCGCAAACCTACGGTGAACACAGAGCTCTGACCAGCAGCGTCCACTGCAGCATATGAAGAATGAAGCATGTGCCTACTGGCCGAACGAGCAAATCGGACCAGGTCTGCCACTTCCTGTTTAGTCTGATACTCAGTAAGGGAGTCCAGTTTAACTTTCACCTCGTTAAGGACAGCCTTCTGGTAATCCCTCATATGGGTAACGTAGTTCAAGGCCCTAATACCCAGAGTGGAAAATGCGAAGACCTTTTTCCCATACTGGTCCAGAAGGCGGGATACCTTATCGGGTGGTGATGAGCTAAAACGCTTAGGATTGGTTGTCCGGCCGTGGGCGGCGCTGATCACGACCGAGTCAGCCTTGGGGTAAGAGGTAACGAACTCAGCACCATCAGGAGCCTGATATATCCTGTCCACCTTCCTCAGAAGGGGAGCTATAGCGGAAGGTTGCTTCCAGATAGTGGAAACAAGGTCCGCGTGAGGCTTGATCCAGGGTGGAACCAAGGCAGAAGCGACCTTGGGCAGGTCCAAATGGGCAGCTAGCTTCTGCCACTGTGGATCTGGCTCCAAAGAGTACCACTGATGGATAGCCTGGATTTTGCGCAACTCCGTAAAGGAAGGATCCTCCAGAAGAGACTTCCGAGGAGTCCTCGGCCTGGGCTTATTCGGAGAGCGGGGCTCATCGTCCACGTCAGAGCGCCCATCGGAGTCATCCGAAGGCTCCAAGGAGGAGGAAGAAGAGGAAGACACCACCTCCTGATGTGGGGGAGGAACGGACTCCTTAGGAAGCCCTCAGGGAAGCGTATCCAACCCCGCTTTGGAACCAGAGGACTCACCTCTGGTATCCGAAGTAGGGGAAGGGGTGTCTGTGCCTGACGAGGGGGTCCCAACCCAGAGCAGCATCAGAAGACGACTCTCCACCTCCCTGGTGAGCTGAGCCTTGGCCTTAGCCCACCAGGAAGCCAGAGTCTCCTTCAAATCCACCAGCGGCTGGGGTGGCGGTGGAGGAGGGGGATACGGATACTGAGTGTATCCGTAAGGAGCATATCTGTAACCGGACAGCAGGTAACCCAGCATTAAGTAATGAGGCACCATGTACTGCGGTGTCGGACAGGCCGGCATCGGGTACAGGGGCACCGGATACTGCGAACCCGGGTATGACGGGGTCGGATACGATGGGGTTGGATACCCAGGAACCAGGGGGGGGTCTGTCGGGGCAGACGGCTCGGTGGGGCGCCCAGCAGGCGGGCCAGGTACCAGAGGCCCAGTGGGTGAGCGGCATCCAGGAGGAGGATGTCGCCCAGAGTAGGTAGGACCGCCGTCCAGGGAACCGATATTAGGTCATCCAGCCCAATGGAAGGCAGACCTGATGGGGGAGCCAAAAAATCCTCAGCATCGCCCTGGGGAAGGAGGGGAAAAATCACAGGGGTCAGGCTAAGGAGACCCAGGATCCCCGGAGGGCAGCGAAGGCTGCGGACAGCCAGAACGGCCGGACGGCGTAAGGTCGGCGTCAGCTGGCCGCCGTGCGGGCGTCCAGCAGTCCGACGTCCAACTTATCGGCGGAGTCCGGGCAGACGTCGGAGGAACCGACATTCAACTTAGTGGACCCTTCGCCCGAGGCAGGCCGCAAAGGAGGGGTGGTCTGGTTGGGCAGAACAGGGGCCGTGCGCCGCCCCAAAGGGTCAGGCGACTTAGCGGCCGATTCTGGGCGGGTGTCAGAGGAGTGGACGTCTGGCTTACTGGAGCCACTCGCACCAGTAGGCTGCACGGTGGCCTTACTGGGAGTGACGGCCTCCAAAAGCCCGGAGGCACCCTAAGGGCCTGAGTGCAAGAATGACGGGTGGGCCGACGCTGTCTTGGAAGCCTCCAAGACGGCCTTCGAGGAGTGGTCCCCTGGGTGGGGACGTTACCTGCAACATGGCGACTCCAGCCAAAGTTGCGGTGGAAGAGGAGCCCCGGTCAGATGCTTCTCCTAGTCCTTCTTCTTACAATGGCCTTCGGGGGAAGTGGAAGCCTGATGGAGCTTTTTCAACTCGTTCTCCATGGAGGTCATTTTCTTCTTTAGGATGTGGGCCTCCAGGGACTGCTGCCTCTGTCTACGGGTGGTGGTGTTGCATTTCAGGCAATGCTGACACTTCACCTGATGGTCCGGGCCCAGACAGAAGACACACTGGGAATGGCCGTCCTTGTGCTGGAGTTGGGCGCTGCACTAGTCACACTTCTTGTGCTCGGAGGGTGTAGGGGACGACATGCACCACTGAAAAAGTAAGCTATCTGTCGAATAAATTGAGAAAAAACTGACGGTATAACTACCGACGACAGGCTGACGACGTTGAACTTTACGCGGGCGCTGACCACGAGCAGAAACAGCGGGAAAGAACTGGAAAGGCGGGTGTGAGGACCGCCTTTATACTGACGTTGCAGAACATCAGTCACAACTTGGGGCGGTCCCCCGCCAGAGACTGCAATCTAGAAATTTTTCCATGGGGTCCTGATGCCTGCCAGCTTCAATCCTATATGTAATTACCTACTGCAAGAGCCCTCTCAAAGTAAGATCTGTAGTTCTAAGAGTGGTACTATTTCTTATCTTTGTCTCACTACATATGACCAAGCACTCACTCAGGTTGCTGCCTTAAAACAGAGTCAGTGTGTGTTACTCACAGACAGAACTCGAGGAGCTTTTTTGTAACTAGATAAGCGGGGTAAGTTGTGGAGAAATTTGCTGAACTTGTGTTTTTCTTTTTGTCTGTAAAGTAAATTGAAAGCACAGTAGCCCACATTTTAAGGGCCTTAAACAAGAGCTGTGTTTTTGCCCTGTAGTTTGGGGCTAAGTGAGAGCTGTTACACCTGATTGTTTGGCTAGGCGATAACATAAAAGGAATAGCGACAATTTAAAAAGAATAGCGTGATGGTTCCAAAGGCAGTTCTCCCTTGCAGCTAGAGACGCAGGAGCATCAGAGGGTGGAACACAGGGGCTGGGCTCAACTGCTTTATTTTTCTCTGATTGAAATTGTTTTTTGTAGAGTACATTTTCTGTTAAATTGTTGTGCAGATTGTCTTGCTGAAAGGAAGGAAAGCATTCACCGGGGTGGTGGGTCAGAGCTGTAGCTGATTGTTTTTTGGAGGGCACAAGTTTGGTCACACCCACCCTATCTCTCACTCCACCCACCCCAAGAGCGTCATTTCCTTTATACTAGGGGTTCTGACATCACTGCCCCAAAAGGGCAAAAGGCATACACTTGTCATATCCTTAGCCCAGCACACTGTGTAGGGGTAAAAACACACACTCGCACACACTAACAAAAAAAGATTTAAACAGGAAGAGAAAGAGACATGTGGGGAGTGGTACAATGCACTGACTGTGGGGCAGCAGTCTTCTGGGAGATGTTCTGGAGGCTGCAATGCTGCCCCATTTGCAGGCACTTCTCTGGTCTGAGTGACGGGGTCGTCTGTCTCCAGACTGACCTGGCGAGGATTCGGAAAACCTCCTCCCTCACCCAGGGACCACCAGGAGAACCGCTGCTGCCTCAGAGATTGCCAATAAAGAAAAGCGGTTGGACAATAGTGGCTCAAGGAAGGGGAGGGTGGCGGAACAAAGGCGCATCCCTCCAGATGTACCTCTCCATAATTCATATGTCATTCTGGTGGAGCATGGTTCCTCTATGGAAGCACCCGCATTGGAGATCAAGGAGGATGCTGGGAACCTCCACAAAGGAAACCCACAGGAGGGTGGCACAGGACCCCATGGGGAAGGAAACATCTCCTGGTGGGGGACTCAATCATTAGGGAGGCAGAACTGGAGAGAGGCAGGTAAGGTACCTACCTGGCACCATGGCTTGGAGGGGGCAGAATGCAAATCCTTAGGATTGTGGGCACAGCAGCATGAGAGAGGGAGCTGGATGTCATTGGCCACCACAAATGACCTGGCTGGGAATGGGATCAGATCAGTGCAGGAGGAGTTTGTGGAGTTGGGGAGGGGGCCTTAGGCAAGTAGCATGCACAGTACTGTTCTCGGAGGTGCTGGCTATCTATGGCATGGGTAAGGCTAGGGTACTCCGCACCATGGGATTCAATGAATGATTGAAAAACTGGTGTGGAGCTCAGGGTTTTGACGTCATTGGGAACTGGGGGTCCACCTGCAGGCCTATACTGGTGCGATGGTCTGCATCTGTCCTGGAGAGGAACCAGGATCTTAGGTTGTTACGCATGGGTTATGCCCCCTATAGTCTCACATACACCTTACACTGTATTCCTGGTCTATGGTACTGTGATACTGCTATTTTGCACTAACATTGTAGATATGAGCACACATCATATAAGCATGAGTGCTAGGAATGTGCTTTGCTGCTATTAATATGCTAATATTGATCATGCATGTTTCATTATACCTCACTATAGTACATTTATCTAGATTATGTTTGTCTTTTACATATATTCCATATGTAATCTACCTAATCACTGATAAGATGACTCAGAGGGATCATCAGTGATTATCGTATACTTATATTCTCATATAATTATATGTAGTGTGTGTTTTACACTCAGGCAGATATGCCACGTGCAATAGGGACCTGTCAGCAGTTCTAAGCAAGAAATGGTGCATGCAGTTTAAACTGTCTGCTTTTCTTTTGTCTAAGCTATAATGCTAATGGAAGCATATTCTGTCTCATATGATACTCATTAGTTATTCTGTCTCCTAAGTCATTCTCCAATGGAGAATGACTTAGGACCAATGCATATTGTTTCTCATATCTGTAACTATGTTGTAATCTCTGTTGCTATGCTGTTATCTGTAGTATTTAGCTGTCCGCAACCCACTGTAGCTTCTCTAGAAGGGCAGAGAGCTGGAGCGTGGGGAAAGATGGAACAAAATCTTAGATACCCTAAGATCTACAATTCTGGAGATTATGTACATTCTTCAGGAGTTGTGAGAAACCCATCCCCTTGTGATTTTCTCTGTCACGTACTTGCCATAAGGAGTATAATAAACTTTATTAGTACTCCTTGCTTGTTTACGTATGTTTCTTGGCAGACTCCGAGACATAAGAATTTGTATTATTATTGTTTTTATTGTCTACCCTACACACCAAGAGTGTTTAGACAACAAGGTGATAGGTTTAAATGCTTCGCTGGCAATCATTTAAAGTAGCTAAGTGGGGATGCACTGAAAAGGAGCAGGGAAATCCTGCCCCCAAAAAAAAAGTAGGGTAGTTAGCAAGGTAAACACAAAGGTAGAAAAGTTGATAGGGAGCAGGACAGGGGTAAATGGAGAAAAAGACAAAGGCAGTAAGAACAGGGATGGGGCTAAATGGGTAAGGCCATCAAAAAATGGGAGGGCGATGAGTACCAATGCCCGTAGTCTGGGTAACAAGATCCATGAGCTAGTGGCCTTGAACGAAGAGGGATGCCTGGATATCGTGGCGGTCACAGAAACATTGTACACAGAGAACCAATGACTGTGATGTCAACATAGTTCCTGGTGCTGCCAGTATAGCCTAGAGGTTAGAGTAATGAGCTGTGAACATCCAGCCATCAGGGTTTGATTCCCACAACATCCACTTGCATACTGTGTGAATCTGAGCAAATCACTTAACCACCCTAGTGCTCCCGGGTCACCCCTGAAAACAGGCACTTGTGCCTAGTGAGCCTTACCTGGTTTACAAAAAAAAAAAAAAACATACTAGGATACACAATCCACAGGAGGGACAGGGAGGGTAAAAGAGAAGGAAGAGTAGCTCTCTACATAAGGGAAGGGACCAAAGCAACAGAACTAAATGGTAAACAGGGAGGAGAGGAGGCACTGTTGGTCACACTGGAGACAGGAAATGGCACCACAATCCACACGGGCGTTGTATACAGACCCCTGTCTTAGGGGGAGGAAATGGACAAGGAAATGATAGAAGGCATCCTTAGAATGGCAGAAAAAGGGGAGATACTGTTGATGAGGGACCAGAATATGCCAGATCTTAACTGGTGCACCTTTGCTGCAGCCACATCCAAGAACAGGGTCATTCTCTATGCCCTACAGGGGTCATGCCTCAGACAGCTAATGTTGGAACCCACTCGCGTGGGAGCAATCTTAGAACTGGTACTCTGAAACGGGGCCGGAGAGAGGATCTCAGATTTAGAAGTGGGTAGCCATCTGGGAACAAGCAAACACCTGACTGTGGTTCATGATAAACACAGCCATAAAGTCAAGTCATACAAAAGTGAGGGTACTGGATTTTAGGAGGGCTGACTTTGGCAAAATGGGAGTGTGCCTCAGAAAAGCACTAGCAAATGGGCAAGAAGATGGGGTGGAGGAACAATGGGGAAAAAAATCAAAATTGCCATAAAAGAGGCAACAAGCCTTTGTGTGAAGCAAATAAACAAAATGAAGGCAAAATACACTATGGTTCTCAAAAGAGGTGGCGAGGAAGGTTAGGGAGAAAAACATAACATTTAGGAAGTATAAGGAATCACAGAAGGAACAAGACAGAGAACTGTACCAGTTAAAGCAGAAGGAAGCGGTGAAGGCAGTCAGAATAGCAAAGGCCCAAACTGAGGAAAAGACAGCCAACTCAGTTAAGAAGGGGGATAAAATATTTTATAGGTACATTAGAGAGCGAAGAAAGATCAAGGGAGGGATAGTGAGGCTTAATAAAGGGGAAGACCCATCTGGAGTACTGCATGCAGCTCTGGAGACCCCATCTCCGCAGGGATATAGGATGGAGGCAGTCCAGAAGAGGGCAACTAAAATGGTGTAGGGTCTGTACCAGAAGACATACGAAGAGAGACTAAAGAAGCTTAATATATATACCCTCGAGGAGAGAGAGGGGGACATGATAGAAACTTTCAAGTAGCTCAAGGAAACCAACAAAGTCAAAGAGAGTAGTATCTTTCAGAAAAAGAGGTGCAAGAACAAGGGGGCGCAATTTGAAGACGGAGGGGGACAGCTCACGGGCAACGTGAGGAAGTATTTTTTCATGGAGAGGGTGGTGGATGCATGGAATGGCCTCCCTGAGGAGGTCATGGGGTCAAAAACAGTGGGGGAATTCAAGAATGCATGGGACAGACGTAAGGCAATTCCAGTGGAGCTTAGGGGGAAGTAGGTTGTTGGTTAACTAGGATCTGCAGCTTATCCAATAGGTAGAGAAATGGGCAGACTGGGTGGGCCAAGCGGTCCTTATCTGCTGTCAAAGTCTATGTTTCTAGTTAGTTCCAATATAATAGCTGATAAATATATTAAAACCCTGCCCCCCCAATCACTGCTTATGACCAACCAGAAAACCCAACAAAGCTGAGATCCAACTGGATTGTTCCTCCAGTTAAGCAATGGCATCTGAAAAAAACACTCAGATTGGGGGGGGGGGCAACTTGACAAAGTGTTGACAGGAAGCACAAATTGTTGGGGTCTGTTGGCATTCCTTTTACTGCCCTAGTAATTCATCTATGGAACAAAGACTTCACATTTGCATTCAACTCCCGGATGGCTGGTTATCTGGCAAATGTGCCTTCTCTTTCTCATAAAACAGAATTTGTCACTAGGCCAAATTCTGAAAAAGATATTTAATTATTTCCAGCTTTTCTTGTCTTGACAACAATCGTCCAGTCCCACTGCAGTGCCAGTGTTGTGGTTACTTTTCTACATCACTCTACCCCACACTTAATTTCTTACCTGAGATTCTAATGCTAAGGCTGTTTTTTGTTGGTAAAGATAGCAAAAGGTTACATCTCTTTTGGCAACCAGGGGTATGTAAAACCATTCTAAAACAAAGAAAGCTTAGTAAATGCCCTGCACAAGTTTGTAGTCCCATGTATAAAGATGCCCTCCCACCTGACAGTAAACTTGACATTCCACCAATCTTAGAACCAATGGCACAATAGTTTCATCAAAAAGGATACTCCACCCATATGCGCTGGGCAATGCATCTGTACTTCAATGATGTCACTCTAACATGTTGGTTAATGTCTGTTTATAAAGGAGTGTAACAACACTGGAAGAATGAAGTTTTTTTTATTTTGTTTTTTAATTTATTTGTTACTCACCTACATTCTCAACCTGCCCCCAAACTGACCTCCGGCCACCTCCTAGTCCAAAAACCACCTAACGTGAGATATTCCCCTGTCCCCCCCACCACCACCACTACGAAGAAAGGACCTTTAGGGCAGCAGTCCCTCGAATGTTTGTTTCTAGTACTCTGGGTGGCTGGGTGGGGCCCAAATATACAGGGCATTTTCCCCTCATTTCATGCCAGCCCTCCCTCAGAAACATGGCATGCTAATGGGCCCAAGTACATGCAAGTACAGCTGTGGAGGCAGAAGTGGCACGGAGGGTAGCGCGTGGAGTTACAGAGGGTGATAAAGCATTTTCTTTCTCCATTAGGGCAAAGAGACAGATAAGGGAAAGCACAGAGCAAGAGTTAAGTAGAAGAAAAGACTAAAGGGGAAATACTGAGCAACTACTTTTGTGTGTTAGTTGCAAGGGAGAAGCAAGATCCACTATGAGGGTCTGCAACTTCTTTATGCTTTCCCTGTCCTTTCTCATGCCAATGCCGTGGTTCTCCGTAGATGGCATGTTACATATAACAACATAGGCAGATTTGCATTGTCTGCCCCACCACTGCCGACTTTACTCTGCCTTAAATCAGCTGCCTCCCAATTCCCTTAGATCATATGCTCTTGGTTGTTTCATTGACTCTTTAACTAGAACATCACGCCCTGTGGCCCTGGGTGCTATGCTTACTCCGGTCTCTCACTCTTGTGTCCTCAGATCCTCCGCCTTCCCCTTGCTTGCTTTTCAGCACTGCTTTACTAAAATGGGTGAGCAGGCCTTCTTTTATTTTGCCCCATGTTTCTGGAACTCTCTTGTCCTCTCATGCCAAGAACTCCTCATCTCACCTAACTTTTAAGCATGCTCATTTTTCCCCACCTTAATGCCCAGACTACTGTGACTGCACTTAGGTTCGGTGGGGCCTGCCGCTTGCCTTCCAGCTGCTCTCTTGCCCATCCTTATTTTACTACCAAGTATGTATGCCTGTCTCCTTAAGTTTACGTAGAACTTTTGACTTGTGCTCTGTATAAGTTTTTCAACAACTGTATGATTGCTCTAACCTGTTAGTATACTTGCTGTTAATTCTATGCTTGTTTTTATGCTGCTTGTATAAGTAATTCTGACTGTTATCTCAACCTTTGTACCTCATTGTTGTCTTTGCTGCATTTGCTGTAACTGTACTGTCCTGGGTGGTGCCTGAAAATAGGCAGGTTTCTTGCCTAGCACACTTACCCGGTCATCAAAAGCTAACAGATAAATAAATAAAACCAGACTGAAGGGGAGGACTGAGTACGGAACCAATGACCACTAACAGGCTACTCTAGTAAAAGAGATCTGCGAGTGGTGATTTCTAACAACCTCAAATTATCATCATAAAGCAACAAAAAGATAAGGAAGGCAAACAACAGAATGCTGAAAAGTATTGGAAAGAAGTTTAGCAGCAGAAGAAAAGAAGTAATCTTGTCTGTATACAGAACCCTAGAATGGACACATCCAGAGTACTGTGTGCAATTTTGGAACCCCCAGCTAAGGAAGGACATAAACAAGCTGGAAACAATGCAGAGGAGGGTGACCAAGATGACACATGGTCAGCAAGGGAAGTCGTACGAGCAGAAATAGCCTCAACAAGTACTCACTCATTAGGGACCAGAAGGGAGACGGGGGCATGATCAAAATGTTTAAATATTTGCAGGGTATAAACAATATGCACACAATACACGGCGGACAAAGAAAAAAAAACTGAGAGGGGGGTAGGTTAAAAAGGACGATGGGAAGTATTTTTGCACACAGCAGGTGGTGAATGGATGGAACAGACCATCCAAGAATCTGGTCAGTAAAAAAGCAGTGAATGGATTCAAGAGAGGGTGTGACAGGCAGAGTAACTGGACACAGAAGGTGGTGGTAAAATGGCATTCAGTCCAATGGGGAGGGGGGTGACCTGCAGGGTGCCACAGGGATCCGTGCTGGGGCCAATCCTCTGTAATGTCGTCATAAGCAACACTGCAGAGGTGGCTAGAGGGGAAGGAATGTCTCTTTGCAGACGACGCGAATGTAACCCCCCTGCAAATGGGGGTTCCCAAAAGACTTCCAGGAGCTTGCTTGAATGCTCCAAGCCTGAATGGTGTTTGGCATTTAAGCCATTTATCAGTGAGTGTTTTAGAGCCTCTGGTACTGTCTCTTTAAGAGCTGTCTGCTTGCAGACATAATTAGTGTATGGGGGACTGTGTGCTTCTGAGTACCACTCGAGCTGCTGCCAATTCACTTCATTTTGCAGTCACTAGGAGTGCAAAGGAACCTATCTGAAAGATGTAACTGTTTGCCAGAAATTATTTAGAGTAATAATGAAATTACAGTTTGTCTAACCTGCTTTCTTTGCAGTCAGAACTGTGTCTGCTAGTTCCATTCTAGTTTTGAACTGCTGAACTGGACCAATCAGTGTGGGGTAAGCTAGCTCTAAAATGATGCCTTGGACGAATCAGAACTTGGACTCATAATCTGAGCCAGCCACAAGAGGATTGTATGGGCAGTGACTCTGGGAGATGTAGTTTAGACTTCAGTGCCTTTTGGACCAACAGCAGCAGTCTATTGTGAGTGACAGCCAATCCAGTCAAGAACTGGGAGGAACTCAAAGGAAGTGCCGGTTTCGTCAGTTGGAGTTCAGTTGAGCTTGGCAGTGAAGAAGGAAGGAGCCCTGTGCTTTTCAGTGTGCAGTTTTAGTCAAAACGTGTGTAAGGCCCAGAGTTCGGTCTGCAGCTTGTGTAACAGCTTGTTAGGACTGAATCTGTCCTGTGAAAAGAATCAAAGGATCTCTGAAGAGTAGAAACCAGGCTCACCTGTAGAAGACTGGAAGAATTGCTGAAAATTGCACTCGGTCTGTCAGGAACTGAATCTGCTGTGTGTTCTCCGGTATTGTGCAGTAATTGCGATCGGGATACAGATGCAGCCTGCCTGGTATAGTACTTTCTTTTATATGGATGTGTGAAGAGGTTTGTGTACCTCAAGTGAGCCCTGCTGACATTGAAGGACCCTATCTTATTTGGAGGTCGTGAGTACTAATTCAGGGTTGCTCCTGTTGAATGCCACATTAAATCCAAATGGAATTACTGTACTGCTGACTGTTTAATTCTCCTTTTCTCTGTGTGAAAGGGCCCCTACCAGCTGCCACGGTGTGGACTAGCCACTAGGGCTTGGGTACCCAGGACAGTAACTGATAAGGATAGGCCTGTGCACAGAGCCATAGATGAATTATTAGAGTGATAAGCTAATTAACCTGATTTCCCCTGTCCTTGTTATATCCCCTAAATAAATCAGAGCTGCTTGTTTCAGCAAAGTTATACTGCCTGAGGTATTTGTCTATGTTAAAGTACTGTACTGTGATTGTTGCACTGTATCTCATTTCACAGGAGGTCCCAGTGCGGAACCAGACCTGGGGTAAGTGTATACCGTGAAGGTAATTCTGATATATTGTGTGGGCCACTAGTGGGAAGAAGGGGTTGCAGTGTCCCAGAGGGCTGTGACCAAGTTAGTTTAACTATTGCAAACCCTGACCTCTGGGTGGAGCACCCATTGGATCCAGGCCCCTCAACCTGTTAGTGGCAAATCAGGCAGGGTAGTAGCCCTGGGATAAGCGCCATCTGGGGTTACATCTTGGAGGCTCACCGCTGGGATTGTGTGTCTCTAGTGGCCATATTCACGAACCACTGTTAAGAGAAAAATGGGTACCCCGACAGAAGTGGCAATGCACCGGCTGGTGGAGTGGTGTACTAGGGGAGGAGATCGACCCCCAAAATGCTATGCTTATCCTGGACATCCCTCTGGTATCATCGGACACTGTGCAGGAGTACTTTCAAGGTGGAAGGTTTACAAAACCCTGTGGTGGTGGGTCGGCATGCTAATCTGCTCACCCACACTTTCCTGGCCCTAGTAGAGTTTAAGGATCCCATAGATAGCTCCAAAGTGCCACAGACCATTACCCCAGAGGGAGCCCTCACTGCTTGGAGAGTGATAACTAAGGACAGTAAAGACCCGGGGGGGAATCAGCCCCCACCACTATCTGAAACTTTTGAGGAGAAATTTGCTGAATGGTTGCTGGGAGAGGGGAAAACTGTGGAGGACTTGAAGAAACTATTCTTGCCACCTGGGGGTGTTCCTCCCCCAACACCCTCTCCTGCTCCAGTGCCCATAATGGTGGCTGAACCAATGCAGACTCCTATTTCTGCACCTGCCATTAGTCACGACTCTTACCGAAGGTTGAGGATCTTCTCTGGCACCCTCCCCACCCCCCAAGGGGAGGATGACTGGGAGACCTGGATGAACTATGTTGCCCCAAGGTGCTAGAATGGCAATGCTCGGAGGTGAAAGCGAAGGGGTTAGTGAGACCTCCGAGGTCCTGCCCTGGCTACCATCCGTGCTAAGCAGGCCAGTAACCTAAGGCGACTGCACAGGCCTATCTTGAGGCCTTGGAGAATGTATGGGGCCCAGATTCTGATGAGGACCTATGGTGGAGAGTAAGAGATGCACAACAGTACCAAGGGAGTTGTTGTCTGTGTATGTATCTCGGCTGGAAAAATTGTTGCAGAATGCCTCAGAAAGGTAGTTTGCCAGCGATTGAACTGGACGAACCAGGCTGGACAGGATCATAAGTCTGCCCCTTCTCAGAACTGCTGTTGCTTCCAGTTACACCTGGCAGATCGACTGGAATCCCCACCCTCCTATGATGAGTTAATGAGAGAAATTCGGGAGTTGAGAAAAGGCGACCTCGGGAGGGACCTGCACCAATAGCTGCGACTACGACCGAGTGACTGAGGGTGACCCATCAAGTGAAGTTCAGGGGCAGAGGTTGGCAGTCAATGAGTGCTCTGACAAGGAAAAGATATGTCACAATGAGGCCGAACTGTTGAGAGAGATCCGGGGAATTCAAAAACAGTCCCTTTATGAAGGCACGCCTGCAATGCTCAGACCCTGACCTATATCCGACTGCATCTGCTATGGGGTGGGGTACCCACCATGTATCTCTACTGATAACAACTCGAACTCGATTCCTTGACCATGGAAGTGGAGAAACTGGCGAGATGTCCCAAATGCTTATCACGCCGCAGACAGAGATGGCACCAAGGTTTCCAGTTAGTAATACCCCGCCCTGGCTCCCAGTGTGGCGCCTCGCCAGCTCAAACTCCAGAAAGTATGTTTTGCTATAATTGTGGGAAAGATGGGCACATGAAAAGGAATGCCAGTCCCAAAAGACACTGACAAAGTTGCATATAGGCTACAAGGAGGCTTGGAGAAGAAATCAGTGGTTAAGAGGTGCAGACATGATCCCAGTGAGGGCACAAAAATGCTAATTCACGTCCTTTTGTGGCAAGGTCAGTTGCCAGGCCCCCACCGCCTCTCCAGACTGGTCCAGAATAGTGGGTCCCTCCATGGAGACCACTGTAAAGGTGAGCAGGTGTCTACAAAGCTATATTAGACAGTGGCTCCCAAGTGACAATTATGTTCAAGATTGGTATCAGAAGCATTTGTCAGGCGTACCCTTACAACCATTAGAAGGACTGCATGTATGGGGTTAAGTGAGAAGGCCTACCTATTCGGGTATATCCAATTTGGCTGTCTTTCCCCACCTCCGTGGCTGGGTGGCCGAACAAGTAGAGACCCTAACCTTAGTGTGTCCCCCACTGGACTGTATGATGGTGTCCCTTTGTTGATTGGAACAAATGCTCATATGTTGGAGGCTGGCACAGTTGTGTTATGAAAAACAGGGTCAAGACTAGTAGAGCTTTAAGGTTCCGGCTTTAATTAAGAAGGCCTATGAGGCACAGAGAGATGCTGAAAAAACAGAACCAGAGGAACGAGTGGAATTGTATGGAAGAAGGATCCTGAGTCTCTGATCCTGGCGCCAAATGCCCAGTGTACCTTACAGGAGAGGTCCATATCAGAAAGGATGTTAAGAATAAAATATTAATGTTGGATGCACCAGGCGATGGAAAATTGCCAGAGGGACTGCTGGTCAAGCCTAGTATTTGCCCGCTAGAGCCCATGCTTATGCCAGAAGGTAATGGTCCAAGTTCATAATGTGTCTGAAAGAGACATTGAGTAAACAGAGGTTGCATCCTGGCTAATGTGCATTGTGCAGACACTGCAGTGCTACTCAGCAGCAAGAGTTCAAGGAAGAATGACAGAGAAACGCCTGACTTGTTTGATTTCGCGACTCCCTGCCAGCTGAATGGAAAGTGAAGATCAGTGAGAAGCTTGCCCAGAGACCAGGTGTTTTCTTTAAAGGAATGGGATGTAGGATGCGTGCAAGGAGCTGAGCACAATATCATGCATGACGAAAGACCATTTCGTGAGAGGTCTCGACGCCTGGCACCTGCTGACATAGATGATGTGAGGCGGCATCTGCAAGAGATGTTAGCTGCTGGTGTAATACAAGAATCCAGAAGCCCTTATGCTTCCCCATTGTGGTAGTGAGGAAAAGAATGGAACAGTAAGGATGTGTGTGGATTCTCGCACCTTAAACCCGCGGACTATCCTGATCAATTACACAATGCCCGCATTCAGGATGCTTTGGACTGCCTAAGCGGAGCAAGTGGTTCTCTGTGCTGGATCTCCGCAGTGGGTACTATCAGATCCCGATGGCCCCAGAGGACCGTGAAAGACAGCCTTTATCTGTCAGCCTGGCTTCTATGAATTCATGAGGATGCCTCAAGGGTTTCAGGTGCCCCAGCCACTTTTCAACGATTGATGGGGCGTGCAGTGGGGGACATGAACTTACTAGAAGTGCCTGGTATACCTAGATGATGTTATGTGTTTGGCAGCTCACTGGAGGAACATGAGAGCAGATTATTTAAGGTATTGGACCGACTGGAGGACTTTGGCCTTAAACTGTCCATTGATAAGTGTCAATTTTTCAAACATCAGTAAAGTATGTGGGACACATAGTATCCACCGAGAAATAGAGACCGACCCAAGTAAAGTTGAGGCCTTGACCACCTGGCCACAGCCAAAAATCTAAAGAACTGCAAAGATTCCTGGGATTCTGTGGTTATTATCGGTAGCTTCATCAAGGACTATTCAGAGTGATCCGCCCTTTACTAACCTTACTCAAGGTATCCCCAACCACAAAAAATACCAAAAGTCAGCATCCTCAAGACTGAAAGAGTGTATTTTCATCCGAGTGAAGTATTTGGGGCCCGCTGGACTCCTGATTGTGAGACTGCTTTTCATGAGATCATATATCAACTTACCCATGCTCCAGTGCTGGCCTATGCCGATCCAAGAAAACCTACGTCCTGCACACTGATGCTAGCTTGCAAGGGTTGGGGCTGTGTTGTACCAAAACAGCGAGAATGGCCTGAGACCAGTGGCCTTTGCCAGTAGAAGCCTGACCCCATCCGAAGAAGAACTATCCTGTACATAAGTTAGAGTTCCTAGCTTTGAAGTGGGCTATTGTTGACCAATTCCATGAGTACTTGTATGGGGCTAAAATACTAGTAAAACAGACAATAATCCTTTGACCTATGTGCAGACCTCAGCTAAGTTGGATGCCACTGGCCATAGGTGGCTTTCTGCATTATCTACATATGACTATGCTCTCGAATACCGAGCAGGTCTGAACCACATAGATGCTGATGCTCTCTCCCGAGGCCTGTTCCCAGAATGATTGGGTCCGACTGGCAGAACCTGACATTCGGGCACTCTGCGGAGGTTGACAGGGAGGAACAAATGTCCACGGGCGCAGTGGACTGCATGGTGGATTGGCAGGAGACTCTGAGGTGCATACCTGCTGCTTGTGCCACTTTCTGCAATAGACATTGGTGCACTGCCTCAGCTGGACAATGACAGTATTACGTGGCTCAATCCATGATCCCATGATCAAAGCAGCTTTAGAAGCCCTCTATGCAGGAAAAGATGTGTCCAAATTACGCTCCACTGATTTGAGAACTGCACTGTTATACAAAGAAGGTCCTAAGTTGAAACTGATCAATAAACTGTTATACAGAGAAACAGTAGACAGAGGGGACAAGTAGACAAACAACAACTAGTGCTGCCCACTGCCTTTGAGACTCAGTATTGAGGTCCTTGCACAACCACATGGGGCACCTTGGTATAGACAGAACACTTGACTTGGTGAGATCCAGATTCTATTGGCCTAAGATGGGGGCTGATGTGGAGCAACACTTCGAACTTGTAGTGCTGCTTACAGAGAAAGCTTTGCCCCAGAGGCTGCCCCCTGTTAACATAACCACCAGTGCACCCATGGAGCTGGTCTGTATTGATTTTCTAAGTTTGGAGTCAGATCAAAGAAATATCAGTAATGTGCTGGTGGTCACTGACCATTTCACCGAGATATGTCCAAGCTTTCCCACCAAAGACCAGAAAGCATCCACTGTAGCCAAAGTACTTTGAAGAAAACTTTTTGTTCACTATGGGGCTCCACAAAGATCCATTCTGATCAAGGGAGAGACTTTGAGAGTCGTCTGATCAAGAGATGCTTTCTCTGTGGGGAGTGCGAAAGTCCAGAACCACTCCTTACCACCCCAGGGGACCCACAGCCTGAACGTTTCAACCGCACTTTGCTAGATATACTAGGCACCCTGCACCCAAAGGACAAGCCTAGATGGAAGCAACAAATTAGCACCCTGGTACATGCTTATAACTGCACCAAAAGTGATGCCACTGGATTCTCCCCTACCGCCTGATGTTTGGAAGAGAAGCTCGACTACCAGTAGATGTGTGTTTGGGTCTCTCCTGATGGGGTTCAAGCTGACAACTATTTACAGTATGTGCAAAGTTAAAGGCCCAGCTAACTCATCGTACCTAACAGCTCAAACCATGGCTGCCAAAAGAAATCTGGCCAACAAAGAAGGTATGATAAAAGGTGAAAAACAGGAACTCCAGGAGGGAGATCGGGTGTTGCTAAGAAATCTGGGACTGCATGGCAAGCACAAGATTGCTGACAGATGGCACCATCTCCCTCACATTGTAGTGGGCAAACTAGATGATCTGCCAGTGTACAAAGTAAGGCCTGAGAATAATTCAAAAGATGTAAAAACAATGCATAGAAATCATTTACTGCCCATTGGACAAATCTTAATTGAGTCTGAGCCCCTAGAAGATGCCCCCTCTGGACCAGTGACTAGAGCTGCTGCTAAGAAAGATCAAGAAAGTCTGCACCTACAGAAGCAAAGTTAAAGTGTTCCTCCACAAGTCCCAGTTGAGCATGACTGTCAGTCCATATCGGAAGAAAGTGAGAGTGACTTTGAATACTATCCTTCTTCGAACTGAGTCAAGTGTTTGAGGCAATCCCTAGTCAATACTGGAGACAAAGCTGGGCCTTCTGGACTGTCTAAGCCCCAAGCTTCATCCCTGGAGCCAATGCTCCCAGAAAGTGAAGTGCATCAGATCAGATGAAATGGAATCATTGTGCATGGTTGAACTGTTTGAGCTTTCAGGAGGAAAATGATAGATTAGGGCAGACTGGTGATACACCGAACAAGAAGAGTATTTTGAGTGCCCTGACAGTCCACTGCCAGTGTCCAGCTCTCCATGCGAGCCAAATGTTGTGGACTCAGAAACTGTAACTCCTGGAGCTGAAAGTGCCCCAAGTTCTAGCCTCTCTACCCCATGGAGACTCCCCTGACAAGTGAGGACAATGCTGAAAATGAGGCTCAGAGTGCAGAGACTATAACAGTTCCCCTAGAAAGACTGGTCGAGCTGTAAAGCCTGTGGTGCACCTCAGTTATGATTCACTTGGGAGGCCTGTGGACTTGCCTCTCAATGTTGTCCATAAAAGGTGTGTATGTGTCCCCGAGGCTCATTGCCCAAACTGAGCATCAGTGCTAACTCAAGTTACTTGTGTTGCCCTCTAAGTATGGTGCCGCTTGCCCCATCCAGCCCCAAGGTAACTGATAGGAAGGGCCCCTCTCTTCAGGTTTCATGTACAGAGGTAATAACTTGAGTTATGGTACAATGTGTATGTAATACTGTGTAAGAGTGACGTACTGCAATGTTTCAGAAATGTGTTCTTGGTAAAATGATATATTGACTGATGATCACATGTGCGAGCCTAATGCAAATGTATATGGTTTGCAGTTGAAACTTGTAGGTACTTGCTTGGCCAGACGTCAAGCTTTTCCAAACCAGGAAGGTGTAACCCCCTGCAAATGGGGTTCCCAAAAGACTTCAGGAGCTTGCTTGAATGCTCCAAGCCTGAATGGTGTTTGGCATTTAAGCCATTTATCAGTGAGTGTTTTAGAGCCTCTGGTACTGTCTCTTTAAGAGCTGTCTGCTTGCAGACATAATTAATTTGTATGGGGACTGTGTGCTTCTCTGAGTACCACTCGAGCTGCTGCCAATTCACTTCATTTTGCAGTCACTAGGAGTGCAAAGGGAACCTATCTGAAAGATGTAACTGTTTGCCAGAAATTATTTAGAGTAATAATGAAATTACAGTTTGTCTAACTGCTTTCTTTGCAGTCAGAACTGTGTCTGCTAGTTCCCATTCTAGTTTTGAACTGCTGAACTGGACCAATCAGTGTGGGGTAAGCTAGCTCTAAAATGATGCCTTGGACGAATCAGAACTTGGACTCATAATCTGAGCCAGCCACAAAGAGGATTGTATGGGCAGTGACTCTGGGAGATGTAGTTTAGACTTCAGTGCCTTTTTGGACCAACAGCAGCAGTCTATTGTGAGTGACAGCCAATCCAGTCAAGAACTGGGAGGAACTCAAAGGAAGTGCCAGTTTCGTCAGTTGGAGTTCAGTTGAGCTTTGGCAGTGAAGAAGGAAGGAGCCTGTGCTTTTTCAGTGTGCAGTTTTAGTCAAAAAGCGTGTGTAAGGCCCAGAGTTCCGGTCTGCAGCTTGTGTAACAACTTGTTAGGACTGAATCCAAGTCCTGTGAAAAGAATCAAAGGATCTCTGAAGAGTAGAAACCAGGCTCACCCTGTAGAAGACTGGAAGAATTGCTGAAAATTGCACTGGGTCTGTCAGGAACTGAATCTGCTGTGTGTTCTCCGGGTATTGTGCAGTAATTGCGATCGGGATACAGATGCAGCCTGCCTGAGTATAGTACTTTCTTTTATATGGATGTGTGAAGAGGTTTGTGTACCTCAAGTGAGCCCTACTGACATTGAAGGACCCTATCTTATTTGGAGGTCGTGAGTACTAATTCAGGGTTGCTCCTGTTGAATTGCCACATTAAATCCAAATGGAATTACTGTACTGCTGACTGTTTAATTCTCCTTTTCTCTGTGTGAAAGGGCCCTACCAGCTGCCACGGTGTGGACTAGCCACTAGGGCTTGGGTACCCAGGGACAGTAACTGATGAGGGAAAGCCTGTGCACAGAGCCATAAATAATTATTAGAGTGATAAGCTAATTAACCTGATTTCCCCTGTCCTTGTTATATCCCCTAAATAAATCAGAGCTGCTTGTTTCAGCAAAGTTATACTGCCTAAAGTATTTGTCTATGTTAAAGTACTGTACTGTGATTGTTGCACTGTATCTCATTTCTGAGGAGGTCCCAGTGCGGAACCAGACCTGGGAGTAAGTGTATACCGTGAAGGTAATTCTGATATATTGTGTGGGCCACTAGTGGGAAAGAGGGGTTGCAGTGTCCCAGAGGGCTGTGACCAAGTTAGTTTAACTATTGCAAACCCTGACCTCTGGGTGGAGGCACCCGCCATTGGATCCAGGCCCCTCAACCTGTTAGTGGCAAATCAGGCAGGGGTAGTAGCCCCTGGGATAGCGCCATCTAGGGGTTACACGAAGATCTGCAAAAGGGTCGAAACTCCAGGGAAGATGGAAAAAAATGAGAAACATAGAAACACAGAAGTTGACGGCAGATAAGGACCGCAAGGCCCATCCAGTCTGCCCATTTCTTTTTCTACCTTATACATGTGCTATCGGCCTTTGTTCTGTCAGTGGTCTATCTATTCATACTCATTTGTATTGCTCCCTTATGCCTATCCCATGCCTGTTTGAAGCCCTGCACTGTATTCATAGCCACCACTTCTTGAGTTAGGCCATTCCATGCATCCACTACCCTTTCTGTGAAAAAATTTCCTTACATTCCCCTTAATCGGACCCCTCTAATCTCATGCTGTGTCCTCTTGTCCTGCTATTTTCTTATATTTAAACATGTTAGACTCTTCCACCTTGTTAATGCCCTTAAGGTGTTTGAATACCTCGATCATATCACCTCTTGCCCTCCTTTGCTCAAGGTATACATATTGAGCTCTGTTAATCTGTCCTCATATGTCTTCTGATGCAGTCCCTGCACCATTTGGTTGCCCTTCTCTGGACTGCCTCAGTTTGGTTAATGTCCTTGTGAGGTGTGGCCTCCAATACTGCCGCAGTACTCAGATGGGGCCTAACCAGTGTCTTGTAAAGAGGATTATTACCTCCCTCTTCGACTTGTGATACCCCTACTAATACACCTAACACCCCCTAGCCTTACCTACTGCTTTAGAGGTCTGCCTGGATGATTTCAGGTCATCAGTGATGATGATGCCCAAGTCTCTTTCTTCCTTTGTGACTGCTGCAACTCCCTCCCAGCCTATAGGTGGCTTCTGGGTTTCTCTTCCCTATGTGCATGATCTTGCACTTCTTTGCATTAAATCCCAGTTGCCACTCTTCTGACCATTTTGCTAGTTTATCCAGATCTCTTCTCATACTGCCACTCCATCTGGATCATCTACTCTGTTGCAGATCTTAGTGTCATCTGCAAACAGACAACCTTACCCTCTAGTCCATCTGCAAGGTCACTAATGAAGATGTTGAGAGACTGGCCCCAGGACTGATCCCTGAGGTACTCACTTGTGACTTGCATCTCTTCTGACTGTATACCATTTACCACACTCTCTGTTCTTGCCCGTCAACCAGTTTGCCACCCAGTTGACCAACTTCTGACCCACCCCGAGCCTACCCAGCTTATTTATCAATCTTCTATGTGGAACAGTGTCAAAAGCTTTGCTGAAGTCAAGGTAGGCGACATCAACTGCTCCCCTTGGTCCACCACTCTGGTTACCCAGTCAAAGAAATCTATGAGATCAGTTTGACAGGACCTTCCTTTTGTAAACCCATGCTGTCTTTGATCTTGTGCCCTATAGTTCCAGGTGTTGCACTATCCTTTCCTTAAGGTGCCTCCATAATCTTGCCCACTACTGAGGTAAGACTGACTGGTCTGTAGTTCCCTGCCTCCTCCCTGCTACCACTCTTGTGGAGCAGGATCACATGAACACTTCTCCAGTCTTCTGGGACCTCTCCTGTGCTCAGAGACTCACTAAACAGTTCTGCTAATGGTTCTGCTAGTTCCACCTTTAGCTCCTTAAGTACCCTGGGATGTATGCCACCAGGTCCCATTGCCTTATCCACCCTGAGCTTAGCAAGCTCTTGTAGGACCCTTTCTTTTGTGAAGGGAGTAGTGCTCACCTCCCTCCCCTGTGTCCATGGTGCTGAGCTGGGCCCTGCCCTACCTTCTCTTCAGTAAATACTGAGCAAAGTATCTATTTAGGATAGATGCTTTTACATGGTCCTCCTCCTCACATGCTCCCTTTTCTCCATTAAAACCTAATACCCCCTCTGGACTTTCTCCTTTCACTAATGTATCTACAGAAAGTCTTGTCACCTTCTTTTACTGTTCGTGCTAGTGTGTCCTCAGTTTGGGACTTGGCCTGCCTTACTGCCTTCCCTGCTTCCCTTAGGGCAGAAAGGACCTAAACATGCTTGAAGAGTAGTCGAGAGTGTGGCAGCTACGATTCAATGCAAAGAAGTGCAAAAGAAAAAATTACTCACCATAGTAAATGTTGTTTCTTCTAATGGAGTCTTGCTGTATTCAGACATAATGCAGTTAGCTCCCAGCACTTGAACTGCCCCGGAGAGGAAAGAGTTAACTCTATGCAGAAGCATAGAATGTTGAGCTGGAGCTCGGTTTTCAAACCTCTGTCTGTGGTACTTCCCAGTGTAACCTTCAGATTCTTAAGAGCACACTAACATACTATAGTATGGAAATTGTTCAACATTTAGCCAAAGGGCAAAAGATTCTTTTTGGGCCCAAAAGACTTAAGTCGAGAACCCAAGAAGGAAAGGTAGTGACAATATTTAAGTATAAAACACCAGAAAAACTAACAACAAGATCCACCCCAACCAAGAGGGAGGGTACAAAGTATACCCTAGTAGCAACACTGTACCTGCCAGCCCACTTCCCAAAAACCAGGTTATCAGGGGAGGCGGGAGGTCTGAATACAGCAAGACTCCATTAGAAGAGACAACATTACTATGGTGAGTAATTTTTCTTCAAACAACATGAAGTCTTGCTGTATTCAGACATAATGCAGACTACCAAGCAGTTCCCTATGGAGGAGGGAATGCAGAACCTACTTTGGGAAGAGGCTCTGCAGTACTGCTGTGCCAAACCTAGCATCAGTCCTAGCCTGGATGTCCAGGGAGTAATGCTTGGTAAAAGTATGTACTGTTTCCAGATCTCTAACAAAGGTACATCTCTGGCCGCAGCTAGAGAAGCAGCTGTACCCTTAGTCGAATGAGCCCTCAGGCCTGAACAGGGCATTCTACCCAACTTGTCATAACAGAATTGTATACAAGAAACAATCCTCCTGGCAATGGTTCTTTTAGTGGCAGGCTTACCTTTCCTCACTTCACCGTAAGTGAGAAACAATTGAAGACAGTCATTTCTATGTGCCTTAGTATGCTCAATGTAGTAGCTAAGGGCCCTCTTAACATCCAAACTGTGTAACCTGAAGAAGAATGATCAGTGAAAAACACAGGGAAAGATACAGACTGGTTCAGATGAAAATCAGATACCACTCTAGGCAAGAACCTCCTATTGGTTCTTAGGACCACTTTGTCCCTATGGAAGGAGATGAAGTCAGGTTCAACTGACAGAGCCTGTAACTCACTAATCCGCCTGGCAGAAGAAATAGCTACCAGAAACACAGTTTTCCAGATCAAGCTTCAATTCGGCCGAAGCCAGAAGTTCAAAGGGTGGCTGCATAAGCTGAGCTATGCAGACATTAAGATCCCAAGGTGGAGTGGGCTCCCTAAAGGCAGGGTTAATGTGAACCAGGCCCTTGAAAAACTTTCTGAAAACAGGATGAGATGCCAGGGAAGAGCCCTTCCCTGCTGAGAGGAATGTAGAGACAGCTGCTAGATGAACCTTCGGAGTGGCAGGCCTAAGGCCTAGACCATTCAGATGAACTAGATAGTCTAAGGTTGTGGAAATGCCAGCAGAATTAGGCAGGATGCTTTTCTGAGAGCACCAAATAGTGAACCTTTTCCATTTTGAGTTGTAAGTTTTTCTAGTGGAAGGTTTCCTGGAGACCTTCAGAATATCCAGAACTCCCTGAGATAGAGATGTAGTGCTGCATATTCTAACTCTTCAAGAGTCAGGCCTTGAGATTGAGAGACTGGAGATTGGGGTACCAGATCCACCCCTGGGAGGAGGACAGGAGACTGTATGTCCTGGGCAGAGACGGGACGTGACACTGACCAGGACAGCAGTAGAGGATACCAAGGTTGTCTGGCCCAATCTGGAGCCACCAGTATCACTGTGCAGGGTTGAGTCCTGATCTTGATCAGAACTCTGAACTGCAGAGGGGAAAGAAGGCATAGAGAAACCTGCCCTTCCAGTCCAAAATGAGAGCATCCTGGGGAACCGTCCCCAGAACTGGAGGTCTGCAACAAAACAGAGGACGTTGATGATTGTCTGGTGCTGCAAAGAGATCCACCTCTGGAGTGCCCCACCTGGAGAAGATGACCTTCAGGATGTGAGGATCCAGGGACCATTCATGATGTCCCTGTGAAATTCTGCTCAGAGCATCTGCTAGTACATTGTCCTTCCCTGGAAGGTGAACTGTTACTAGAGAAGTCTGAAGAGAATAGGCCAGAGACCACAGCTTCATGGCCTCTGTGCACAAGGCCAAGGACAGAGTGCCTCCCTGTCTGTTGATATACCACATTGTGGTGGTGGTGTCTGTCCTGACTTGGATCACCTTGCCCTTGACTGAATCTGAGAAGCTCTGCAGGGCTAGGAAAATTTCCCTGAGTTCCAGGAGATTGATATGAAGGAGAGACTCTTGTGGAGACCAGACCCCTTGAGCTGTCAGGGCTCCCCACCCTAGGAGAGAAGCATCCGTAGTTAGAACTATTGATGGGACTTGAGGGAGAAATGGAACCCCTTGTCTGAGGTTGTCCTGGTCCAGCCACTACTGGAGAGCTTGGACCAGAGTCTGAGACACTGTAATCAGTTTGGTAAGTGAATCCTTCTTTTAAGACCAAAAAGACCTTAGATGAAACTGAATATCCCTCATCTGGAACTTTGCTCCCTGCACCACTGCCGTGGAAGCTGCCATGTGGCCCAGGAGCTGAAGAAACTATCTTGCTGGGTGGGAGACCTGAGGTCGAAAGGAGGAAGTGAGATCCAACAGGGCCTTCACCCTTGCCAGGGGAAGGAAGGCTTTTGCTTGTACAGTGTCCAACTCTATGTCTATAAAGGTGAGAAGTTGAACTGGTTCGAGAACAGACTTTGGAAGATTGAGATGAAACCCCAGGGAGCCGAGTACATCCTGGGTAGTTTGAAGAGCTGATTTGACCTGTAAAGGTGACTGACCCATTAAGAGCCAGTCATCCAGATACAGGAAGATGGTGATACCCTGTCTTCTGAGGTAAGCCACCACTACTGCAAGGCACTTTGTGAACACCTTTGGAGCTGATGTTAGGCCGAATGGCATAGCTCTGAATTGGTAATGGCCGGAAGGCAACTCGAACCTGAGGTATTTTTTGTGGCAGCACCTGATAGGAATATGGAAGTAGGCATCCTTGAGGTCCAGAGATGCTAGCCAATCCCCTGGCCTCAGAGAGGGAAGGATTATTCCCAAAGTTACCATTTTGAATTTGGGCTTTTGAAATGTGTTTGCTCAAATACCTTAGGTCTAGGATGGGTCGCCACTCCCCTGTTTTCTTTGGGGTAAGGAAGTACCTGGAGTACAGTCCTTTTCCTTGTGCTGAGTATGAACCTTCTCTATAGCTCTGAGAGCTAGAAGAGAGGAAACCTCTGCCTCTAGGGCAATGGTTTCTGAGAGCGATGCAGGTGGAAAAGACTTGGCCCTCTTTTTTGGAAATTTTTTGAAGCTGAGGGCCAGTCCTGGCTTACTACTTCCAGGACCCACTTGTCTGAGGTCACAGACTTCCAGGCCTGGAAGTAGTAAGCCAGCCTGCCTCCTACTGGAAATGGGGAGTCAACCCAGGCTGACACATCAGGGTGTCTGCATGGCAGGAGCCTTAGACTGAGAGAAGGAGGGAGCAGCTCTGCTCAACCCCCTCCTGCCCCTTCCTCTGAAGAACCCCCTCTGTGTGAAGGGAGAGGAGGCCTGAGCTTGGTAAAAAGGCATTTGAAAGGGCCTGCCCCTAGACTGCTGCTTGTGCAGGTGCTGCCTTTCTTTGGCCTGTGCACTCCTGTATGTGGTCCTGTATTCATCCATTTTCTTCACGTAAGCCTCTGTCTGCTCCACAAACAGAGAGTTACCTACTACAGGAAAATCCATAGCCTTAGTCTGGGTATCCTGTGAAAGGCTAGTACATCTGAGCCAAGCACGTCTTCTGAGAGACACAGATGTAGCCATGACTCTAGATGCCACATCACTGGAGTCCACATCAGCATGAAATTGCATTTTGGATGCCTCAGTTCCATCAGCAGCCACCTTCTCCAGCTCCTTGGCTATCTGGGGAGAGGCCTGTTTAGCCAGTTCCAGAACCGTATCCCATCTGGATTTCTGGTACCTGGCTGTGTAGGCCATATAAGTAGCCTTCCTGAGTCCCAAAGAGGATGCCAAATATTGTTTTTTGGCCATGGCATCCACTTTCCTGGAGTCCTTATCCAGGGGGTGTGAAGCCAAAGGAATGTTAGCCCTGTGACAGGCTGTAGCCTGCACTACCCCGATATGGCTGCAATGACTATAAAGTAACTCCTCACCTGAGCCTGATAACAAATACCTCCTGTCCATTCTCTTATCCACAGGAGGTATTGAATTAGAAGTTTTTAAAATTTTTTGTCTGTTTCCCCAAGGATTTATGAGAGGGATAGATGGCCTTTAGGACTCTGGGATGTCCATCATTTCCACAAAATCAGGCTCTTCATCCTCCTCTGCAGCTTCATCCAAGGGAAGCTGCAGGATTTCTGCCACCTTTTTGTAGAACAAAAAATGTAAAGCGGACTCAGAGAGCCTGGGAGGAGAGACACCTGATGGCCTGTCTGGGGAGATGTCCAGTTCAATGGGCACATCCAGACCCCCCCCCGGTCATCGTCATCATCACCGGGATAGTCTTAGTCTCCCTTCCACTCCTCATAAGCGTCTGGATCATAATCTGGAGGAGACTGATCCGACAGCCTAACCGGCGGTACCGGTTCGGACGGAACCCGGTCTAAGCAACTGAACAATGCTAATCACTTTGGCTGTTTCGTCCGTGGCTGGAGAGTGCGATACTGGATCCGAACCGGCAGACTTACTCTTCTTTTTTGATGGAACCGACCCCTCGGGGTTGGCTCTCCTTTTGCCCAAGGAGGAATCGCCTGGGTCAGTAGGTACCTCCTCAGGTTCGGCCGCAACCAAACCGGGCTGGCCATCCGGATCTACGAACTTCTCGGCCTCCCTTTCCTTCAGCCTACTCAGTCTTTTGTCTAGAGTGGATTTAGGAAAGTTTTTACAGATTTGGCAGTCTGACTTGAGGTGGTCAAACCCCAGACAATAAACACAGATGAGGTGGGGGGTCAGCCTTAGCAAAGGCCTCCCCAAACTCAGTACAGTGTTGAAACCCAGTGGGACCGGTTTTCTTCTTGGGTTTCTCAGACATGGCCAAGGTAACAAATTACCCAATTGCAGCTTTCAAGCCAGGTAATACAATAACTGATCGGTTACAAACCGTGTCACGGGCTCTTTAAAAGAACTGGCAAAAGGTCTGGTTCCTTTGAAACCGATCGGTACCAGAACACCACTCTAATCCCAAAAATAAAATTAAACAGAATGTAACAGGGTCGGTTCCAAACCGGACCGACCGGAAAGAAACCGAAGAAAAGAACAATTTCCAACTTTTTCACAGAAATAAAACACAGTCACTACCTATCTACACACTACCTGTACCATAGACAGAGGCTGGAAAACTGAAAATACATGGTTTAAACCGAACGTTTTTACTTTTACCGAACCGAGCAGAGGAAATCTCTGGAGCGACTTCACTGTTAGGCGAAGTAAAGAATCTGACAGTTACACTGGGAAGTACCACAGACAGAGGTTTGAAAACCGAGCTCGAGCTCAACGTTCTAGGCTTCTACATAGTGTTAACTCTTTCCTCTCCGGGGTAGTTCAACTGCTGGGGCTAACTGCATTGTGTCTGAATACAGCAAGACTTCATGTTGTTTGAATCGTGCATTTGTTGAGAAATCCAACGGAGGAGTACAGGATGGGGCCGGGGAGGTACTGACAGACACCAATCAAGAAAGGGACCTGGGTTAATCATATCTGATGGTTAAAAGGTAACCAAACAACATGAGAAAGCTGTGGGGAGAGCCAGTGGGATGCTAGGGTGCATAGGGAGAGGTATCATAGGCAGAAAAAAGGAAGTGGTTATGCCACTGCACAGATCACTGGTGAGATCTCAGCTGGAGTACTGTGTCCAGTTCTGAAGACCACATTTCCGGAAGGACACAGACAAACTAGAAGCAATCCAGAGTAGGACTACCAAGACGGTGCAAGGCATGCATGAGAAGCCCTATGTGGAGAGGCTGAGAGAAATGAAAGTTACGTACTCACTGTAATTCTTGATCTTCTTGGACAAGTCTTCACCATTTATTCATACTGCTACGTTACAAGCCAGAGGCACTGGGACCCTGCGGGAGCCAAAAATCTTCAGGAGGCCAAGCGCCAAGGTAGGACCAGCCTTGTCGCATTAACTTTCCCACAAGACTATGTCGTTCCTGTGTGACCTCGGCGTCGACCTTCCAACTGACTCAGTACCTTTTTTACTGAGGAGGTGCAGTGTAAAATAACCTAAGAAATGTCACCGATGAAGATGCTGAATAGGACCGGTTCCAGCACTGATCCCTGCGGCACTCCAGTGGTCACTTTTCCCTCTGTGGAGTGACGGTCATTTTCCACCATCCTCGGTGTCCTGCCACCCAGCCAATTACCCACCTACCACACTGCTGTCCTGCCCACACCCATATTCCCCAGTCTGTTTAACAGCCTTCTATGCAGCACAGTGTCAAAGGCCTTGCTGATGTCCAGATAGGCCATGTCCACTGCCCTTCCCTGATCCACCTCCCTTTGTCATCCAGTCAAAAACTTCAATGAGGTTGCTTTGGCATGACCTCCCCTCAGTGAAACCATGCTGCCTTGGGTCCTGTGCTCCGTTAGCAACCAGATGTTCCACCAATCTCTCCTTCAGTAGTGCTTCCATGATCTTCCCCACTACTGAGGTCAGGCTGACTGGTCTGTAGTTCCCCATTTCCTTTTTGTTCCCACTTCTATATAAGGGGACTACATCTGCTGTCCTCCAGTCTTTGGGTATTGCCCCTGTTTCCAGTGATTGGCTAAACAAGATTGCCAGAGGTTCAGCCACCACCTCTCTTAGTTCCTTTAGGACCCTGGGGTACACCACATCCAGCCCCATTGCTTTATCGACTTATTCCTTCCATTTCCTTTAGGACCCTTTCCTGTGTAGAGAGACTTATGTCCATTTCCATGCCCTTCCCACCTCTCGTAATCCCTTCAGGCCCATTACCCTTCCCTTCCTCAGTAAAGACTGAGCAGAAATATCTATTCAGTATGTCAGCTTTACTGTTGACATCCTCCACGCTGCCCCATCCTCCCCCTTCAGTCTCACTATCCCTCCCTTTGCCCTTCTTTTTTCACTTATGTACCTGTAAAAGGTTTTTGTCCAGTCTAACCACTGATTTTGTGATGCACTCTTCTGTCTGAGCTTTGGCTTCTCTTACTGACCTCCCTTTGCTTCTCCTGGTACTTTTTGCTGTCCCCTTGTGTCTGCGTCTTTTTGTATTGCCTGAATGCAATCTTTTTGGCTTTCACTTTCTCCGCTACCTCTTGGAAAACCATAATTGCCTCCTCTTCCTCTTCCTTTTCCCCTTGCTAATCTACTTAATGCATAATCGTGTTGCTCTTGTAATCCTTGTTTTAAACATTGCCCAATGTTCCTCCACCCAATTACCTCCCCATTTGTGCCTCTTTCAAGCATGTCCCCATTTTCCCCAAATCTGCCCTCCTAAAATCCAGGATACGTGTTTTTGTGCAGTTTGGTTCTGCTCCTTCTGTGATTTCAAACCACAGTGACCGGTGATCACTGTTTCCCAGGTGCTCCCCCGCTGTTACCCATCACACTGTCCCCGTTTGTGAGCATGAGGTCCAGTACTGCCTTCTGCCGAGCTGGTTCCAAGACCAGTTGCTTAATGAGATTCACTAAGATTAGTGTTGACAACTGCGTAACGTGTACTTCCGCATACAGAGTCTGTGCAGGTAAAGATGCCCCCAAAATGCAGCCTTTTAAAGTTGACTTTCATAAAATTGTTTAACTGGGTCTGACGTACTTCCGTTTTTTGTGCTGCCAGCTCCGCCCCAGCACTCACTGGGCGTGATAGTGAGATGCCAGTGAGGCTCGAAGTGCGTCATTATATTAATGGGCAACAGCTTTTGTTAAGATTTTATTAGCATAATGGTCACATGCTAATGAAGCGTGGACACCGATCGACTATCAAAGCCCTTGGTGATGGCGGTGCCACATTCATTAACAGGTGGCCGTATGTAATGAAATCTTTTCAAAAGCTGCGCCGTGAATATAATGGGGGCGCGCCAGCAGCTCTCACTGGCATCAAATCATCACGCTCAATGGCATGAGAGCAGCAAACAAAAAGCGGGAAATCGTCGAACTCGATTAAACAACTATAGGTCAAAATTTAAAGGCTGCACTAGGGGCACCTGCACGAAACTAATTGATAAGTCTCGACTGAGCAGTGGCAGGGACACTACAGAAATGTTGGTGAATCTCTTTAAGGAAGCACCCTGAAAGGAGTCCAGGACAAATCTGCTTCTAGTTAATGCTGCTGCTGGAAGGCTCCAGTCCACATCTGGAATACTGAAGTCTCCAACCAGCACCACCTCCCTCATGTCTGCCATTCTTTGGGTGGCTAGCATTAACTCCCTATCCGTCTCTTCCTCCTCGGCTGGTGGTCTGTAGACCACCCCTGTGTGGATGACTGACCCAGTGTTCCTTTCCAGCTTAACTCACAGTATCCCCCCTCCCCCAATTTGTTCCTCCTGGATCTCTGTGGCCTTTATGAGATCGTTCACATAAAATGCCACTCCTTCTCCCTTCCTGCCTGTCCTGTCTCTTATGAATATGTTGTAGCCGAGTATGGCCATCTCCCAGTCACGGTTATCATTACACTTTGTAGGTTCCTTTACAAGCTGTATTAGATGTGCTTCCTATAGGTCTTCTAGGAGTTCTCTGCTTCTGCAAGATGATGCCACTGGGATGCTCCAACCCACATCTCGCATGTTGAAATCCCCCATCAAAATTACCTCCCCCCTGTTGGCCATTTCCCTTGTTGCCTTCATTATTTGCTTATCCACTATACTGTTTGTGCTGATGGTCTGTAGATAACCCTTGCTCATATTACGGACCCTCCTTTTGCCTCCAGTCCTACCCACAGCATTTCCTCCTCCATTCCTTCCCTTTGTATCTCCGTGGCTGTGATGGTATCCTTCTTGCCCATTCTGTTCCTCCTGTATATTGTATACCCTGGTATCCAGACTTCTCAGTCTATGCTTTTATTGAACCAGGTCTCAGTTATTGCCACCAAAGCCAGATTTTCCTCTGTCATGATGACCTCAATCTTTGTGATTTTATTGCTCAGACTCCTGCCATTTATGGACATGGCCTTCCAGGTGTTCCTGCTTGCTTACCTGTTTTTGTGCCCCCGCCCCCCAAAATGTCCTACTCCATTTCTGTTTCCTTCTGCCATCTTATTCAATCCATCCTGTCTATAGTTTGTTGTGTAATTCACCCCTCTGTGCCTGGATAGGTCTCCGCTAGACTCTTGGGGTGGACAGCTATTTTTACTGCCTACTAGTCTGCAACCCACCTTTGACTAGTTTAAATGCTTCACAATGTAGCATTTAAACCTTTCATTGAGGGTCTCAGCATCTTCTCCAGGATGGATGTAGGCCACCAGCCTTGAATAAGCTCACATCCCTCCATGCTACTGCTGTCAATTATACCATTTTTTGCTCTGTATTACACTACCAATGTTTGCTGTAACCAGGTGCCATTAATGCGTTTCTGTTTATACTGATGCTCTTCTTTGTATGTACTCTGCTTTCTATTTTAACTGTATTATCTACCATTGTTGACTAGGTACCTTTGTAAATGAGCCGTTGGCTCAAAGGTTGTAAACTGATTACATTAAGAAATAAATAAATAAATAAATAAATGTGGGTCCCCGGTCCCCAATGAATCCAAATCCCTCTTCACCACACCATTTCTTTAACCATGCATTGAAGTTCCTGGTGTGGATGCTCCTACACTCTCCCATGTCCTTTACAGGTAGCAACTATGAGAAGGTGACAGATGTAGCTACCTGCTTCAGATCCATCACCAGTTTCCTGAACTCCTCCTGCACTAGCCTTGGTTCTTCCTCAGCTAGGTCATTAGTTACTAGATGAACAATTACATCCAGTTTAAGGACGCAGTATAGCACTGTGTTTTAGGGCTCTGAGCTGCAAACCTGGAGACCTGGGTTTGAATCCCACAGCCCCCCCTTCCCTTGGATACTGTGCGACCTGAGCAAGTCACTTAACTTCCTTGTGCTACCAGGTCACACCTGGAAACAAGCTTTGGCTTAGTGTGCCTTTCCGGGTTAAACAATGCCCCCACACCACCCCCTTCCCTCCTGCCTTCCTGGTGATCTTCAGGATCCTCCTCCTGTCCCTCCTTTCTGTGGCACCTGGAAGGCACTTTGCATCCCTGTCCACCTCCTCCCCTGTAGCTATCCGCATACCCCTCACAACTGAGTCCCCCACCAGGATTCGCTTCCTCCTTCTCTGGGGTCCTCTGCTTCCCCTTGAGAGGTCACCACCCTGGCTGACCTCCACATCCGTCCCTTCCACTACTCTGGGTGCCTCTTCTTGGCAGTCCCTTGTTGTCAATGTGGCAAAGGAATTTTGTAGTGGGATAGGTCTCAGGATGTGCCTGTGCCCGACCACCCTAACCCTCCCTGAACCCACTGTTGTCCAAGTGCCCCTTCTTCCTGGCAACCTTTGAGGCAACGGAGTTGGACTGGGTGGTCTCTGGATGGGGTTGAAGGTACTCCTGACCCAGGTTATCTCAGTTCTGAGTCTGGCGACCTCTTCCCTCAGACCAGAGAGGTGAACACAGATAGGGCAGTAGCTCAGTGTCCAAAAGGTTTCCCTGAATACGGCTGCCCTGCATCCACTGCAATGCACCACTCTCCACATTCTACTGTAATTTTTTTCCCCATTTCACTGCACCAGAATTTCACCACCTCCTCAATTTTGGCTGTCATGCTATTGCTGTGATGACTCCATATGACCCCATGTATCCTCTGTTTAATTGTAAACCTCTCTTATGCTGTCAAATGTGTTTATACTATTGTGGATTTACTTTACTGTACCTACTGCGTTACCTGTCCATTCATGATGAGGCTCCAATGAAGCGTATTCTATCTGTTTTGCCTCCTTCTGATATGGAACCTTTGCAAACCCCAGCTTAAAACTCCTCAGAGGCGGGCTTCCCTCTTACCTGACCAGTTCTTCTACTGTGGTGTCTCTGGAAGTCAGACAGCCAGGCAGGTGTGGAGCAAGGGCCCAAAATGGCCATGGGCATCTGGAGCGGCTTCATCTGCCCCTTCCTGCTACTTTTTCACCCTGCCTTGTGCGCACCTACATGACATCCCTAAGTAAGGTCACCAAGGACATACCAACATCTGCATGTGCTCCCTACATGAGCTTGCTTGCATGGCCATCCCAACTGCACTGCTACCTGTGGTGGTATTGCAGAGGGTGGCACTTTACCACCCACTTCAGAAGAGGTGAGCATCTTCTGGGGCACTCAGTCCTCTTCTCCCTACGAGTTCAAGCATATTCACAAATCTGAGTCACTGTTGCAGTGAGTAAACATGCACATTTAAATAAATCAGCCTACCAGTCTCCTTGGTTCTGCTCCTCTCCAATTCTGTGCTGTTTCTCTCCTCGGCACTTCCAGTCAGCTGCTTCACTGTCTCCAGAGTTTCTCTACGCTGCTCCTCTTGGGACTGATTGTCTGTCAGCTCTTTACTGCTGCCACCTCGTGAAAATGTGCTTGGACGAGAAGGCGGTGTGGAGGAAGACAGTGTTTTATCATTCTTTTCCCTGCCTGAGCTACTCCGACTGTGAGTGGGGAGAAAAAAAAAGAAAAAGTTTAGCTGCCCTTAGTCCTAATTAACACATGCAGATGCTTATATTTCAGGAGTAAACTGGTAATATCTGGTTAATTTAAAGGAAAACACTCATTATTGTAGAAACCCCAACCCACACCCTTACCCCCCCTCGATTACGCTTTTCAAGGATAAATGAAATTTTTTATGGAGTGGGAACTTACTTTCGTTAACTTTGTACTCCTCTTGCTCTCCCAATATAGCACAATCTACGCACCAGCATTTGCTATCGTGGTAGAGTGCTGCACCATTCGCTCAAATGCTTTTCAATGCGAGTGAGCGGTTGCGACAGGGTTGAAGAAAAAATTACTCACCTTAGTAATTGTGTTTCTTCTAATGGAGTCTTGCTGTATTCTGACAAGTTGCAGTTAGCTCCGGCTCTTGAACTGCCCCAAAGAGTGAAGGGTTAAAATTATATGCCAGGCATAAAACGTTGGGCTCAAGCTCGGTTGAAAACTCTGTGTCCTTTTGAAACCCAACCATCAGATTCTTACGAGCTAAAACTCACTGACTATATAATGTGGAAATTGCAAACTCCTAGTAGCCAACTGGCAAGAGAGACTTTGGAGTCCCTAAAAGACTCAAGTCAGGAAACCCAAAGAACAAAAATCAGGCAATGAGAACTAAAAATTCTTAATTAAACAACACAAAGCACCCAACACAACAGCAGTGGGCTAAAGACACCCCTGGGGTGCAACACTGCACCTGCCCACCCACTTCCCAAAAACAGGTTCTGAGAGGGGAGGCAGGGAGGGTGGTCAGAATACAGCAAGACTCCATTAGAAGAAACACAATTACTAAGGTGAGTAATTTTTTCTTCAAACAAAATGAAGTCTTCTTGTATTCTGACAAGTTGCAGACTACCAAGCAGTACCTCCAAGGAGGAGGAGGGACAGAACATACTTTGGAAAAAGGCTCTGAAGTACTGCTGTGCCAAACCTAGCATCACTCCTAGCCTGGCTATCCAAAGAGTAATGCTTGGTGAAGGTACGAACTGTTTTCCAGGTAGCAGTTTGACAGATTTCTAACAAGGAGCTATCCCTAGCTGCAGCCAGAGATGCAGCTGCATCTCTAGTGGAATGAGCCCTCAGGCCTGAGGGTACAGTTTTTCATAGCAAAACTGAATATAAGACACAATCCACCTGGCAATGGTTCTCTTGGTGGCAGGTTTTCCCTTACCTACTTCCCCATACATGAGGAACAACTGGAGGGAGTCAAACCTGTGACCCTTTGTACGCTCTATGTAGTAACTAAGGACCCTTTTAACATCTAAACTGTGTAGCCTCCATTCCCCTGAGGAGGTGTGATCAGTGAAAAACACAGGAAGAGACATAGATTGGTTTAAGTGGAAATCAGAAACCACTTTAGGTAGGAACCTTCTATTGGTTCTAAGGACTACCTTATCCCTATGGAAAGAAATGAAGTCAGGCTCCACTGACAGAGCTTGCAATTGACTGATACGTCTGGAAGAAGTAACAGCAACCAAAAACACAGTTTCCCAAGTCAAGTACTTGAGCTCTGCTGAGGACATAGGCTCAAAGGGGGGTTCCATCAGCTGAGCAATACATATATTCAAATCCCAGGCAGGAGCTGGGTCCCTAAAAGGGGGATTGGTATGAAGCAACCCTTTGAAAAATTTACAGAATAGGGTGAAATGACAGAAAAGAAGACTTTTCCACTGACAGGAAAGCAAAGATAGCTGATAAATGTACTTTGACAGTAGCTGATTGGAGGCCTAGGCCATTAAGGTAAGGGTAAACCATGCAATCCAGAACTGTGGACAACTCAGCAGTGTCTGGAGAAATGTGCTTCTTGGAACAGCAGATACTGAACCTTTTCCATCTGGAGTTGTACAAGAAACTGCCATAGTACAGAGGATAACACTGGAGCAGATCTATCCTTAGTAAACTGGGGCAAGTACTTAAGAGATGTCAAGGTGGGAGATAAGACTGTGAAGGGACTTGCAGATTCAGGAAGCAAACTCTCATGCATGTTTAACTTCTTGAAAAGAAATGTACCAAAGGACCAGGTACTGGTGTCATCTGCAACCATGGGGACACTTGATACTATCCTACCACCCAAGTGACTCTATTAATGGGGTAACATAGGTAATACAGAGCTTTACTTAGACTTTTGTCCATAGTGCTCGCCTGTTTAAACTTTAGGGACAAAATGATCTTTTGCCAAAGTGTCTGTCCAGTTTTAGTTTAAACTCATATATTGTCTTGCTGCCAACAACTTCTAAGGGGAATGTATTCCAAGTAGTGATGACTCTCTGATTAAATCATCTGGCACTACTCACTAGTTTGACCGACTGTCTTCTAGTTGCAGAGGGTGTGATCTGGTCTCATAAGATTTCACTTTGCTCTGTAGGCCCAGAAGGTCCCATAGCTCACTTACTTCCCATGCTCTATATACTCATAGCTCATTTACTTCCCATGCTCTATATACTAAACACATATTCCCACTTAACCTCTTGTATTCCAGGGAAAATATGTTTAGCTCTCTCAGCCTATCCTGGTAAGTAATAGTCTTTAGGCCCTCTATGGTTCTAGTAGCCCTTTTTTGTACTTTTGCGATCTGGGCTTCACCCTTCTTATAGGGAGACCAGACCTGTGGTCCATCTTCAAGTATGGGCTACACCAGGGATGAATATAAGGGGACCAGCACTTCCTTATTTCTGCTCTCAATGTGCCTTAGTATGCAATTTAGAATTTTGTTCCCTTTCTGGGCTATGTTACTACAATGGGTTTTAAAAGACAGATCCTGTGCGATCATAATTCCAAGATCCCTTTCTCTCTAGTAGTACATAGGGAAATTCCATTTATTGTCCATTTGTAGCTGTAATTCTTTTTCCCCATGTGCTTAATTATGCACCAAATGAAAGTGGGGGTAGTACCGAAGTTTTCTGTACCTGTGATTACTGGGAATGACTTTCCAGGATTTACTGAGTTAATCATAGAGGGAGTAAATCCTGATGTTTCAGCAGCTGTGGAAACAAGAGATCAGGCAATGAAAATCTCACATGGTGGGGACTCTTTTTCTTTCGGTGATTCTGATTCGGACTTGTTTGAGCATAGCTCCAAGATCCAGAAGTCCAGGAAAGAAAGAAGACGCCTGAAGAATCAGTGGCAACAAAAGACTGATGGACATAAGGGGTTAACATATGAAAATGCCGAAATTAAACTGATCACCGATTGTGATTTTGTTTCAGACCAAGCTAATAATGTTTTTATCCAGGGTTACTTTAAGCAGCTGGGGCTGAAACCAAAACAGAGTGAACAAATGTTTAAAAAATGTAATGAGTTATAGCCGGGCCCCTGGTGCAGAGGCATGGTGGCCATCTGCAGCACTGATGACCCGGGTTCGGGGATGGATCCGGGTGTCGGAGGGCCGGCAGGGAGAAGCAGGATTGAGCATCCGTAGGACTGCTCTCCTGCTCCAGGGGGGAGGAGGGTTGAGTGTCTGGCACAACGTGGACCCCTGCGGAGGCTAGGGGTACCACAAGCGCTCTGGCGCTTGCACCCAAAGGGGGGGCGGGATGGACACTGACAGTCATTGCACGTCCCCGCCCCCCAAAAACCCTGGAAAAAATCTTGGCTCCCCGCTAATGAGCCGGATGCAGTGCCGACCCCTCTAGCCACCTAACTCCACCACTGGCAGCCCCGGGCATGTGGGGGTCGGTTGCTGCAGCAGGATGAATCCCGCTCATGGGGTTAGGGAAAGCCAGGGGAAGAAAGCATACTAAAATGTAATGGGTTACTGTACAGAGTTTGGGTTAAACCTCAGACACAGGAACAGATAGAACAATTGGTTACACTACAGAAGTATACAACTGAGTTATAACTGGGGAGCGCTTTCTCCCATAGGGAAACTCGGTTATAATTTCCCCGTTATAACTCGTGGGTTATAACGGTGAACACACGCTGGGTTTCCCTAGCTTTGAGCATGTGCACTCACTGCTCCTCCTGTCTTCTGTGCTGGCTGGCCAGCATTCCACACCACTTCGTAGTTCACTGCCAGTTGGAATCTGCGGTAAGTTAAATTAAAAAATAAACAAAAACTTTGAGAGGACCGCTTCCCAAACCAGCTAGCAAAAAATAAAAGGGCTTCTAACACGAGCTGGGATTTTTAGCACAAGCTGCGGACCGCGTGAAACCCGACCAAGCACACGGATCCATGGGGATCTCTTATTTTTGTATAACTGCTGAGGCGATAATGCGATCCCCAGCAATTATATAAAACAAAAGCTGGGGAGGTGTGTGAAACTCAAATTTTATACCCCCGCCTCGGTGTGGGATGCCTTTACAAACCCCTCGAGTTTTGCTCTCAGGGTTTATATAGCATCACATACCATGGGGATGTGTAAAATTCTAGTTATAACCAGCTCCCCAGCCATTATTCTATATGTTACAGATAGCACACGATAATCCTATGACTGGTCACTTGGGGAGGGACTGCACCCTTGCCAGACTGCTGTACAGATTTTACTGGTTTGGAATTCATGAAGATGTTGTTGCCATTTGCAGTTCCTGTGTGGAGTGTCAGAAAGTAGCCCCAGTGACTAAAAAAGACAAGGTACCCCTGTGCCCCTACCCTTGACAGATGTGCCTTTTGAGAGAATTGCAGTGGGTGTGGTTGGCCCCTTAGACAAAAGTAAAAAGGGTAATAGATTCATTTTGCTAGCATGCGACTATGCTACTCGATACCCAGAGGCAGTTCCTATACGTACTGTCACAGCCCCAAAGGTAGCAGCAGAGCTTGCCAAAATTTTCAGAGGGGGGACATACCTGAAGAGATTAGTACTGATCAGGGTAGTAATTCTGGTGCTGCAGTACTGAAGGAGCTGTACCAACTACTAGGTATCACTGCTATAAAAATCTCCCCATATCACCCTCAGACAGACAGTCTTGCTGAGTGTTTTAATCAAACCCTAAAACACGTGCTATAAAGGTTTGTAAAAGGGGAAGGGAAAGACTGGGATCAATACTTACGTTAAGTGATTTTTTGCTTACAGAGAAGTGCCACAGGAATGACCAGGTTTTTCACCATTTGAAATGCTGTATGGTAGACAACCTGGAGGGCCACTACATGTAATAAAAGAAACATGGGAAGATAATTCCACTAAAATAAAATCTATTACATTTTATGTGTGCGACCTGAGAAAGAAGCTGGCAGAATATGTTGAAATTACCCATAGTAATCAAGAAGAGGCCTAAACCCAGCAGAAGGCGTGTTATGACCATGGGGTAAAAGAAATGGTTTTTGAGCCAGGTGAAAAGGTCTTGCTACTGTTACCCACTACAGAAAATAAACTGTTAATGAAGTGGCAAGGGCCGTATAAAGTGCTTAGACATACTGGCACATTTAACTAGGCAAGGCAAGTTTTATTTTTATGCTGTCCAAGGCTATGGGTGCCTAACAATAAAGAACAATACACAGACTAATAAATGCTAAACAAGTAAACACACATATATAAGTTTGTGAGATTGAAACCCCTGATAGGAAAAGTCCAACTGAGATATACCACACTAACCTCCTGAGGAAATGGGATGAAAAAAAAACACCAAAGGCTGCTTTGCTAGTTTTAACAGAACCTGATAAAGAAGATACTGATATAACTTATGACAGACTGGGACAAATTGTAACTGCTGATGCTGTAAAAGCGACTGTTTCCTTAACTTCCAAACAAATCACAGAAGTTCGTAACTTGCTGTAGACATTTAACCACTTGTACCACAGTGCCAGGCAGAGCAAAAGGGTTGAGTATGTAATAGTGACAGAGAATGAACACCACAGGGGAAAGAAACAGCTTCTGATAAGGGACTCATTTGTTAGGGGTGTAGACCTGGAGAAGGGAGAGGAGAGGGAAGTAAGGTGCCTGCCTAGTGCCATGGCTTGGAGGGACAGGAAGCAAATCCTCAGGATTGCAGAAGCAGCATCACAGGAGAGGGAACAAGATATCATTGTCCACCTTGGGACAAATGACCTAGCTAGGCATGAGATCAGTGCAGTGCAGGATGAATTTGTGGAGTTGGGGAGGGCCTCAGACAGGTAGCAAGCTCGGTAACCTTCTTCAGAGGTGCTGCCAGTCTATGGCAGGGTGAGACTAGGGTACTGTACACCACGCAGTTTAATGAATGGTTCAAAACTGGTGCAGAGCACAGGGCTTTGGCTTCATTGTGTACTGGGGGTCCACCTGGAGAGATGAAGGTCTATACTGGCATGATGGTCTGCATCTGTCCAGGAAGGGAAACAAGCTCATAGGTGACAGGTTTAAAGGCTTCCTTGGCAAGCTTTAAACTAGCCAAGGGGGGAGGTGCTGATAGGAAATAGGAAAGTTCAAGCCTCCGCCCCACAAAACATGGCAGGTAGTAGGGTAAACACTGAGGTGCACAGCTTGACAGAGGGCAGGACAGGGGTAAATGGAAAAATAGACAAGGGCAATAAGAGCAGGGATGGGGTAAAAAAGGATAAAGCCAACATTAAATGTAGGGCAATGAGTACCAATGCCCGTAGTCTGGGAAACGAGCCTCCAGAGCTACTAGCCCTGATGGAAGAGGAACACTTGGATATTGTGGCAGTCACAGAAACATGGTACACGGAGAACCATGACTGGGATGTCAACATACCAGGGTACACAATCTACAGAAGGGACAGGGAGGGTAAAGAGGAGGTGGAGTAGCTCTCTACATACGCGGAAGGATCAAAGCAACAGAACTAAAAAGTAAAGGGGGACGACAAGAGGCACTCTGGGTCACCTTGGAGACAGGGAATGGCACAATCCGCACAGGGGTTGTATACAGACCCCCATCTCAAGGGGAGAAAATGGACAAGAAAATGATAGGGGGCATTCTCAAAATGGTTGAAAAAGGGGAGATACTGTTGATGGGGGTCTGAATATGCCAGATGTTAACTGGACGACATGGACTGCAGCCATATCCAAGAGCAGTATCATTCTCGATGCCCTACAGGGGGCATGCCTTAGACAGCTAGTGGTGGAACCCACTCGGGAGGGAGGGAGCAATATTAGACCTGGTACTCTCAAATGGAGAGAGGATCACAAATTTAGAAGTCAGTAGACATCTGGGAACAAGCGACCACTGCACAGTGTGTATAATAAACACAACCATGGAGACAAGCCATACAAAGACAAGGATACTGGACTTTAGAAGGGCTGACTTTGGCATAATGGGTGAATACCTGAGGAATGCATTAGCAAATGGCCAGAAAGGAGAGGTGGAAGAACAATGGAGAAAATCAAAACTGCCATCATGGAGGCAACAAGCCTTTGTGTGAAACAAATAAAGAAAACAAAGCAGAATAAAAAAACACTATGGTTCTCAAAAGAGGTGTCAGGGAAGGTTAAGGAGAAAAAGGCTTCATTCAAAAAGTATAAGGAATCACAGAAGGAGCACGACAGGGAACTGTATCAATTAAAGCAGAAAGAAGTGGGGAAGGCAGTCAGAAAAGCAAAGGCCCAAGCCGAGGAAAACATAGTCAACTCAGTTAAGAAGGGGGATAAAACCTTTTATAGGTACATTAGCAAGCATAGAAAGGTTAAGGGAGGGATAGTTGAGATTAATAAAGGAGAGGGGAAGTGGGCAGAGGGAGACAGTGAAAAGGCTTAGATACTGAATGAATACTTTTGCTCAGTATTCACAAAAGAAGAGGAGGAGGAGTTACCTAAACCAAACAATAGAAGCACTCTGGGTAGTGGGGTAGACACCAGTCCATTTACAGAAGAAAGAGTCCTGAAAGAACTCCTAAAACTCATGGTGGACAAAGCAATGGGGTCTGACAGGATTCACCATAGAATCCTAAAAGAGCTAAGGGAGGACCTAGTGACACCACTAACCACACTTTTTAACAAATCATGGGAAGATGGGGTGGTACCCGAGGACTGGAGGAGGGCAGGTGTGATTCCCCTTCACAAAAGTGGGAGCAAGGCAGAAGCAGGAAACTACAGACCTGTTAGTTTGACCTCAGTGGTGGGGAAAATGACAGAATGACTTCTGAAAGAAAGAATTGTTCAGTACCTAGAGGCCAGCGGGGCACAGGACCCAAAGCAGCATGGATTCACAGCAGGAAGGTCATGTCAGACGAATCTAATTGATTTCTTTGACTGGGTGACCAAAGTAATAGACCAGGGAGGGGCTGTGGATATGGCCTACCTAGACTTTTGTAAGGCATTTGATACAGTCCTGCACAAAGGATTAATAATCAAGTTAGCCAGCCTGGGAGTGGGTCCCAGGGTGGTAGCCTGGGTAGCAAACTGGCTGCTCAACAGGACACAGAAGGTAATAGTGAATGGAACACATTCTGAAGAAAGGGGGGTTACTAGTGGAATACCTCAGGGCTCAGTACTGGTCCAGTCCTCTTTAATGTCTTTAGGTGACATTACAGAGGGTCTGGAAGAAAGGTATGCCTCTTTGCAGATGACACAAAGATCTGTAACAGAGTTGATACACGGGGGGCAGAAAGGATAAGAAGAGACTTGGCAAGGTTGGAGGAATGGTCAGACATATGCCAACTTAGACTCAATGCAAAGAAGTGCAAAGTAATGCACCTAGGAAATAAAAATCCAGGACAAGAGTAAACAATAGCAGGGGAAGTACTAACAACAACAATAATGGAAAGGGATCTGCGTGTAGTCATATCAGATGACCTAAAGGTGGGTAAGCAATGTGAGAAGTCAGTAAGGAGAGCCGGGGGATACTGGGATGCATAAGGAGGGGCATCACAAGTAGAAAAAGGGAAGTGGTTATCCCTCTGTACAGACAGTTGGTGAGACCCCATCTGGAGTATTGCGTGCAGTTTTGGAGACCTCATCTCATAAGGACATAGAACAGGATGGAAGCAGTCCAGAGGAGGGCAACTATAGCAGTGCAGGGTTTACATCAGAAACCATGATGAGAGAGACTGAGAGAGCTTAATATGTATACCCTTGATGAAAGGAGGGACGGGGAGGACATGATAGAAACTTTAAAGTACCTCAAGGGAATCAACAAAGTCCAGGAGGGCAGCATCTTTCAGAAAGAGAGATGTGTAAGAACAAGGGGGCACAATTTAAAGTTAGAGGGGGGACGGCTCAGGGGTAATGTGAAGAAAGTACAGTTACATAAGAACTTACCGTAACAGTAGATCTTCGAGAGAGGCTCTTGCAGTAGGTAATTACATATAGGACTGACGTCGGCAGGACCCCATGGAAAAATTTCTAGCTAGCAGTCCCCGCGCAGGGACCGCCCAATCGCCAGGTGACCGCGTCAGATGACGTCGGGTATAAAGGCGGTTCCGGACGCCCGCCTCAGTTCTTTTTCCGCCACAGGCCCAGAAGGCCGGACGGAGAGAAGCAGCGATATTTCCTCAATGGAAAAGGAGCTGGCAGCCTAGGGATGGAGGCGGGAAGGTATACCTACTGCAAGAGCCTCTCTTGAAGATCTACTGTTATGGTAAGTTCTTATGTAACTGTACTATCTTACTTCGAGAGGGCTCTTGCAGTAGGTAATTACATAGAGGACAGAATCTCAAGCAGTCTGGAACAAATGAAAGGCACCGGGAGGAGGAACTACTCCAAGAAGAAGTAAAAGCCTTACAAACCTCAAGACAGGAGGCCTTGCAAGACCGCTAACCTAAAGCCTGCTCTACGGCGAGAGGCAATGTCCAAACTGTAATGTTTTGTGAATGAGTATGGCAGGAAGTCAGGTGGCAGCAAGCGCAAATGTCTGCTGCAGACACATTCATAAACAAGCCGCAGAGGCTGCTACTCCACGAGTGGAGTGACCTCTGACTTGACCCTGAAGGGTCTTGTACTTGTCATAACAGAAAGTGATGCAATGAGCCAACCACTTTGATAGGCATTGCTTGGAAACAGCACTGCCTTCCCTTTTGTGAGCAAGAGAGACGAACAACTGATCAGTCTTTCTGAGATCCTTTGTCCTATTGGTGCAGTATCTCAGGATCCTGTGAACATCCATGGTATGGAGCAAGTATTCTCCCTGGTTGGAGTACTGAGTGAAAAAGGCAGGTAACTCTATAGACTGATTTAAGGTAGACTCCGCTACCACTTTCGGTAGAAACTTAGGGTTCGTGCGAAGAGCCACTCGTTCCTTGTGAAAAATCAGATAGGGGATTTTACACATAAGGGCCTGGAGCTCGGAAATTCTTCGAGCAGAGGTAATGGCCACTAAGAAGAGCATCTTCCACGACAGAAACTAAGTCTGCAGAGGCCGCAGGCTCGAAGACAGGAAGTGTAAGTTTCTCGAGAACAAAGTTCAGATCCCAAGGGGGAGCCGGAGTCCGGACAGGGGACCTAAGATGAAGGACCCCTCTGAGAAAAGTCTTGGATACCTCTAATTGGGCAAAGGCTTTATCAGCGAAAGGAACATGGTAGGCTGAAATAGCAGCCATGTGAACCTTCAAAGAGGAATGACTGAGACCCAGGTCGAAGAGGTGATGTAAATATTCGAGCAGAATGGCCACAGGACAGGAAAAAGGCTCTACCTTCCCGGAGGCAGCCCAAATAGAAAATCTCTTCCATTTCATGGCGCAAGTAGACCTAGTGGAAGGTTTTCTAGCCTCCAACAGAATCTCGGCCACCTTTGGAGAGATGCCAAAGCGAGATTGTGCTAGGTCTGCAGGAGCCATGCATGAAGTTGTAGGGACTTGAGTTCCGGATGGACCAGGGTCCCCTGATACTGGGTCAGCAATCCTCGAGATAAAGGAAGAGGAAGAGGAGGAACCTCTGAGTATTGTTGTAGAAGAGAGAACCAGATTTGCCTGGGCCAGAAAGAAGCGATCAGAATCATTCTCGCTCCTTCCATTGCAAGTTTCTGCAGTACACGAGGGACCAGAGGAATTGGGGGAAAAGCATAGACGAATCTGCCCTTCCAGTTTAGAGACAGAGCGTCGCTCCAGAAAGTGCCTCGCTCTGGAGAGGCGAGCAAAAGGTGGGAAGTTTTGCGTTTTGGGAAGAGGCGAACAGGTCTACCTGTGGAGTCCCCCAAAGCTGGAAGATGTCTTCTAGAACCTTTTGGTCCAATTCCCACTCATGTGGCAGAGCCGAGGAGCGACTTAGTTTGTCTGCCAGGCTACTGTCGACTCCTCGAACATGGATCACCGTGAGGTGAAGGTTGTGAAGCGTTGCCCAGTCCCAAACCCTCATCGCTTCCCTGCACAGCGGGTAGGGACAAGTCCCTCCTTGCTTGTTGATGTACCAGACCACGCACATGTTGTCCGTTTGGACAGCTAGGTGACCGGGAAGAATGTATTGGTGAAGGGCTTGAAGAGCATATAGAACTGCTCGTAGCTCTAGCACATTGATGTGGAGAGCTAACTCCAAGCCAGACCATAAACCCTGGGTTCGGTGAGGACCCAGATGGGCTCCCCAATGCCTGATGCATCCGTGGTCAGAGTCTGGGAGGGGGGGGGAGGATGACAGAAGGGGACACCCCCAAAACAGGTTCTCTCGAACCATCCACCATTGCAAGTCTCTTGTCATCGGCGAGGAGATCAGCACCAGATGATCTAGGTCATCTCGAGCTGATCCCACTGAGACGGAGAGTCCACTGAGAAATCCTCATGTGGGCAGCGTGGAACCGTCGGGATAGGCGGCCATATAAGCCCCAAAAGATGGAGAACCGACTTCGCGGGAACCTTCCTGTGTTCTGATAGCAGGGAAATCTGTGACTGGAGGGAGGCCGCCCTGTCTGGAGGAAGGAAGGCCTTGCACACTGTCGTATCGAGGATCGCCCTGATAAACTGAAGTCTCTGGGAGGGGTCCGGATGAGACTTAGAATGGTTGATGGTGATACCCAGACAAGTGAAAACCTGCTGGGTGAGGGAGAGAAAATGCAGGAGCTCCTCCCTGGACGAGGCCGCCAGGAGCCAGTCGTCCAGGTAGGGAAACACCTGAACTCCCAAAGTACGCAGGTGGGCCGCTACCACCGACAGGCATTTGGTAAAAACTCGGGGAGCTGAGAAAAGACCAAATGGAAGTGCCTGGAATTGGTAATGGTCCCCCTGGAAAGCAAACCGGAGGTACTTGCGATGCGAGGGACGAATGGGGATGTGCAGATATGCATCCTGCATATTTTATTTATTTATTTATTTTTATTTGTAAGAATCAGTTTACAACCTTTGAGCCAGAGGCTCGTTTCCAAAGGTACTTCGTCACATAAAGACATACATTGTGTTTTTGGTTACATAGCATAGATTTGCAAAACAATAGGCGTTCAACAGAGGCGCCACGTCACACTGTGGTCAGACAAATACAATTAGGTTACAGGGTACATGTAATTGATAACAGGTGTTACACAGTTGGTATCAAGTGAGCAATCTGAGTTGGTAAACACTGAAACAGCTGGCACTGGCCAGGTTAAACATAGGCACGGTGTACAGGGAAGTGGTGGTGGGGATGGCTGGGTGGAGAGCTGCCCGGAGGGTTGTCAAGAGAAGCAGAGGTGGAGGCTACTTTCAGAGACAGGAGCAGTTCAGAGTGCTGATGATGGCCTCGAAGGGTGGTTTTGAACTTGGAGATGGTGGTGGCATTGGTGATGGGGGCAGGAGAGAGTTAAACCAGGTTGGGGCTCTATAGCAGAAGGACCTCTAGCAGCGGCTGGTTCTTGATCTGGGACCATTAGAGTGGTCTTGTAGGAAGACCGTGTTGCAATAGTGGGAGGGCTCTGGTGGATGGATGTCATACTCGGGGAGAGAGCCCAAGTAGGGTTTTTGTGAGGAGACAGGTTGGTATCGAGCCGTTCATCCAGGTAAGCAGGTTAGCCTCGACATACAGCTGACAGGTGTGTGTGAGCCTGGGGGCACCAGTAATCAATCTGTAGGCTTTATTCAGGGTTAAGTGAATTTTGTTGAGTGCAGTGGTGTCGGCAGCACCATATACTGGTAGACCATAGTCTACAAGGGACAGAACGGATGATGTAACAGCGAGCCGGAGAGCATTTGGGGGAAGGCAGGTTCTATGGCGGAAGAGGATGCCAAGCCGTGTGTTAGTGGCGGATGTTAGGGCGTCGATGTGGTTGTGAAATGTGGGGGCTGAGTCGAAGGTAACCCCAAGGTATTTGTAGGAGCAGACTTGTTCCAGTGGCTGATTGGTACTTGGAAGGATATAGAGGGGTGGTTGCTAGTTTGTTTTGGGGTGGGAAAAGAGCATAGCTTTGGTTTATTAAGATTGATGATGAGTCTAGCTCCTTAAACCAAGCCTCGGCACTGTTGAAAGACTTCTGTAGGGAGTCCTGGAGGGAGATGGGATTGTTGTGGTGGCAAAAAGGACAGCGTCCTGCATATTCAGGAATTTTGCCAGGGCATGCACTGTGCAGGGGTGTTCAGATAGAGCGAGAAGAGAAGGGGCCCAGGATGGAGCCTTGGGGACCCCAGAGAGAATGGGACGGTGTCCGGAGAGTGTGCTGTTAATTTTTACACACAGAGATCGAGTCCAAGATAGCTAGTGCACCATGCTAGGGGCCAGCTGAGAGACCAGTGTGGCAGAGTGCATTCAGCAGGAGTGGATGGGAGGCGGTGGTGTCGAGCCTTTGAGAGGTCGATGAACACTGCACCAGCTAGGGGAGCTGGTATCAGGAGGGTGTAGAAAGTTGGAAATTCAATAAGGGCAGTGCTGGTACTATGACCATGCAGGAAGCCTGTTGCTCTGGGCATAAAATGTTATGCTAGCCAGATAATCAGTGATCTGAATGGCCACCACTTTCTCCAGGGCTTTAGAGATGGGGGAAGATGGAGATTGGCGGTAGTTGTTGGCTGATGACTCGCCCCTTTATGAATAGGTGTGATAATGGCTGTTTTCCAAGCTGTGGAAATTATCCCAGGCAGAGTGACTGGTTAATTAGGCTGGTGGTGTGGCAAGGACTTCATCTAGCACCAGCCTGAGGATGCTCGGGGTCAGTGAGTCACTGCGGGATTGTTGCCATTGAGAGCTTTGATTAGGATGGGTCTGGCTTCCGGTGGAAATCTGTATGTAGGTAGCTGGGGTGCTGGAGGACAGGGGAGGTTGGTTGGGGAAGGGTCAAAGAAATTACTAGGGAGGACTGAGCTAAGGTCAGTGAAAGTGGTGTTGAATCAGTTAGCTATGATGGCAGGCTCGGTAGAGGTAGTGCCATTTCTAGTGAGCTGGGATGGGGCAGGGGAGCAAGCTTTACCGTTAAGTTGCTTAATATTATCCCAGAAAGTCCGGGCTGAGCCCCAGGAGGAGGTAAGGGAGGCCTGGTAATGGTCTGCTTGGATTTCCTGATGGCCCATGAGCACTTATTCCGGGCTGCATGTAGAGCCTGCCTATCAGACAGACGACCTGTTTCAGTGGCAAGGTGCCAGAGGTTATCCGGTTTCTAATCAGTGTAGAAGGGCGGGCTAACCCAGGGGTCGTTCTGTTTCTTGGACGGATTTTGGTGAAGGTGCAAAGAGATCACAGGCCATGTTGAAGGTGTGAGTGAAGAAAGGCGAGGGCAGTGTCAATGTCGGTTGCACGCATGAATGGGGGACAGTTTATCTGGGTGAGGGTACTTTAAGTTTTCAGCCCACCAGGCTGAGGCGCCATGGAGGTGGTCTGGGCTTTGGGGTTTGGGATTGGGGACTGCCCAATGAAACAGGATAGGGAGTGGTCTTAGGGAGTCTGGGAGACCTGGATGTTTTGGATTTATAGAATTCGAAGTTATAACAACATCCAGAAGGGTGCTGGTACCTCTCTTAGGGTTAAGTCTCGTGGGCTGGGTGACGAGTTGCGTCAGATTTTGGGCGGCAAATGAGTCTCTGATCGCGGATGAGGAGGTGCTGAGCCAATTTACATTAAGGTCCCCCACTAGGATTTGTTCCGCCTTATGGTGGAGGGTGGCCAGGTAGTCTGTTAAAGATACCAGGGCCGGGTGCTGGTTCTCTGGGGAGCGAGGCTGTGGTGGAGATAGGGGGGCTCCCAGAGGGTCTGGGGTGAGTTTGAGGTAGAGCCTGGGCCCCATTTATAAGGGCAGGGGTGGGAGGCGTGTCCAGGTATTGTGTCCCTAGTGTGGATTGCACAGCCTCCCCTCGTTTGCCTACTCGGTCCTCCCGTATAAGGTATAGCCTGGGAGGAAACAAATGAGTCAGGGGTGGTTGGACAGCCAGGTTTCAACCAGGGCTATGATGTCTGGTTGATGAGCCAAGGCCCAGCACTGTAGGGCATCAAATTTCTTCAGCAGGCTGCATATGTTCATGGAGGCTACTTGAAGACCAGTGGGCTGGGTGGGAGGGTGGGAGGGAGGGGCGAGGGCCTGGGTTGGGATGTATGTTCCCTGTTAGGAGTAGAAGGAGGAAGTGCTCTGGTCAGAGGGAGGCAGATGGAGAGTTTACGCTGGGAGCGATAGAATGAGGAAGGGGTTTGTTGCACAGGGGTGGGTAGGGCAGCACAGGCAGAGAAGGCCTGTGTGATCAGAGCGCAAAGGGAGCTGGGGGAGGAAAGGTAATGTCTGGAAGGGGTGAGGTGGAGAGGAGCATATGGGATGTGGAGGAGGAGGGCGGGGGAGGAGCAGTGGTAAAGGAGGAGGGGAAGACAGGACATATCCAGCGCACAAAGCCATTGACCCGGCCGAAGAAGGGGCAGAAGGGTTTGAAGGGAGAGCATCCTGAACTTTTTGTATTCCACGTAGAAGTTCAGGGAGCTGAGATGGAGAATGGGTCTGAGATCTCCCGTCTTCTTTGGTACTAGGGAAAAATGGGAATAGTAACCCGTCCCTTGAAGGTGAGGAGGAACAGGTTCTATGGCCTGCTTCGCTAGAAGGGCAGATATTTCTCCCCTGACCAAAGGAAGATGGTCCCTTGTGTAAGAGGACTTCAGAGGGGGGTGGCATGGAGGTTTCTGTAGAAACTCTATGGAGTGCCCTTCCACGATAATCTGAAGCACCCATGAGTCCGATGTTATCCTTTCCCAGCCGGAGGTGGAGGAGAATCTCCCTCCCTACCGGTTCCTCGAGTCGGAGGTGGTGGGAGGGAGGAGTCAGGTGATGTGGGCAGGCTGCCGCAGCAAGGCACCCGCTGCTTTTTGGTGGCGGGGTCTAGCAGCTGCAGGGCCCATTTTGTGCCCCTTCCTTGGGGTTTTGCTTGAGGCCGGCTGTGTCTGCGAAAAGGATCAGTGCCATGGGATGGGGACGGTACATGGAATCCACAGATTTCAGAGCCGTCCCCTTCTCCTGCAAATCCGTGATGATGTCCTTGACATCACCGCCGAAAAGCACTGAACCCCTGAAAGGTGCTTCCTGGATTGCTGACTGCACCTCCAGGACCAAACCTGACACGCGGAGCCAGGCGTGACGCCGAAGACTTACGGCGAACGCGAAGCTCCGCCCTGCAGTGTCCACTGCATCGTAGGTCATCCTCAGAATGTGACAACTGGCCGAACGAGAAGAACGGACTAGGTCAGCTAACTCCTGCTTGACTTGGGAGTCAGGTTAGGAGTCAATCTTAGATTCCACCTGGGTAAGGATAGCTTTCTGGTAATCCCCATATGTGCTACATAATTCAGGGCCCTAATTCCCAGTGTGGAAGAAGTGTATATTTTTCTTCCGTACTGATCCAGAAGGCGAGATTCCTTATCCGGGGAAGACAAGCTTAAATGTTTGGGGTGTGCTGACCGGCCGTGAGTGGCGCTAATCACGACCGAGTCTGCACGGGAGTGAGAATCCAAAAACTCTACAACCTCCGGAGCCTGGTATAGCCTGTTGGACTTCCGAGGAAGCGGGGCTAAAGCCGACGGTTGTTTCCAAATAGTGGAAACAAGGTGGGCGTGAGGCTCGATCCAGGTTGGCACTAGATTAGGGGCCGTACGGGGCAGGTCCAGATGTTCGGCGAGTTTAACCCGCCGAGGATCTGGTTCCAAAGAACGCCACTGATGTACTTCCTGGATCTTCCTGAGCAACTCCGTGAAGGAAGGATCCTCCAGAGGAGACTTCGGAGGAGTCCTCGGCCGGGGCTTGGATGGAGAGCTAGGCTCGTCATCTCTCGAGAAGCATCCATCGGAGGAATCCGAGAGTGAAGAAGAAGAAGAATTAGAAGCAGAGTAAGACTCCCTGACTCGTCTAGGGGGAGGAACGGGTTCCTTAGGGGGAATCCCTGGACGCGTGTCCTGCCCCTCTCTGGATACAGAGGGAAGAGCTCGGGAATCTGGAGGTGGAGAGGCAGTGTGCTGCCTCAGGCGTACGGGGCCGGAGGTGGTAATTGTCATTGCAGGCGGTTTCCTCGATTTCCTTGGTGAGCTGAGCTTTGGCCTCAGCCCACCAGGAAGCCAGAGTCTCCTGAAGATCCACCGGCGGCCTGGGGGGCGGTGGAGGAGGAGGAGGGGGATAATTATATGGATTATATCCGTAAGGTGAGTATCCATAACCCGGCTGTGGGAATACCGGTGCCGGGTATTGCAGCGTCGGGTACTGCGGCGTCTGTGGAGCCGGCCTCAGGTACTGCGGCGCTGGATACTGCGGACCCGGGGTAAGCCGGCGTCGAATAGGATGGCGGATACCCAGGTACCGGAGGAGCTGCTGGAGCAGATGGCCCAGTAGGGAGCCCCACAGGCGGATCAACAATGACAGGCCCGTGGGGGGTCGGGCCCGACGGAGGAGGGATATCCCCTGCAGGCGTCAGTGGGGCCGGTGTCGGAACCGGCGTCGGCGGGGCCGGTGTCTGAGCCAGCGTCGGCGGGACCGGCATCGGGGCCAGCGTCCGGGAGGCTGGCGTCAGATCCGGTTCTGTAGGAGGAAGGTCTGATGGCAGAAAAGCATCCCATGCATCGCCCGGGGACGGAGGGGAAAAGTCCCCAGGGTCAGGCAGGGGTGACTCAGGCTCCCCGGACGGCAGCGAAGGCTGCGGGGAACCTGGGACAACAGACGATGGAGGGTCTGTCGTAGGCTCCAATGCCCGGCGCATGTCGGAGGAGCCGACGTGCGACTTAGGGGCTGGATCCCAGCGGTCGCCAGAGGAGCCGGCGTCCGGCTTAAAGGGTTCCTCGTCAGAGGCGGGCTGAGGGTGGGAAGCGGCCCGGTCCGAGGGGCGCAACCCGTCGCCCTTGAAGGGTCTGGCGTCTTAGCGGTCTTCTCTGGCGGGCATCGGAGGAGCCGATGTCCGGCTTATGGAAGGTGCCTGCGCTAGTAGGCCGCAAGCCTGCGGCAGTACTGGGGGCAGAGGCCTCCTTTAGCCCGGAGGCGCCCGCAGGACCCGAGCGTGAGCCCGACGGGCGGGCCGACGCCTCCTCCAAAACGTTGGAGGCTGCCTTCGGGCGATCCCCCGGAGGGGGTGTTACCTGAACCGTGACTCCGGCCAGAGTCGTGGACGAGGAGGCCTTCCCCCTGTGCCTTTCTTTGTCCCACTTCTTGTGTCCTTCTGGAGAGGGTAATGCCTGCCTAAGCTTCTTCAACTCCTTCTCCACTGCAGACATCTTCTTTTTAAGCAGATGGGCTTCCAAAGACTGCTGGCGTCGTCTGCGGGTAGCCAAGTTGAAATGCAGGCAATGTGGGCACTTGTTGACTGCGTGGTCGGGGTCTAGGCAAAAAAGGCAGAGAGAGTGACCGTCCTTGTGAGGCAGTTGGGCACCGCATGAGTCGCACTTATTTTTTGAAGGGGACGACATAAACAGACGTTCACCTGATGAGACAGTAATAAAGTACTAATAATTTTCGGTAAAAACCGATGAAAGAACAGGGCTGAGCACAAACTTTACCGCAAGGCGCTGCACGAGCTGACGGCGGGAAAGAACTGAAGGCGGACGCCTGGGACCGCCTTTATACCGACGCTGCCTGACGCCGGTCACCTGACGTGGGGGCGTGTCCTCGCCAGGGACCACGTTAGCAGAAATTTTTCCGTGGGGTCCTGCCGCGCCTGCCGTCAGTCCTATATGTAATACCTACTGTGAGAGCCCTCTCAAAGTAAGATATTCTTTTTCACAAAGAGAGTGGTGGACACATGGAACCGCCTTCCTGGAGAGGTTGTGGGGTCTAAAACAGTGGGGGAATTCAAACATGCATGGGACAGACATAAGGCAATTATAGTGGGGGGTTACAGGAAGTAGGCTGTTGGTTAACTAGAATCTGCAGCTTGTCCAATAGGTAGGGAAATGGGTAGACTGGGTGAGCCAAGTGGTCCTTATCTGTCGTCAAAGTCTATGTTTCTGTGTTTCTATTACACAAAAGACATACAGATTACCAGAGCGGTTAAGAGCAGAGTTAAGGACTTCCAGTGACATCACCATCGGGAATGGCAGCATAGAGGGATGGCTCCCATACAGCCTGCCGATTATTTCTCCCCTCAACTGCCACATCGACTTCCAAAATCAGCTTGAGCAAACGAAGTATGTCGGGGAGGAAAATAGAGGACACTACGATCTGGAAGACCCCCTACAAAGCGGATGCACCCAGATTTAAGATGAGGCCTGAGACGATCGCAGTGCCTCCCCCGTGAGCAGCATGGCGGGTGACCAAGAGCAAGATCCTGACACGGACAGAGAAGCCGAAAGGCTATCGCGATCCCAATTCGAAACACTCCTCAATGAAATAAAAGCATTCCGTGCTGAAAACAAAAAAGAGTTTATATCACTACAAAACCGCCTATCTGAGGTGGAGGGGAGACTGGATCGCTCAGAGGAAGCAGCTGGGGAGGTCGCTGAGGAAACGCACCGGCTCCATACAGCAGTAGACTACTTGGTGGAACAACAAGAACTGATGCAGGATAAAATCACTGATCTAGAGGCCAGGTCCCGGAGAGATAACCTGCGAATTTACGATCTCCCGGAGGGATCTGAGACTGGTAGAATGGAGGACTTTATTTCTGACCTGCTGAAAGACGTCCTTGCTCTCCCTCCCACATTCATTTTCAAGATAGAAAGAGCGCATAGAGCTCTGGTAAGAAAGCCCACTGACCCTTCCGCAAGAGCCCGATCAGTGGTCCTGAAGCTATCCAGCTACAGAGACAAGGAACAAATCCTGAGAACAGCTTGGGCCTTAAAAAAGCGTCTCATACAACTCATCCAGGCTGCTTTTGACAAGCACTATCCCTCTGATATCATGAGAAAGAGGATGGCTTTCGCTCCTATCCTAAAGCTGCTGCGAGAAAAAGCTATTAAATTTCAGACTCCTTACCCAGCTAAGCTGCGGGTCTTTTGGGACTCAGGAACACTTATTTTCTCATCTCCAGAGGAAATTTCGCCGGAACTAAAAAAAAGAGGATGGAGTTTCCACATGATAGGTCCGGTGCAACAACAGAAACGTCCCCCCCGATCCCTCTGGCAGGACCATGCAGACATTTGCAGAGATACAGACAAGAAGAGAAGATTTCGCTCTCTGCAGGAACTTAAGCAGTATATTGGACTCAGACCTTCTCGTACAAATGATCTTGAAACCGATCCTCCCACCTCGGACACTTGAACTGGTTTTGCTTTACCGGACATCCCTGGAATTCAAGTAAACCTGAATTATACTGTGCTGCACTCTTTCTAAAGCATCCTGAGGACTGACAACTACCAGGCTGCATTACTGATTTTTCCTTATACTGCTGTTCTTATAGGCAAAGACAGCTGCTATCCAATTTCATCTGTGACTGGTCTAATGTTGCCTATTTCAAATTGGACAGTAGGGGGAATCTCTCTGTTGCATATATATTAACTGGAATTTTCTAAAGTATTATGTGAGTGCCTACATTGAAAATTTAAGCTTTTAGAGGCGCAGGCTGTGGGAGCTGCTGATTACTAAAATACCCTCATGCAGCGATCCCGATCATGCCTATTTTGGCTATGCTATCAGGTTACCTATTTGATAGTGAACCTGATAGTTCTTCTTGATGGTTTTTCGTCCCTACTTTTCAACCCCGTGTTTTTTAGGGGTTGGGGAGGCCTGACTTTCCCGAAGGTCACAATTCCTCCCAAAGGGCCCTTGAGGTCCTTTTTTCCAGGAGGGGTAATTCTTTCTCCCTCCGCCTATGGAAGTGCAACTGTAAATAGGTTGACCATGATCTGGTCCTTTTTGGTTATATTTCATTTACTTTTCTGTTATGTGCACATACTACTAGGCTCCTTGGAACTTAATCGAGCCACAAAGGTTTTTTTCTTCTCAGTTTTATTTCCTCTGCTGTCACAAAGCCATATACAGGGTCACACTAGTGAAGTGTTTCTTATATGGGAAAACAGATTGCTTTACTCTAAGCCTTTCTACGGTAGTGGTGGTATACATACAGCACTAGATAACAGTTTTGTGGCTCAATGACAAACAAAGCCCCCTTAATTAAGGTTTGCTCTCATAATGTCAATGGTTTGAATAATCCTATCAAGAGATATAGAGTGATATCCTCACTTAAAAAGCTGAAACCTTCTCTTCCTTTTACTACAGGAAACTCATTTAAACAAGCAGGAACACCAGAAACTTACCAAATTTGGGTTTTCTACAGTTGTGACCTCTGCGTATGGCAAGGGTAAGAGGAGAGGAACAGCCGTACTGGTCCCTAAAGGTGTCCCCTTTCAGTTAACAACTTCATATTCTGACCCTGAAGGTCGTCTTGCCGTTGCTGTTGGTAAATCGAATAATCAGGAGCTTACTTTAGCCTCTATATATGTCCCCCCAGGCGAAGGACCCGTAGTCAGGAAACAACTCTTTCAGAAAATACTAGACAGAAGCAGGGGAGTCTTGGCAATGGGAAGGGATCACAACCTCACGCCCTCTTCCCTAGATGCCTCTACTAAAAGGCCCTTTAAGAAATTCCCAGCCCACCGGATGGTACAGAGATGTCTTTCGGAGGCACACTGGATAGATATCTGGCGAAACCTCCACCCTAACAAGAGGGAATATACGCATTACTCAGCTCCCCATAAAGTGTATATCCGCATAGATTTTATACATGTCTCTAAAGAACACCTATATAAAATGGAGAGCTGCACACACTTCAACGGTTTTATCAGACCACTCATTTTAACATTAAACATGATCTGGAGTAAGGATAGGACTAACACCCTTTGGAAATTTAATAATTTTCTACTTAATAATAAGGACTTCAAAGAGTTTGTACAACATAAAATAAAACAGATCCTGAAAGACAATCAGAGCCAGGACATCAAGAAGGAGTCCTATGGGACACCCTCAAGGTGGTTCTAAGAGGGAAATAATCAAATATGCTGCCTTCCATAAAAACAGCAGCAGCTCCGTTTAGATAACCTGCATACCCAGTTGCAAACCTTCGCTTAAGTGCTGCAGCTGGAGATGCAGGGGCTTACCCTCTAATACAAGCCACTAAGCAACAGATTCAAGGGATTCTGGATATACAAATTGAGCAGGCCTTGCAGCTTCTCAAACAGAAATACTATGAGGGAGGCCCCAGAGCTACTCGTTTACTAGCTCATAGACTTAGACAACATAAAGCCAGATCCAGTGTCTGCCAAATAAGAGACCCAGTTCTAAAAAAATTAGTTACCTTCCCTCGTCAGATTGAACAGGCCTTTTGTAGATACTATAGTAGCCTTTATGGCTCTGAGCAATCTGCAGACCCTCATGCAATTGAAGCTTTCTTGGGGACACTCAATATACCAAGGATATCCCAAGCCCACCAACAATTCCTGGAAAACCCAATCACTAAAACAGAATTGGAACAAACACTTTCAGCTCTAAAGGCCAATAAGAGTCCAGGGCCTGATGGCTACACTGGAGACTTTTATAAAGCTTTCCAGGCAGAATTGCTCCCCACCCTGCTTGAAGCCTTTAAGGCCATACAACTGGGGGATCCCACTCCTGACTCCTGGAGATATGCATACATATCCAGCATTTTGAAGCCAGGTAAAGACATGACCTCCTGCTCCTCCTACAGACCCATTTCAGTTCTCAACCTTGATTACAAGATTTTTGCATCAATATTAGCCAAAAGATTTCAAACTTTTCTACCTGAAATAATAGACCTGGACCAAACTGGCTTTGACCCAGGTCGCCAGACGCAGGACAATATTAAGAGAACTCTGCATCTGTTGCAGAGGGTGAGAGCCTCTGGAACTAGATTTCTTCTGCTTTCTCTTGACGCCGAGAAGGCGTTCGACTGGGTCGAATGGCCTTTCCTGTGGGAGGTGCTGAGGAGGGTGGGAATCCCTCAGGCAGTTGTTAACTCACTGATAGCTATGTATTCCCATCCCAGGGCATATATTCGCATTAATGGTTCCTTTTCCTATCCTATCTCCCTTTCACGAGGCACTAGGCAGGGATGTCCCCTCTCCCCCTTGCTATTTGCACTATACCTCAAACCACTGGCACAGGCCTTGAGACAGAAGGTCGAAATAACGGGAATAAGGGCCCAGCACATGGAGCATAAATTGGCCCTTTATGCAGATGATCTCCTAATATACCTTACAGACTCTGAATTTGCTCTCCCTCATCTCTGGGACATTCTGGAAGGGTTTGGAGCTGTCTCTGGATATAAAATTAATGAAACTAAAACTGAGGTCTTGACCTGTAACTTTGTCCCCCATGAAAGCCTGAGGCAAACATTTAACTTTAAGTGGCACTTAGACAACATTGAATATCTTGGGGTTCGCTTGGGCCCCCCTGGCAGTGACTTGTTCACGCTTAACTATTCCCTTTTTACTTAAGACTACCTCCGACCTGAGATGGCGAGTCTTTCCTCTGTCACTCAGCCAACGATAGAATCGATCAGAATGGTAACCCTTTCCCGATTTCTATATTTAGCTCCAAACCTTACCAGTACCAATCCCGGATACTTTCTTTGGTCTTTGCAAAAGAATTTCTGCATTTATTTGTGCCAACTACAAACCTCGTATCAAATTGTCAATTCTACAACTCCCAGGCAGGCAGGAGGCCTTTCTCACCAAATTTTAAACTATACTCATCAGGCCTGTCAACTTAGAATTCCTATGTACTGGCTAGACAAATACTACACATCGCGGTGGAAAGAGGTGGAATTACAGAAGATGGAGCTCAATGATATATATGACGCCTTACTATCCTTTCCTCCCAAGATCAAGATAGAATCCGTATTCAACCCCTATACCCAGACAACACTTAAATGCTGGCAAAAAACTATGGCAACCAAAGCCTTTAAGCCCTGGAGACCTGCCCTGTTCTCTCTCCTGTACCTCGATGCTTTCCTCCCTGGTAGGATGGATATGGGGTTCTTTAGGTGGCTCAGGAAAGGCCTACACCTGGTGTACCACTTCTCCCCCGGAGGCAAGATCCTGTCTCTCACAGAACTGACTCAAAGCTACAACATTGCCTATAATGAAAGATTCAGATATTTTCAGACCAGGAATTTTATGAATACATTGGGGAAGCTACCCCGGGAGGACACTCCCCTCCTCGACCTATTGCTTCTTCTGATTTCTGCAGTAGAGGGGAAACCGGTTCCTCCTCGCCTAATATCTACTTTATATAAGGCCCTTGTTAAGATCCAAACTCAATCCCTGGAGGGGGTCAGGTTGGCCTGGGAAAGGGACCTGTTGGTGGAATTATCCCCCCCGGATTGGGACAGCTACTTGAGGAACATGTATAGGGGGGTGGGCTCAGGGATTTGGAAAGATTTTGCATGGAAACTAGCTGTTAGATTCTTCTTGGCTCCGGTACGGACTCAGAAATATTTAAAGCAAGCTAAAGCTGACTGCTGGAGACAATGTGGTTGCTCATCCGCCACCTTGGGGCATATCCTCTGGTCTTGCCCAACCCTCCAGCCTTTCATCCTACAGCTGTCCGGGGCTCTCCATCAGATGGTATCTCCAAATTTACATTTAAACACCCAAATTTTTTCTATTTGGCCTCCTCCCCCCAGAAATATCTGACACCTCCACAAAAAAAATTCTAAATTTGACCATTTTGGCTGCAAAAAAAGCCATCACAAAAAAATGGTATTCCTCTCAGCCCCCCACTCTGGACCTTTGGCAACATTTGATGATAGACCTATATAAGATGGAGAGACTCACAGCCTTGATTAACAAAACGCAACAAGCGTTTGAAGTCCAATGGAGAAAATGGGTTTTGTACATTATGCCTTTAAGATCTGATTTTATACCTTAGCCTACTACTGTATGCTTTAATGGCTTCCTTTTGCTTTTCTTTCCCTGTATATTTTAACTAGACTGATGAGATATAAATAACTGCTGCTTACTAGCCTTCATTTTATTCAAGAAAATGTAATATCCTTTATTTGGATGTATGTGCACTTTATAATTATCCCCCCCCCTTTTTTTAACCCTTCCCTTTTTCTTTCTGTAAATATTCTACTCCCACCTTTGTATTTCTTTTTAAAACACAATAAAGATTGAAAGTAAAAAAAAAAAAGAAAAAAAAGAGCAGAGCTAAGGAAATACAAAAAATGAAAGCATTTGGTATCATAGAAGAGTTGAGAAGTGCCTGGTCATCACCAATGGTGATTATAAATAAAGAACGGGGTGTAAGAATCTGCCTTGATTTTAGGGAACTTAATCACATGTCAGAATTTGACAGTTATCCTATGCCCAAGATCGAGGATTTACTGGACATACTGGGGAGTGCCAAGTACATCAGTACCCTCGAGCTCACCAAGGGTTATTGGCAAAACCCCCTAAAGAATCCAGGGATAAAACTGCATTTGCAACTCCTACTGGATTCTATCAGTTCACCACCATGCTGTTTGGTTTACATGGCACACCTGCTACGTTCCAGTGATACACAGATTTATTGTGCTGTGTACCTGGATGATGATGTGGAGTACAGTCCAGACTGGCACCTATGGGCAGTTATCCAGTCTATCAAAAGGGCAGGTCTGAATTAATCCTACAAAATGTGCACAGGGCATGCAGGAAACCAGACATTTGGGCTATATTTGGGGAAATGGAGAAGTAAAGCTAGAGATTTCTAAGATACAAGCTGTGGCTAACAGTCCTATCCCTAAAAGAAAGAAACATGTCAGGTCATTTTAGTTCCCGACTTTGGCCAGCTAGCTACTCCCCTCACTGAACTCACAAATAAACGGTTCCTGAATAATATGAAATGGACCCCAGAGTGTGGTGAAGCTTTTTGGGACATCAAGGCTGTATTATGTTCAGTCCCTGTTTTAAGGAGCCCAGACTCTGAGAAACAATTTTTTGTTACAGACAAATGCATCAGAGGTAGGCCTAGGTCTTGAGTCAGCATATAGATGGGAAAGAACATCCCATTCTGTACATCAGTAGGAAGTTGCATGACAGAGAGAAGAGGTACTCCACTATTAAAAAGAAATACCTTGGAGCAAAGTGGGCAATGGAGTCCCTTAAGTTTTATTTGCTAGGAACTGACTTTGTACTTGTAACAGATCTTAGTCCTCTCTGTTGGCTTAATCAAATGAAGGATAACAAAAATCCAGAATCACACTGGTGCACAAATCTGAAAAACAGAATGTCATTGTTCATTTTTTGTCAAGATATGGATCAGGAATTGAGAATTCTGAAGGCTGAAAAGAACAGGTTACTCACCTGTAACAGTAGTTCTAGGAGTGGTATATGTTGTTCATCCACACTCTCAGGCATGTCCCTTTCCCATTTAAAACTTGCCGGAAGTCTTCAAGCTGGCTCCTCCCACCCACCTGGGTAATAAATACCTCGGCTCCACCCCATGATGCCAGATCTTAGCCCGCTGGAAGCAAGGTTGTGCGCCTAAAGCCGGGGAGGTCGGGTGGGTGCGTGTGGATGAACGCCATATACCACTCTAGAACTACTGTTACAGGTGAGTAACCTGTTCCCTCTAGGAGCATGGATATGTTGTTCATCCACACTCCTCTGGCAGATTCCAAGCAGTTCTTCGGGAGGAGGGAGGCAGTAATACCCTCATTTGGGGAAATAGAGATTGAGGAACTGAGGCCCCAAACCAGCATCCCGGCGACTCAAGGTCGATGTGGTAGTGGGTAATGAAGGTGTTTGCTGACTTCCAGGTAGCAGCCCGACAGATTTCCTGGATAGGGATGTCCCTGGAAGCAGCCACCGATGCAGCAGTATGGTGGGTAGAATAAGCTCTTATCACTCTGGGAGGCTCCTTACTCGCCAACTCAAAGCACAGACCTATGCATGATATAATCCATCTCACAATGGTCCATTTGGCTGCAGGTCTGCCAGAAGCGGCTTCAGCGTAGATGACAAACAGCTGGCAAACCTCTCCACGAATTTCCGCCGTCCTCTCCTTATAATAGGAGAGAACACATCTCAGGTCCAGAGTATGGAGCCTGTACTCGGCGTCCGAGGTGTAGTTAGGGTAGTATACCGGCAGAGTCAACACCTGGTTAAGGTGAAACTCTGAAACCACCTTCGGAAGGAATTTCGGGTGGGGGCACAGGATAACTTTGTCCCTGAGAAAGACCAGATTAAGGGGAGTCCACCGAAAGCGCCTTGCGCTCCCCTGTCCTTCTGGCTGATGTGATAGCCACCAGGAAGGCTGTCTTCCACAAGTGTGAGAGCTCACACTTGTGCATGGGTTTGAATGGCTTGCCCATGAGCTTTGTCAAAACCAGCAACAGATCCCAGGGAGGTGGAGGTTCACGCACCGGAGGAGATATGTGATCCAGGCCTTTGAAAAAGCGCCCGACCACTGTCTCCTGTGCCAATGTCAGCTGACCGGCCCGCGCCCAGTAAGCAGAAATGGCAGTCAGGTGCACCCAAAGGGTCGATGACCACAGACCCCCTCTGGAGAGAGACCAAAGGTAGTCTACAATGTTAGCCACAGAGTAGGATAAGGGTTCCAGACTCTTACCCGAGACCAAATGGAAAACCTTTTCCATTTGAAGGCATAACATTTCCTGGTCAATTCCTTATGAGATGCCTCCACCACAGTGTAGACATTCTTGGAAAGACCCAGAGCATGGAACTCTAGCCGCTCAGGTACCTCAGTTTGTGTTTTCCCTGGAGGAAAACAGGTCCACCAATGATTTGCACCAACAGGAGAACAAACTGTAAGGTACCTCTGGATGGAGAGGCCACTCGTGGGACGTCTGGCCTATGCGGCTGAGACATCCGCCAGTTGGTTCGAGACTCCTGCCACATGGATAGCTAGGAGATCCGCCTCCAACCTGTCTATGAGGGTCCGGATGCGGAGCGCCTCCTTGCACAGCAGACAGGAGTGCATGCCGCCCGGTTTGTTGAGGTAGTACATGGTCGCGGTATTGTCCATCTGGACTTGAACCACTTGACCCCGGAGCTGAGGAGTGAAAGCTGACAGTGCCAGTCTGACTGCTCTGAGCTCCAACAGGTTAATGTGGCATCGGGACTCCTCGGGGGTCCAGAACCCGCGGGCCCTGCTGTCCTCCATGTGGGCTCCCTAGCCCATGAGAGAGGCATCGGTCGTCAGGACGACCGTTGGCTCGGGTGGATAAACAGGATTCCTTCCTTCAACCGTTCTGGGGCGGTCCACCACTGTAGGGTATCCCACATCTTATGGGTTACAGTGATCAGCTGGTTGAAATGACCAAGGCACTGAGTCCACTGAGCGGCCAGCTCCCACTGGAGGGGGCACATGTGCCACCTGGCCCAATGGACCACTGAGGTGCACTCCGCCATGAAACCCAGAAGGCGCAAAAGGTCCCACGCAGGGCACAAGTGCCCAACCTGAAATTACTGAGCAAAGGAGAGAACTTCCGCCTTGTCCACCAGGAGCCGAGCTCTGGCTTGATGAGAATCGAGCTCTGCCCTGAGGAAGCCCATCACCTGAGAGGGCACGATTTCCGACTTGGCCTCGTGGAGCAGGAAGCAGAGTTGGGAGCAGGTTTGGAGGGTCAGATCCCTGGACCTCTCTACCTCCTGAAGGGAAGAACCCGCCAAGAGCCAGTCATTGAGATAAGGGTATATCCAAACTCCTCGATGCCGAAGATGGGCTGCCACCACTGCAATGCACTTGGTGAAGACCCGTGGGGCTGATGACAGGCCGAACGGCATGGCCTGGAACTCGAATAGGGTCCCCTCAACCCTGAAGAGGAGGAACGGCTGATGCGATGGACGGAGTGGGACGTGAAAGAACGCGTCCTAAGAAGCCAGCGAACAGAACCACATGTTTCGCTCCAGGGATGGTATGATCTGGTTCAGAGTTACCATCCGGAAGGTGCGAGACCTGA